>CM037783.1:8454010-8504010 GCA_021229015.1 Solen grandis
GTAAACACCAAATTAAGATCCTATTTTTTGAAACAACGAAAAGCATTTATGACGGAAATCTATGTGGTATACTTTTAAACTATCATAACTGATGGTGCTAACAGTATTACTAATTGATTTGATATTAGTATTTTCAGAATTCAGAGCTTTGCCTATATAGAGTTAAAACTATATTTTTTTGTATGTGTATGATGCCAACAGAAAAACGTCAGTCTGAAGAGATTAGACATCTCATGGAACGGGTTCTCAACCGAAGGGTCGGTGGGTATAGGTCGAGCCCTGGAGGAGAACCGCACACTGGTGGATCTGAATATAGCTAATAACAGGATAGGCGTGGCCGGGGTGGGGTCTATACTGAAAGGCCTGCAACAGAATGATGGGCTCAAAGCCCTCCGGGTGAGTCGATGTTTTGAGTGGTTCATGATTCTACGTATACTGCCTAGGAGCAGATTTCCATTAAAAATCCCACTGTTGTCATTATTTACATTCAATGATTTAAAAAGTTTGTAGGAGAGGTGGAGATGTAGAGAAAGGAAATGACAGAGAATCGTAGAGCTATGGACGATGATAATGAAGAGTTGATAGCAAAGGAAGTAGAAGTATGGAAGATGATTTGAGTGGACTGATTAACATATTTGCTATGTTCATTTTGTATTGAACCAACGCTGAAGTTATATCATGGCCTGGCTATGTACACTTAATACTTTTCTGTGTATTCAATTACCTTATATAGCGTATCCACAAATATTAAATATATTGGAGGCATGCTGACTTACGTCTTCATTACTGGGGGATCGAGATCCAGGTTTGTTCCTCGAACTTTTCATGTGTGGCAGCCTTCCGGCAGGCTTTCGATATCTCGATGGTTCTACTTGGGTGTTTTTGTGCCAGCGGGGTTTTCCTCCATCCGATATTAGCTGAACGTCGCAACGACTGTAAACTCATAAGCAATAAGCAATACATACATCGTCGGAACTGCAATATGGGTACCACAGTTTCGCTGTTTTATCTCAAGTACTTTTCAAGCTTATGAATATCACTGGTTGCAGATCGGTCAAAACCCATACTCGCCGGAAGTCGCCTTCACAATCCTAAAAGCCATTGAACAATCTGAGAAATGTGTCTTGACAACACTCGACCTGACTGTGAGTACATGCAACAAACATTTGCTTCAAGAACATACATTAATAGGTGTATAGGGCTTTGATTTCAAGGTTGTTTTATTTTGCGTTTCCCCGATGATCAGTATGTTGCGGTTCCTTATTGCGCATATCAGTTGATTCCTCACTGAAATACAGTATATGTAAGTAATGCAAAGTTTTAATTAACATTATGCACTTGAGCATACTTATTTTACCTCGAGGGGCCTCCGTGGCCGAGAGGGTAAAGTCGCTGACTTTAACACTCACTCAGCCCCTCACCGCGTGGGTTCGAATCCTGACAGAGTCATTCGGATTTTCATGTGAGAAAACCTTCCAGCTGGCTTGCGGTAGGTCGGTGGTTCTACTCGGATGCCTCCGTTCATTCGGGGTCTTCCTCCACCTGTAATTAGCTGGACGTTGCTATGTGACTGAAATACTGTCGAAGCGACGATAAACTCAAATAGTCAAGTCATTTTACCTCGATTGGAAGCAAGTTTCACAAATTACTGTACTAACCCATTTGGACTGCCCAGTACCTGGTCAGGTTAGTTTTGTTAGTCTAGCTTTGAAGTTAAATTAAGACATGTACATTTTAGTAATGGAACTAATGTATGTCTGTAATAGAAAAAAAAAACGCTCTCTCTAACTAAATCTGGGTGTTTTTTAACATATTATTGTGTTATATATTGTATTTTATACAATAGTGAGACTTAGATAAAAAAAAAGGTGTGTACTTCTATCCCTGTGCAATCCTGACCTTATTACGACCCACCCCTCTGTATTTCCCACAGGATATCGCAATCAGGACGGACTTCCTCCAACTCTGGGATGAGATCAAGTCCAAGCGAGTACTTCCGCTTAGGATCACATTCGGGGCCGTGGTGAAAGCCCTGTCCGCCCCCTCCGCCGAGACGTACGATATAGACTGGAGGGACCCCGTCGTCCGTATGTTCAAGTTCATGCAGGACAAAGGTTACAGGGTCATCGACCTCCTGAAGCGGCTGGACAAGGACCGCAACTTCAGCGTGGACAGAGATGAGTTTAAACAGGGACTCATAGTAAGTGGAGTCTGTCTCTTAGATTGATTGATTGATTTTGATTGATTGATTGATTGATTGATTGATTGATTGATACGGTCACACACTTTTGTCCCATTACTCAGAAGCTCGGAAACCTACTTGAAAACGGCACAACACTTAATTTTAGTAATAATACGCAGCAAAACTTCTTTGCGCAGCCTCATTATTTTTAACCACTGAATGTTTTTTTTTCTTTCGTTACTGCTAAAATGTTCTGTTTTACGTAGTTGATTGGTATATCGAATTGGTCAAAAGTTGAGTTAGACAACTACGCCGAATCGAGTAGAAATACCAGTATAAGCTACAAGTATAATATACTCGTATTTCTACTCGTATCAGCGCAGATGTCTAACCCAACTTTTGATTATGTATGCATGAACGGGGATACAATATATATGAATTTAAAAAAAAAATATGCATACATGTAAATATGAATTGCGTCATTCCGATAGGCAGAAGACATTCCAATGACAGAATGCACAGCTGGATGAAGTAATCGAGAGGCTCGACAAAAATGGCGACGGGGAGGTGGATTTGGCGTGAGTAATCTCCCCGATTTAAATTGCGAAACAGGTTACCTCCCTTGAAAGCACCCCACCATTTCTGGTCGGGGTATTTTAACGTAATAGATATCAACATTTAATTCTAAACCATGTGCAGGAAAATGAATGGTGTCTGAATTTAGGGAGGCACAAAAATGTACCCTTAAACATTTGGACAGTTAGAAGTAGACAAAGGGAAGTAATCGTTCTTAAAGGTTTTAATATATAGGCAAAACTATAACACACTAACTACGTGTCGTGAAAGAAACTAACCACTTTAATATATAATTCAACAAATATTATACATGTTTTTGTGGGCTAATTTATTGATCAGTAACTCATATTGGTTTCAAACCTGTATTTCTTCCAGAATCGCAATGTTTGTGACCGTGAAACACAAACCTGGGTAATTGACAGTGTGCGCAATTTTTTTCCTGTTGGATATATCCGAAACCATTTAACAATTCTGGCCAACATAGTGAAATCTTTTTTATCTTAATTTTTTTTATTTTTGGGCATGTTTTATTTTTTCAACTGAAAATCAAGCTTTCCAGTTATGCACCTTAAATATCTTAAAATCTCTGTTACTCATTTTGATGTTTATCAACATATTGAAGTAACCATAACATTCTTTATTTATCATTATTATTTATTATTATTTATTTAACATTATTTGTTGAATTAAAGGTCGTCTGAAGTTATGAATAAATGTATGTTATAATGGATCATAAGATTATAGTGTACTTGACTGACCAAATTAACATGTCTTCATATGAAATAGTTGTAGTTGTGATTATCTGTGATGTTACATGATGAGAATACAAGCACAACGTAAGAATTGATCACTCAGGAACTATACACATGTACTTCCAAATACTGGTATCATTTCTTGTAATTAAAACTAATTTCAAAAATTATTTTTTCTTCCTCGCAACTATAAGTAAATGTTTTACTTTTTTTTTTTTGGGGGGGGGGGGATTTCACTCTGCTAAAGATACTATGGCTATAATGAGCCGTTTTCATTCATTTGATTGTTTTGTTTTTATTTCGAATATAAAGGTATATTAATGAATTTGTATTAACAGTTTTTTTAAGTACCAGTCTAGAGTGACTAGTATCCATATAAAGATAATTATTAAAAAAGAATCAAAACACCAGGCAACACCAGGAGATAACTTATTTGTATTTTGATGAAAAAGCTAACCCTCCGAAGCTGTAATATAGAAAGGGTTGTCTTTCATGTGCTTGTAATCTTATAGACGTCAGTATAGCTTTTAGTTGTACGTGCTTTCCATACTAATATACTAATACTACTAACACTTTCTTTTGTTTTAAGTCTCTTCAGGAAGCTTGTGCGGGTACGTATTATAATATCAAATGCGTATTAGTAAGAATATTACCCTTTCATTCCTAAATAAAACTCACACAATTTGGTACCATGGAAACATTTTCAATAAAGTAGAGCAATTCCATTTAAACTTAATATATACTGAATTAGTTTACGAAAGAGTTACTATGTACGTAGATCTATCAAATGCTGTGAAATTCATAAGTATTTTTTTTATAACACATCAATTACATTCTACTTAGAAGCACACTAAAATGCTGTAAAATGATTGCAAAGGACATTTCTATTTAACGACGATTTAGTCTGATGCTTTTAATGGTTTCGAAACACCTTGATCATTGTTCACTTATCATTAAGAAAATTTGAATATATTGATATTCTCCTTAACCCTTTACTTCATATCGAGAGGTGAGCTTATTTTGACGCATTAACAAACAGTGTAGACCAAGATTAGACAATTCCTTTAGGAGCTGTCTGATCAGGGTGTCCTTTGTTTGCTTATAAACTCAACAACTTTTCTAATTGGTCACCCTTTGATTTTGATATTTTTCAATACTGGTGAATATATTGATGGTAAATCATCACAATTGAGTTATTTTAAAATGATTTCTATTTGTAATAAACAGTTCTTTAATTTAAATACATTAGATTTTCATACACTTATTTTCCTTGTGATATTTTGATGAAATTATCAGGTGACCAATTAGAAAAGTTGTTGAGTATACATGTAAAATATTTAGCTCAGATAATTAATATTCATGAAGTACAAATTTGAACATGAATATTCATGAAGTAAAGGGTTGAAAATGTACAGCCGTTTTTAAGATATCTAATCATATTCTGTATCTTACACACAGAGAATTAATCCAGGGAGAGAAAATCTTCAAGAAGAAAATGCGGGCCCGGATGAGGAGACTGTTGAAAAACGGCCCGCAAGTGGATGAATCTACACAAAAGTTGATGAAAATAGCAGAACTATGACCCATTCTGTCATAAACATGAAATTAGAAAAACATATCAGAAGTTCATATTTATGTGTCGTGGCAAAATATACTTAAACTGGATCGGGACAACGGCCATTACTGTGTGCATGTACAGCCAAACCTGTCTTAAGGGACTAGTCAAACGTCTAAGATAAAATAGCGGATTGGAGCAGGTGGTTGCTGTATGAAGAATCATTATCTTTACATAAAGCTGGCTGTTCAGAGCAGGTTGGCTAATTGAAACTTTGGTCGCTATTGCAAGTTTAATTGCATATACAGGTCCTTGACTGGAAATATATGGGCAATTTTTCTGTTGCTGTTGATTTCATTTAGGCCTACGCATGCAGTTAATTCTTCTGGGGAGGAAAGCAACAACGGGGATTGATGACGATTTTGCGTGCATTTTACTTGCAAATCATCAAAATAAAGTACATGTATGTGTAATTCACACTGTTACAAGAAAATATTTTTGCTTTCTTATATGTTATCTTTCGAACGTTATACACACGTTTATGGAACAATGGTAAATAGACTTAAAAAAAGAGAATGCCCATGTAACGGATACAGCAAACCCCGCTTATAACGAATGGACCTCGGGCCTGGTGAACATGAAATAATCCGATGTTCGATATACGCGTGTGTATGTGAAGAATTTATAGAAGGGGAAATTTCGTGTCAGAAAAATGTTCGCTTTAGATTCCGATAATTCACACTGATATATTTCATGTTTTTTGGTGAAAAAAAACAACAACAAAAAACAAAAAAAAACAAAAAAACAAATGAAAAATAACACAGGAGAAAATCAATTGAGAGGTACAAACATTGTCGAAAAAAAGCAATAAATAAAACATTTGTTTGTTTCTTTCTTGTTAGCTCTATTTTCTTTCATTTGTTTTCTTAGATTTGTTTCATGACTATGCATAAATACGAAACTGTCAACAAATATCCTCTATATATCATGTTTCGTTATATATGTGGAGTCTACTGTAACTGATAAATAACCCAACACCGTGTTCATATTTCATTTGCTTGAATGTACTGTTGAACTACTCAGCTTGGTCATTAATGGTACAGATTTTCATACACTGTTTCGAAAAAAATGAAAGGACACAATCGTAACTTTGACTTGAACTTGGTGCAGTTTGACCTGATGAATGTAGGAATGTGTGCACTGTGACTAAGTTACTGGTGCAGTTTGACCTGATGAATGTAGGAATGTGTGCACTGTGACTAGGTTACTGGTGCAGTTTGTCCTGATGAATGTAGGAATGTGTGCACTGCGACTAAGTTACTGGTGCAGTTTGACCTGATGAATGTAGGAATGTGTGCACTGTGACTAAGTTACTGGTGCAGTTTGACCTGATGAATGTAGGATTGTGTGCACTGTGACTAAGTTACTGGTGCAGTTTGACCTGATGAATGTAGGAATGTGTGCACTGTGACTAAGTTACTGGTGCAGTTTGACCTGATGAATGTAGGATTGTGTGCACTGTGACTAGGTTACTGGTGCAGTTTGACCTGATGAATGTAGTATTGTGTGCACTGTGACTAAGTTACTGGTGCAGTTTGACCTGATGAATGTAGGAATGTGTGCACTGTGACTAAGTTACTGGTGCAGTTTGACCTGATGAATGTAGGATTGTGTGCACTGTGACTAAGTTACTGGTGCAGTTTGACCTGATGAATGTAGGAATGTGTGCACTGTGACTAAGTTACTGGTGCAGTTTGACCTGATGAATGTAGGAATGTGTGCACTGTGACTAAGTTACTGGTGCAGTTTGACCTGATGAATGTAGGAATGTGTGCACTGTGACTAAGTTACTGGTGCTTATTTTGATGTAGGTTATGATGACGTGTATTATTGTGATGAAAAAAAAAGATTAAAAGTGAAATTCAGTGTCCGTATAGTAATAAATTTATGTATATCTTGAATTCAAAAGCCCTAGATGGACTGAGGTTATCATGCAGTTTAATCGCTAAAACTTTTTATTCCATCAAAAAGCAACATTATGCCCATCAGCCCCCGAATGGTTAAATATGCAATCTATTTTTAGAACGCTATGTAAGAGGCTGTACTGTCGAGTATCCACCATTTAATTTACATCTTTGACTTTTATTATCGGTGATCGGTTCAGTGGGAGAATTTGATGTTGTTCGCTATAAACTTCCTTAGTGTCCCAGCTTGCTTGCTTGGCGGGTGGGGCATTGAACTGGAGATCTTAGAAAAAATAGATGTGAAATGTAGACTTGCTCGGCGAGTTCAGAACATGGCAGAGGGTAGTGTATTTAGTCATTCTTATTGGACGAAGCTGGAGGGAGATTTTTTAATGTGTTTCGGTGTATTATAAGGAAATACGGAAAAACAAGTTAAATTAAAAATGGTAATTTCACTGTTTCAAACAGTGACAATTGCCATTTTTATTATTTTCGCCGTTTTGTAATGGGACTACTAAAAGACAATATCGTAATTTTTTAAGACATTTCAATTTTGATTTCTACTTTGAAATAGTAAATTCTTCACGAAATATCCGAAAGAAATGTTGATTACACGCTTTCCTTGTGTTCATATATTGGACTATTTTTAGACCGAATAACGATTCATGCGACTTCGAGAATTTGAGGTTCCCTACAGGGTAAAATTTATGATGAACTTAGTAACATTGTGTAAAGTGTCGCAGAAAGGCATTAAATGGCCATAAGCTAGGACTTTAAGAAAGTTTATAGCCCACAACACCCATTCCTGCGCCACTCCTCACTCGATGAATTAAAGAACATATTTCGCTGAAAGAAATAATAATCCTCTATATTATAATTTCATAATTCATTTTAACATTTAGGACTCTGGCTGAACTATTAGCGCCAGATAGCAGGACTTAGTCAGCGAATCAAGAAATCCTTGGGCACCAGTCAACAGTAAAAATCTATAAATGTTTTACTGAATTTACTTCCTCGTCTGTTGAAATTAAACATACATACAAATAGCCGTCAGCGGATAAAATTAACGTGATTGAAGTCAATGCAGGTATTCCCATTTTCAAGGTGACATTAATTTCAAGTCGTTCAAAAAGATGACGTACCGGGTCACCGGTGTAGAACTATAAACAGTAATACCGGTATAAAGCTTTGGTTTGCCGTGGCCGATGGTTGGCAGTGGTTAGCGCTAGTGGTGAGCTGATTAATCATAAAGTCAACGAATCAGTGACGAGCTACTGGTTGACGTGACGATGACGACGAAAATAATTCGTTGACGAACTATTGACCAAAAAAGGGGTGTTGTTAATATTTCAACGCGCATCTGATTGGGTAATTTCATTAATTTGATAAATTGATACTTGCAAAGTTGCACTTTGCACATCGATGGCCTCTGGTTGTAACCTCTTATACTTTATCTCGGTTCAATGTTTATACATGTATTTGAATATTTGAGAAATTAACATCTATACCTAATACATATCTATATAATCTATATAGTACAGAATACTTTATTTTCATGTTGTACAGTAAGAGAGTTTTAATAGGCATTTACTCCAAACATGGTATATTTGGTATTTAATCATGATTAATCAATTAATCAGTGACTTTTGTCTCTGATTAATCGACGAATATTTTTTCGACTGATTCCAATCACTAGTTAGCGCACTGGCTTCTCTGTAGCAACGTTAAATATCGTACCAATGCTTAATGTCGCAAGGCTGACGTTAAATGACGCAACCAACACTACATGTCGCAAAGCCCCCTGACGTTATATGTCGCATCTGTGACGACAAATGTCGCAAAAAATTGTACTGCCGCTATATGTCGCAACATCAACTCTAAATGTCGCACCCCTTTATGAGCACTCTTTTGTAGTATTACTGACCTGGTTTTCACGTAACAGTGAGCTAGGGGTTATCGGAATGAACCGGGCACTACCATAAAGTCCCAGTCCTTACTCTGCCAGTTTGAGAAATAGACTCTTTTCTTTTGAGTAGATATGGAGTATATCTCATTAAAAAAAATATTAATTTGAAATTATATCACTTTGAGGTTAGATATATTCTATATCTACAATACACAAGCACATTTTAAATTATCAAATTAGATCATGGAAACAACAACAACGATAGTGATGGAATAAAAGTTTTTCTTTCACCACAGCAGACCGGGGACAGTGGTGATCTGAAATATATGTATATCACTCACTGCACGTGCGGGCAGAATATAAAATATATTCAACTAAATACTTCATTGGTTTTATTAGAGCAAGTTCTTCCCTCTGGCAATCTATCTTTCACAGTCATTCCATTTCATAAACTATTCCCTTTTTCAAATTCTCTACCGGCTTCCTGAATCAAATGGGGACAGAGGGACATTATTGGGAAATATTAAATGTAAGCTGAGACTTTGAAGGAGAATGTGTGTGAAGAGATGACTTTTTTTAAGAAAGAAACATTGCAGGCGGTTAAGTGGTTAAGAAAATGCTGCTAGTGAAGAAGAGGCTGAAAGAAAGTATGATGGGGGCCTCCGTGGCCGAGAGGGTGAAGTCACTAACTTATACACTCACTCAGCCCCTTATCGCGTGGGTTCGAATCCCGACAGGGTCATTTGGATTTTCATGTAAGGAAGCCTTCCAGCTGGCTTGCGGTAGGTCGGTGGTTCTACCTGGATGCCTCCGTACATTCTGGGTCTTCCTCCACCTGTAATTAGCTGGACGTCGCTATGATTTCAGATTTTATTGATACTCTCAGTACAATATACAATTGTAAACATGAGGTAATACATAATCAATATATATCGAACGAGGCATACATTCATACATACATATACAAGGTAAGTAATTTTGATGTATTGAAATAATCAGGTAAAGAAAATATGTTGTTGAAAGTTTAAGAATGAGGGAGAACTCTCATTAAACTGTCCTATATTAAACATAAATACGATTAAAAACTAATAATAATTTTATGGAAACAATATTAATTTGTAGCTGCTAATATATGTTTTACAAAAAGTGTTAGTTTTCTAAATTGTTGAGCATTCGTTGTATTCATTAAACTTATAAACTTAACAAAACTTGGTCTAGTGTAGAAATATTTATTCAAATATTGTTTACGTTTTTCTAAGAACTCAGGGCATTCAATAATATAATGGTATTCATCTCCTATTGTAAGATTACATTTAGCACATGTTCTATTTTCATATGGGATATTATTCCATCTGCCTGTTTCACAGGGTAATTTATGATTTCTTGTTCTGAATTTTGCGTAACTTTTTATATTTAAATCATACGTCTTTTTAAGTAATTTTCCATCTCAAATTTAGTCATAACTAAGGTGTAAAATCTACAGCTATTACATGAACTAATTTTACTATACCAGTCATTTATAAAAATATCTTTTAGTTTTTGTTTGACAGAGTATACTAACCATTTTTAAATCCAGTTTTAATCAATATATATTTTACATTTTGTAACCATTTGAAATTATTACTATCATTTAATGTTTTTGCGGCATTATTATATTTATTTAGGGTTAGCATATATACTTTTGTGGCGAGTTTTGGAATAGAAGGTTGGACTAGGTTTGCCCAATATTTCATAATTCTAGTTTCAATATCAATTTGGATTGGAAATACACCTGTTTCACCATATACCATAGCTGTTGGGGTCGACTCTTTAAATGATAATATGTACTTTAGAAATTTTAATTGAACTCTTTCTATTATCTCATTATTTCCCATACCCCATATTTCACATCCATAAAGTAATATTGGCTTTACTAATTTATCAAATAGGTCAATTTGCATGTTTACAGGTAGACAGAGATGTTTAGATTTTTTAATCAAGCTATACATTGCCTTTGATGCTTGATTAGAAATATATTTCTTTGTGTTTTTAAAAGAACCAGAACTGTTAAGGTATATACCTAAGTATTTATATTCTTTAACAATTTCAATAGAACGATTATTATATTTAAAATTATATGTCGTATTTCTTCTTGATGAGAATACTAATATTTTCGTTTTCTCAATGTTCACTTTTAACTTCCAAGTTTCACAATAATCAAAATAAATATTAAGACTTTTTTGGAGATCTTCTGCAGATTCGCTAACTATGACTGTATCATCTGCGTATAGTAGTATATAAAGCTTCAGGTATATAGATAACTGTTCATCACTACAATCTATTCCGTTAGCTCCCTTGTCTACGAAAAAATTATGCAGGTCATTTAAATATAGGGAAAATAAAATAGGTGAAAGATTCTCGCCTTGCCTGACACCGATATTACTAGAGAAATATTCTGAAAAATTACCATTTGCTTTGATGCAGGACTTAATTGACTTATACATATTTTTAATAACAGTTAAAAATTTCCCCCCTATTTTGTATTCAATTAATTTTGCCCAGAGGCCATTGCGCCAAACAGTATCAAAAGCAGCTTTAAGGTCAATGAAGGCACAAAATAATTTCTTCTTTTTATATTTCACCATTTCGAACAATGAATATAGGACGAACATATTGTCAACTGTTGAATGAAATGCACGGAACCCTGATTGGAATTCGCTCATCAAATCTTCAGTTATAACAACTTCTTGTAAACGTTTATTAAGTATTGCTGTAAATAATTTACCTAGACAGCTTAGTAAAGTAATTGGTCTATAGTTTTCAGCAAGTTTAGGATCTCCTTTATTTTTAAAAATTGGTTGTATTATACCTTTTGTCCACGTTTCTGGCACAAGACCTGTGTTTAAAACTAGATTAAATAACTTAACATATGTCTGATCAAAAAGCGTCAGTGTTTGTTTTATATGTTCGTTTAATATCTTGTCTATACCACTTGCCTTTCCATTCTTTAAACTTTTAACTGTGTCATGGACCTCTTTAAGTGTTATTGGTGCATTTAATGTTTCACTAATATGTGACTGAAATACTGTCGAAGCGACGGTAAACACAAACAGTCAAGTCAAAGTATGATGCATTGCAAACCATATTATGATTAAAAATACATGTTTGGATCGTAATTATTAACGGAAACTAACGAAGAACATCCCGGAGATTAATCAGTCTCAGGTCAATATTGCCAGACAATAGCTCGCTTGTTTAAGAGAGATAATGGGTTTTGATTGTTTCTTTGTTGGGTTTAACGTCCCACCGACAGTAGTTTAGTCATTTGGACATGATATCTACTTGAGACAGATATAGTGCTGCCACACTGCAGTATCACGCCGTAGACATGTGACATTATACCACACCCAGTCACATTATCCTGATACCGTTCCAACCAGTCCTGCAACTACCAGATAATGGGTTTTACCCTTCAGTGCTTCTCAATACCGTTAAGATTCAGGCATACTGCTTTAAATTAGAACTGACTTTACGCGGCTTTTATCCTGACTATTGTTCTTTAGCACCCTCCGCTATTCAAGCAAACAAAAAACAATGGGACAATATATGTATTCAGAGTATTGAAGCCCTGAGACAAGGCTAGATTTCTTACAATTACATGTTGTGAGTAACAGATACCTAGCCTCTGTAAAATACCTGTGTTAAGTTTTAAAAATAAAAGAATATGTTAATGAGTATTGGCTCCCGGCTAACATATGCCATTGTAGTTCAAACTATATGTTTAACTCCGTGCTTGTTAGTACTGACATACGTGTTTTTCTATTGTGATATATATATAAATGAAATAAATAACAAAACTTGGATAACAAATTGTAATGACAGTAAGTGACACATGACTTTGCATTTTACATGCAGTGTTTGATTTTAAATACACAATTTAATTATTTCATATTACTTTCAAATTACATAAACCACGACAGACTTGTACCGTTATATGCTTCAGGACATGTCCAGTTACCTATGATTTACTTTTCACCGTTACAACTGAACGCCGCGTGGAAGTACACGGAAATATGATGACAGCGATTTTACTGCCGGTCATTTCAATTAGTATCATGTGACAGGAAGTCAAATGCTTATTCATAATTGAATATATAGATATAGCGCAAATGTTTGCACCATATATTCCTAAAATTGTGTGTATTGTGTTATTAGGTATTGCAAAAATAGTACACAAATAAAAAACAAATTGCCGAAATAGTAAATTATTTAACTGGTTTAAATATTTGCGGAGATTATTTTTACCGGAGTCGTGAATACTAATTAAGACTTTTATTAAGATACTGTTACTTACGTGTGTGTGTGTGTGTTTTTTATCTTTTATAAAAATGCGGAAATGTAAACGTGCTGCAACATGGCTTGTTTTTGCCCTTTTCGTCTCAGGGATCTTCTTGAATTTCTACATCAATGTGTGGGTAGAACAAGAAGAAGACGCGTTTGTTCTTGAAGTGCATCCTGATCACAGACACCATGCAAATGCAAAATATATATGGATGTCAAAAGGCGAAGCCGAATTTAAGGCGAGAAATGTGACGTTACGTAATACATTGAACCGTCCGGGGTTTGCTACCATGCCAGTATCTCCAACCCCGGTTAAAAGTCAGCAGGTGGTATGGCCAAGCTTAAGTCACTACAATAACGACCGGATATTGTCACAACTGGGATTTAAACCACAGTGGGTCTCCGAGGCTGAGGGTATGGGGCAGCAGATTCCTTTGAAGAAAATACTCTTGTACCACGGGTTTCGGGACTGGGAGGTAAAACCGGGACAGCAGACGTTTATCGACCAAAAATGTCCGGTGAACACGTGCTTCCTCACCTCAGATGTACCAAACGGGCGTAACTCCGACGCAATCCTCTTCAGGCATTTCCCAAGAAATCCGCCATTTTCAAAGCCGCAGAACCAAGTCTGGATTCTATTCATGCTAGAGAGCCCATATTTCACGCCGCCATTATCTCGTTTTAACAACAAAATTAATTGGGTTGCTTCTTACCGTCATGACTCAGATATCGTAGCTCCTTATGAAAAATACGTAAAACATAATACGACAGTTACAACCATACAACGGCCGATGACCAGAAACTATGCCGCTGGAAAGACCAAGAAAGTGGCTTGGTTTGTATCCAACTGTGGTGCCGTGAACAGCAGAATGGAATACGCGAAGGAGCTTTCAAAATATATACAGGTGGATATCTTCGGTAAATGTGGTAACAACCAGTGTCCGAGAGGTGAAAATGCGTGCAAAGAGATGCTGAACCGGGACTACAAGTTTTATTTGGCGTTTGAGAACTCGAACTGCAGGGATTATATTACAGAGAAATTCTTCTCACCGGTCTACAGTGAGTATATGACATACGTTTTTTAAAGAAAATTCAGCTTTGTTCCTCATGTAAAATGGTGAAATAATTAGGTACATGTATTTTGGAGTAAATTGCAAGATAGAAAGGGTCATGATAATTTCTGTATTAATTAAGTCTAACTTTAAATATTCTATGTGAAAATCAAACGTGCTTACTTAAGAGTAGAAGAGATTTGAAGTTATGTCTACGAAATTCTGACACACCCCTCGTGTGTATAATGTAAATCAGTATTTCACGATGGTTCTGCAATCAGATCAGTTTAGTGAGTATATTTTTTATTGGGGTTTAAAGTTTCTTCTAAATTAAGAGTTTTTGCTGGTTTATCTGTGTAGATAAAAAAGTCTTCCTTGAAAATTAAAATAAGTGTTACATTAAAACAAAACAAAGATAAGATATAATCTGATAACCCCCCCCCCCCCCCCCTACACACACACACACACACCTTTTTTTATAGAAATGTATAAATAAAATCAATGATATAAAAAAAAAGTTAACAGTTAACTTAAATAACCTAAATGGCTGCTTCAAGCAGCTTAAAACTCACGTCCAGAGAAAGCCTTTAAAATTTATGCTTTTGTTAGATAAGAAAAATACAAATGCCCTTTTAGTTTTAGTTTTCGCTTATATCCAAATGCTTAACCTAACTGCGTGTAGTATTGAAACCTTATCATCATTCCTACTTTCGCTTCTTATCTCGGCAATAGTCACTCAATTCAGACGAGCCAAAATTTCAGAAAATGCTAGATGCTCCCATCTTTTAAGTCTAGACAGAAATTATACCAGGTAAAAATTCACCTATCTTAAATTCTGTATCTTAGACACAGATTCAGAAAATGTATATTTTAAGAGGATCCTGATCTCTCTCTCTCTCTTTCTCTCTCTCTATTTTAAAACTATTCACCGCACTTCAATAGATATACAGAGGCCAAGAAAAGTCTTCATTCCCTATTTACTAAATACAGAGGTAATAATGTATGTCAAAACACTTTTAAATACTATAGCTTGTTAACAGTTTATCTTAATCTTCATTTGGATCGAAAAAAATGTAGATTTACATGGAATGTGTACAGCAAGAATAAAAATGCATGAGACACTTAGTTTTGGGATTTGTTTACATACACTTGAATGGAAATTTGGCAGATTGACAAAAACTTTGTGTTAGATATTTGACAAAATCGTATAAATTGATATTAAATGAAGGACGGTAAGCAGATACATCTAAGAAAATACAAGATACCCGGACCCGTATAGAGAAACAATAATTGAGAAATTAAACGATGGTTTACCTGTCAGGTGAACTATATAATTCATCTGACTCGAACTCCACCAGCAATACATAACGCTAAGTAAATCTTTTATAAGGTAGAAACGCATTTCAACATTCCCGTTTTACGAAATAATCAAATATATATAATTAACCCTTTCCCTCATAGAGGAAACCATGAAAAGACCTATGCAAACAACATAAAACCAGATCAGCCTGCGAGTAACTCGCAGGCTGATCAGGTTTTATGCTGTTCGCTGCTCCTCAGTGGTCTGGAAATGAGGATTTTGTTATTAAATTTGGTAAGGTTTAACTGTGGTTTTCTGCAGATCAGGCTTTATGTGGTACCTACTGAGTGCGTCAAACTGAGTCTATATGAGGGAAAGGGTTAAATTAACATTCATGATTTATATCTCACATCATTTGAGATGTTTATAGGAAAAACAAGGATAGTGTTATTCACCCTAAGTATTTTAATAAATTTATCTTGAGCTAAATATGGTTAGTCAAATTCGAACCTCCACTTACCTAGTTAAATATGGTGACAATAGGGCCCAGTGACCACATGACTTAATACAGAGGATCGATCCCTATCCGATACCTGCCAGAATCTAGTCCCCCCCCCCCCACTTTCTCCGTCCTACGTCTGATACCGAATAGGTTCGCCGCTAGTCTTTTTTGTAAATTGATATTGGGTGTAAAATCTTCCAGTAGTAATGCTGCAGTATATGGTGAGCTAGCTCGTTATCCATTGTATATTGTAAGGTACGTTAATATTATTAAATATTGGTTTAAATTGTTAAAATCGGAAAATATTATTATTAAAACAGTATATAATATGCTTGTGAATGATTTAAATGAAGGTCAACATAACTGGCTTAAGAGAGTGAAAGAGATGCTAAATGAACACGGTTTTTCAAATGTTTGGAACGACCCACATTCAGTTGTTCCGACGCAATTTATTTCAGTTTTCAAACAACGTTTAATTGATACTTTTATACAATCTTGGCATGCTGATTTATCAAATAATAGGGTACTTACTTTGTATAAAGAGCTCAAGCCTTTCTTTCAAATGGATATATATTTAGAAGTATTAAATTCAAAATTTTTAAGAAGAAACATTACAAGATTGAAAATTTCAGCACACTGTTTAAGAATAGAGACTGCAAGATACTCTAGAGATAGGATTGAAAGAAGTGAGAGACATTGCCAAATTTGTAATACAAGGATATAGAAGACGAATACCATTTTATTTTGATTTGTAATAAGTACTCAGATATAAGAAGACGATTTATTCCTAAATATTATATAAAAAACCCAAGTATGCATAAATTTATTGAATTAATGAAGTCTGAGAATATTGATATGTTAGTTAAGCTGAGTAAATATATATATAAGGCTAACATCATACGTAAAGATTTTCTGAACGTTAAAAAAAAAATTTAAATTAATTTTCCTGTTGAATTTAAGGCATCCTCAATTAATTAATTAATTTATTCTTTTTCAATACTTTATAAGTACTGTTCTGTTCTGTTATGGGAGAGTGAATATTTTGTACATGTATTTGATATTATTAACATGTCACGTGTTCTTTGTTATATTAAATGTATACATTTTTTGTAAGACGAAAAACTGTAAAGTTTAAGTCGAATAAAATATCTGAATATATCTGAATATCTTAATACTAAAGTAATAGGATATAATAATAGTAAAGGGTCTACATGTAACTTGCAGTTTCCTTACACCTGCTTTATAACCAGGCTCGAATTAAACAACTATAATATACTCAGCGCTTAAATACTTAAGATCGAATTTCATTATTCTTGTTTCTATAAAAATAAACAAAGATATTTATTTTCTTACCAAATTTTTGTAGTTATTAAGATTATAATTCGTGTCAGCTTAGTCAAGTATTTAGATACATGTTTTACATAAAATAAAAATGGCAAAAAGTGTTTCTACCAAGTTTGACAATTTAAGTATTGACGGAGGAATTCGGACCAGGGCTACAACACTTGACATGTGGAGGGTATCACAAAAGGAAGAGGGAAAAAATATTGTGCTTGATATATTGGATATATTTGACATTTACTCACCGTTTTATATTATTATTTAATTTGTTAAAATATTAAGACAATTAATTTTTGAAACTTTTTTTCTCTTGAAATTTAAGGCGGAAAAAACGAAGAGAGAAGACAGTTGAATATTATATAATAGAATTTAAACATCATTATAAGAAATCTAATTTAGAAAGTAAAGATTTTACAACAGTTTATCAGTCCTTGCAGACAGAGATATTATTGAGCTGCTTCATCCACTCTTTAGCTACACTTAAGTCACTAAAGTCTGTCTATATATATGCCATTGGTTTGACAAGGCCAGCTTTCTGTGTCTTGGTAAGTTGATTGTATGTGACCAAATTTTAATGATCATACCATCCATTTACTATATGCTTCACAATTTATTGAACGTTGAAAAATAAAACATTCTGTATCCTTTTAATTCTCCCCTCCCCCCCCCCCCCCCCCCCCCTCTCTCTCTCTCTCTCTCTCTCTTAGATCGATCCCCTAGCATATTTTGATATAATAGATGTCATAGTAATATATGATGTAGTTCTCGTGAAAATTTGTCGTATCAACACATCTATTTCTCAATTTAATTAAAAATAAATAATGTTTAGATATGGAAGCATGCACTTAAAGGATTTTTTTTTGACAATTGGAAGTATTCCTTTCGGGATATTTCCGTACCTAAGCTCGTGCTTGGCACTCACAGCGTTCCATGCAAGCCCCTGAAAAGAGTTGTAATTTTATAAGTATGTTGGCTTGATTTAACTTGAATCCTCATCGTCAGTTTCATACTCAGACTCCGTGTCTTCCTCGATCCAGTATTTGACATCGTGTCTCATCATTACAAGATCTTCCCCTTTCATCTTGACATACTCATGATACATCTTTCTGGCTCCATCCACGATCGATAACTGCAGTCTCTGATTATACACCATCAATCTACAGTTATCTCCCTTCGTGCTACTGTAACGTCGTTTCATTTCATGTAGTTTTCTTGTAATCAACGCCAACTGCTCGCATCCTCTTTTAAACTTCTTTTCGGTGTCCCTCAGCTCCTTTCGTCTGATTTCGATCGCTTCTTTTGGTTTCATCATGTAACTTCTCCGGTGGATGTCGTGTGTATAGGTTGCCATGTCGTAAATAAATAACAAGAATTTTGTCCTCATCTCTAATATTTATACCGTTCACTGGAACCCCCTGGCATGACTGTCTGACATCCGTAGTGATTACCATCAGGTGTGACAACGTAATCACCCTACAGAACTGATTTCTAGTGATTACAATCAGTTGGCTAATGGTCCGTTACACGTGCAAACTGTTATCACAACGTGATAACTACGGGTCATTAATTGAGTCTGTCACGTCTTAAACACAAACAGAAGATGTAGACATTAAATGGAAACGAAACGTTCTGCTTATATTCTTTTGCAGTATTTGCAGAACGGTATATGTGATATTAACTTTTTTTTTTCGGCGTAAGCTGTATAAAAGGATTTTGACCTATTTCGTGATCCAGTCTAATCTTGGTTGACAACCGAAAAGTTCGAAAAAGCTCTCGTTTCGTTGGATTACATAAACTATTTTAGGATATTCAATCTTAAAATGGGAGTTTCGGGGTTCACATCTTTCTGCATGATTGTCAATTCGCAAATAACAATTTAATCTACCTTTTTAATCAGTTGAAAAATTCATACATAAAAAACACCCATTTGAAAAAAGTAATCAATTGTGAGTCTTTAAAAAACGTAGTTAATCCTGGTAGTGAACTCGTGCCTAAAGTAAAAGCTGGTGAATGGCTTGTCAGCTAAACTAAGTGCTCCGAGACGGAACATTTTTTATGTTTCATTTATATCAAATTTTTGTCTCTTTCTCTCTGTTTTTTCCCTTGGCTAGTATATCTCATATCCTAAGTTCAATGACATTTTTTTACGTTTTATAGCATTATTTTAAAATCACATAATAATGAAAATTGCCAGCATTATCATATTAAAAATATTATATTGTAACACTTAAAATTACTGTCTTTAACTTCCATGTCTCTATTCTCTTACGCCGAACATCTTTTTAAAATATATTTCTTGTTTATATTTTCTCCCTACATTTGTCCAGTATGTATATTTTGCTAAATTAATCGTTACATATTTTTCATTTATTAGGTTCATGAATTTTTGCATAGTGGCCCATGTATAACAATATTGTTTAAGTAAGCTTTTCTCAAATCAGTGTATACCTGGGACAGGCTAGCATGATACAATGTATGAGTAGCACGTTGTGTATAGACACTAAAAATAAATTTAAGTCATCTTACAAACAGGTTTTATCGGCTAAAATTAAATATATGCCTTTATTCTGTCTTCTGCAATCTTATAATAACGGAAAAGAACAGAACATTTTTCTATTCACACTTATACAATGTATATCGTCTCAACACATGATGGAAAAAAATAAATTGTCACGTACATTATAATCATGCAGAGAAACAACAGGCAAACATAAACAATAACTGACTCCGTTTTTTTATGTGTGTGTGTGTTTATCTAAATGATCAGAAAAACTGTTTAAAAGTCTTATACGAATGTTGTATTATATGAACAATGGTGAATAGAGGATAGTGCATTTCAAATGGCACATAAAGGAACTACCGTAACCAAGCATGTATCATACCAATTAGCGGAAGTAAATACATGAATATGTGCGTATCTACATGGCTTGAATTACTTCCTCTTTTTAGATGGGACTTTTTTTTAAGGCTATAATGGTATTGTACTTTTCAGATTTTTGTACCGCCAAAGTGTAGCTGGAGATAAACATTGTAATACCAATGACCAATGACCAATGAACTATTTTGGCTTTGACTTGATAAATATTTCAGTGCAGAGCATTCTATATCATACTATGTATTCTAAAAAATTTTTTTTTATTTTTATTTATTTATTTATTTATTATTATTATTTTATTTTTTATTTTTTTTGCATGATGTTAACTCTAATGTTATCATGACAAACTGAGTTCAAACGATCAAATGCTTCATCAGGAAAAGTAGTAAATGTGTGTTCATTTACATTGTTCACCTAATTTATGTAATGTTTATAAAGATGTGACGTATGTTTAATGCTTTATAAAGATGTGACGTATGTTTAATGCTTTATAAAGATGTGACGTATGTTTAATGCTTTATAAAGATTATGTTGTGAATAAAACAAATGTTCTGATCAGGCCTGAGTCAGGAATCCAATAGCAAATAATGTAAAAACTGATGGAGAATAAATCGTTATTGAATTGATTATACGAACTAGAATTATATTGTATTCCAAACCGTAAGCATTTTTTACACCCAGGCTACAGGCGAAAAAAATATACCTGCGAGTAATTTCAAACAAATACGTGATAAAAAAAAGATCAATAAATTAAAGCAAAAACCTTTAAATATCTGTCTGTCTATCCGTCCGTCCGATCTTTGTTTATTTATTGGTGAAATTATAATGTATTTCAGAAATGACGTCATACCTATAGTCATGGGCGCTGCCCCGGAAGATTACAAACGGGCCGCGCCCCACTACTCGTACATACACGTGGACCAGTACAACGGGCCCAAACACCTGGCCGAGTACCTGGCCGCCATTGACGAGGACGATGAACTTTATAACGAGTATTTCAAGTGGAAGGGGAAGGGGACATTCATAAACACGTATTTTTGGTGCAGGGTGTGCGCCATGCTGCACGATAAGGACCGTGCACTGACTACTTATAATAACCTGGAGGAATGGTGGCGTGGGAGAGACGTGTGTATAGGGAAAGACAGGTGGGGACAACACCCCCGAAACCAGTCTCCGTATATATCGAGTTACTATAGAAACCCACATCCGGGTCTCGAGTAATTGGTCGAAATTTTAAGATGGTTATTCTGTGATAGTCCATTCAAAATCATACATCTTGAGCAATTATTCCCATTTGTATTTTAAGCATTTATTTATTTATTTTTCATTTTATTCATTAGTTTGTTTCACTGGCATGAGTGTTTGTTTCTTTTTGTGACAATTCTTATCATAAAATTCACATTTATATTTATTCATTAAGTTTTACCTTCCAAAATATGTTAATTGTTATACATGTATCCTTATTTCAACAGTACGGGTTTATTTACAATTACCAATATACATGTAGTTTGCAATTAACTTTTTTCCGGCAGGATGTCTTTAAGATTCCATCAGTTTTGATCATTATGATACATAATCATATATAATACATAATCATATCATACTGCATTATTCTTAAGTATATAAAATATTTTATATTTGTATGATACATATTGTTATGAACTAAATAAAACTATAAGTATCAATGACTTCTTTTCATAAGTATCTATTGTTGTCGAAGGAGTTTTATTTTCAACGTCTGGACGGCGCACTGTCATGGCGGCGATGAACAACAAGATTTGTCTTAAGCCATCCATCATTGGCAAGATTCGTCATACAGTAAATCAATTATTTTCGTAAATAACATCATATTGTTTTTTCCCCAAAATTTGAAGGAATTGCAAAATGTATAATTTGAGATATGACTATATTGCTGCTGTGACCCGCGTTTCAGAAAGAAATCACTAAAACGAACGGCCACCTTAACCAATGTTGAGACAAAATACTTTGCTACAAACCTACCTTTTTTGCGTGTTTCTGTATAGTATAATGGATGGAAAATTAAGATTGTATGAATCAATAGTAGGAATCATTTATATGAAACATGCATAATGTTTTCATTGAACCCAAAATTCGGTACATAAACACAATGAAGTATAAGGTCACCTTGCATTTTGGGGGAACAAAAGATATTTGTGAACTGTATACCCGGTAACGAAAGAGGAATAAAGCGGGATGGGAAACTGTAAAAGGGCGGTCCATGAGTGAGAGAAAAAAAAAAGAAAACTGAAACGAAAATCATGTTTTTGAATAAGGTATATTTAGTATGAAAATACTATAAAAATAGTGCCATGTGTGTGTGTGTGTGTGTGTGTTTTACACTTTACCCCAATAACGTAATAACATTACCTTTTGATCATACAGAATACAATTACTATTAATTGTTCTCAATTATATTCTAAAATTAAACTGTATCTCTTGAACCAGAGATGTAAATACCTTAATGTAGCTTCGTGCGAGATCATATTTATAGATATATTTTTTCAGTATTAATGCTATATTTTTAAAAGCCAAGGGTACGAAAAACTATGCTATTACTGTAATCTAGGAACGTTTCTTGCATTTCTGTCTTAGGATAACCTAATCTGAAGAAGAAAGCTATTAAATAAACAAATTCTTTCCGATCGTGTCCGCTTTCTATAGTACCTTTCACGATTGCAATCCGTTTTACCGGTATTAGTCTTTATGCTAAAGTTTAAATTCGCCTTTTTCATAAAATCATGTCAAATTAACTCCATTTTTAATGTAATAATTAAACGAATTTTGGCAGAAATTAGTTGAAAAAAATATTACGCCGGAGATATGAATTAGAGATTAATTTTAATTTAGATATACGGACGTTATAAAACTATCTGGGTTCTTTAATTAAAGACATTAAAACTAATAATTTAAGATCGTGTATTATAAACCAGTTTTTATGCTTACAAAATCTTAAAAAAGAGCCGCCTTACTGACGCCATTTGATACCTTTTATATGATAACTGTGCACTTATTAAGTAAAGTTGCGTGAAATGGTATAGATTATTGTGACATTAAACTTCCATTACTTTACATGTTGTATCTATTTGTAAATCTTCCCTACTGAAACAAATTAAAGATTCACTAAAGATTGTATCGTAACCATCAATTTCAGAATATGCAATATGACAAGTACGTTCAATTTTTAAAAGAATAGTTTCGGATTTTGGCCATATTTTTAATCTATATACTCATTTATTTGGTAATGGAAATAAGTAAGTGTCCACCATACAGGTTGTCAAGTTGGACTGTACATTAACATCCGACAGCCCCGGCTGCACACGACATTCTTGTAGGTTTTCACAGGCACGAAACACCCACCTGACCATGCAAGAGAGATTAGAATAAGTTTTGAAAGAACGCCCTACATGAGATTAAACCATGTTTGTCAATTTCAAGTGGCAAGAAATGTCAACAGAAAATATCATATCATAATTTTGATTTAAGAGAAAAAAGCAGTCGGTTAGTAACGAATGAAAATATGACACGTAAAAGAAGCAACAGTACCATTTCACACAGGTAAATTTTTATTTAATCATGGGATGTTTTATTGATTACACTTGTAATCTGTTATGATTTAATCCTCTTACACAAGAAATTGGTTGTCTTAAAAAAAAAAAAAAAAAAAAAAAAAAAAAGAAGAAGAAGAGAAGAATTTTTATTGATTTCAATATTTGAGTAATGATATGTGGAAAATGTTGAAAACCAAGAAATTGGTTGTCTTAAGTTACTGCATGTATATCATTCCTGTAAGCATTAACCAAAATACTAACAGGGGTTTACCGTTAGTAATGTAGAGGCAAAGCGGTAAAATAGAATTCTCTACATACATCAAACATAAGAATCGAATTTAAGTGATATAACGTCTTAGTTGATAAATTTGAATGGTTCATTACAGATGTTCTACTGCATACCCGTTTTTAAATATATCAAGATGCCAAGCAATTTGACAAACATTTTATTTTAAAGTTTAAACTTATTTATTTTACGTCGATTGGGAAACAAGATTTTACAAGTTATACTAATCCCTCACGGCGGTTCCTGGGTTGGACCTGTACTTTGCGCCCGGGAAGGTAATGAAGAATTCTTGCCTCTAACGGGGTTTGAATCCACAACCTTCGGATCCGTAATCGGATATGTTACCACTGGAACGTTACCACTGGAACGCCCTTTTTTAGACAAACAGTTTATACAACATATACATACACTTAAATTAAACCGTATGAACATTTAAAGTATTGATTTTCAAAGAAATCGTTTTCAAACACGGGATCTTGCGATGAGTTCTGATTCAATACATGTTTTATATAAAGTGTATCAATTTTAATATTTAAAGACATAAGCGATACCTCATGATGTACAAGATGGATGAAAAACTATACCATTAAAAATCTTCGAGACAAGACTGGAAAAATCGGCCATAAACCTATCTCTCAAAAGTGAAGAAATGGACAATTGTTAAAGGTAACAAAACACCAGACATATATCAATTTTCAGGAGTTAAATGTGCTTTTTTGAAATGGTTGGTTTATGCAGAAATATCATGAATAGGCAAACCTTTATTGAACATCGAAAAAAGGGTATTGAACTATTGATAGTGTATGTTGTTTTACAAAAGCAGATGGAAAAACATCATATTACACTATAATACGTAGAATATATTATTTTCCTTCCAACATGACTGATTTCAATCCCATCTCATTTGGACTCTCTAAAAGAGGCATTCCTACATAAGGAATGAATATCATTTTAGATTCCATATAAGATTACAAAACGTATACGTATATTTTAATGCATGTTATTTATCTAAAAAGTAAGATTATTTTAAAGTTAGAGTTGTGTTTACATACCTGGTCAGAAGGTTCATATCGGCCTTGTTTCAAATGATTGCAAAGCTAAAATCTCGGAGATGATACATTGGATCTACCATCATTTTGTAAAACTTCAAAGAGTTCATGGGAACACTCTGTGTCGTCTGCTGCAAAAATACTTATTGAAAACTCTAAACATCTAATTGCAAAAACACGCGGTCACGTTTACACATTTTGAATGTTAACAGATGAAAACACTATAAAAATGAAGTTATGTTTTAACATTTCTTTTCTTCAAAAATCACCATGAATAATGATAAATTATACTCACTTATTTATATGTCAACATATTTATGATTAATTTATTTTTTTTTTTATTTTTTGTAACAAATTGTAAATGCAATTTAATTTTTTTATAATGAACTGCAAATAAATTTTGTCTTATTTAAACCCATTAAAAATTCATATAAAGAATCTTTAAATTATAACTCGTGATTTGTTTTTTTTTAAATTTGTAGAGAACACACTAAAGACAAAACGTAATAATATTTTCAAACTATTCATGGAGGTATGCATTTGATCTTCCTTTATTTCGTACGATTAAATTTCTATTTGTCCATTATTTACCTGATCTAAGGGTTGGAGGTTCGTATCCCACTGGTAGACAAAATAATATTATGACTTCACACGCGCAAATTATCGATCTCTTCAATGTAGCAGAAATAAATAAGATGACATTTCCTTAAAAATAATAGACTTTCACTTACACTTATATAAGTTATTAGGCATTCCAAGTGGCCGATTGATCATTGACAGAAAATATAGCAATAACACAGTTGGTAGAGAATTCGCCATGTAATCAACAGGCCCCGGGTTCGAGTCCCAAGCAGGCTGCCCATATTTTTCAGGCTGTGATACCAATATATGCAACCTGTACATCCAGAATCTCTACAAAATCAGTAAACGAATATGTTTGAATTGAAAAATATTTCCTGTTCTGTGTGTTTTAATTGTTATGAAAACTTAACATTACTGATTTCGTGCTCTTGTCTTGTTGATAGATCAAGAACCCACAAATGTCACCCCTTGGTAATTTTATGAAACATAAAACAACTCAATATTATAATAGTAACATGTACAGGTAGCCGTAATGCTTATTAAACTTTTTTTCGTATTTATGTTTCTGTAATGCATTCATAGTTCATATATATTATATAAGTGCAATACCTATTTTGAGAAAGTATTTCCCATACAATTTCACTCTTATAATTTTCCATGTGACTAATAATCACTTGGCTATTCTATTTCTTTACATTGATGTTAAGAACTGTCCCCTTTTCCTTCGTGTTATATTGAATTTAACATGCCTTTATCATTTAGCCTCAAACATAACTTTATTTTGTATCATTTTTACACATTTAGCGATGAGATTCATGTCGTAAGTCTTAAAAACGTATTTTGTACGGAAACGTTAAAGGGCCTTCATTTAATGACATGTTTTGTGCTAAGTCGACATTTTTTTATTCGCATGGAACAGATTTTTTACCACTTGTCAATTTATTTAGCTCGCATAATGAGAATTTTATAGATATTGCAACTTTAATTTTCACGACATGTTTGAATGTTTTTGTCAAGGCGAATTAGCCCCTTTTGAAAAAATACTTATTCGCTTTGACAAAAACATCAATCATATCGAGAAAAGTATAGACGCATTATCTATATAGATTTAGTGTTTGCGAGCTATATAAATTGACAAGTGTAAAAGTATCTGATCAAGGCGAATAGAAAGTTTTTGACTTAACACAAAACATGTCATTAATTGAAGGCCCTTTAACGTTTCCGTATTACAGCATATAATGGCTGACACACGACATTTCGCTTTAATGCACATAAGAAATATGATCTTATCATACGTTAGGTTTATTCGTTTTAATTTCAAAATTACGGAAACGTCTAAGGGGCTCCATTTGATGATATGTTTAATGTGAAGTCGATTTTATTTTTTTATCAGATATTTTAACACAAGTCAATTTATTTGTTTCACAATCATGAGAATTCTGTAAACATTGCACCTATTTTTTATTCGAGTTGCTTTAAGTTTTCCTCTAGACGAATTGAAATCTTTTTGCCAAACGAAACCATTTGTCAAATAAATTAATGCATTTCACACTTCAAAAAGAAACATTTCGACAAGTGAGGTAAATTAGATTTATTTTCGTTAATTCGCTGGTGTTACACGAATCAAGAACCCACAAATGTCACCCTTGGTAATATTATGAAACATAAAACAACTCAATATTATAATAGTAATGCTTATATTATTAAACTTTTTTTTCATATTTACGTTTCTTCAATGTATTCATAGTTCATATTTTAAAGGTCAGATTATATAAGTCTAATACCTATTTTGAGAAAGTATTTCCAATAAAATTTCACTCTAATAATTTATCATGTGACTAACACACTTAGCGATGAGATTCATATCGTAAGTCTAAAAAATGTATTTTGTACGGAAGCGTAGAAGGACCACTAGTTAATCAGATGTGATGCGCAAAATCGACATATTTTTATATGACTTGAACAGAAGTATTTGCACTTGACGATAAATTTTATTTGAAAAGTACAGAAGTTTGTAAAAGTTACATCGTAACTTTTCTCGAAATGTTTGATGTTTTTAGTCTTGGCGAGATGATGTAGTTCGACATATGAGATTATTTTTTCTTTT
Organism: Solen grandis; assembly: GCA_021229015.1. Lineage (NCBI taxonomy): Eukaryota > Metazoa > Mollusca > Bivalvia > Adapedonta > Solenidae > Solen > Solen grandis. The sequence continues at coordinate 8,481,929 of CM037783.1, forward strand.
CGAAAAGCATTTATTCGAAAATAATGATGTATCATGGTTATCGAAAAAATTAAATCAACAAGTGAGATATTCTTTGCGTATTTCGTATGAATTATTACGACTTTATGAGATCATTTGGTTATATTGAGAAAAAACAAAATCGATTTGACGCAAATAGAGATTTTCACACGGTTTGACTGGCGTTATTTAGTTCAGAATTCTTTGATCGAGTGAAGGTTATTGTAAATGATGGTGGATTCAGCATTTACGGTAGGAATATTTTAGTACAAGTTTAATTAAATGTTATTTTACAAGTTCAATGTGCCACCGTATGTGTATGTATCTGTTTCAGTGTTCGCTACCCCCCAACCCCCCGAAAAGCACTTTGGCAATTTAGAATGCGCCTGTAGTGAAAACAAATCACTGGAAGAAATATGTACCTGTAGTCTCTTTTGGCTGTTATGCCTAGATTAATGTTTGTACATACATGTATTTATTAATTGTGTCGATTTATAATTAATAAAGTATTGAATCATTAATGCACTGTGACTATAATACCGTTCACAAATCTTATAATTTATACTAATTGCATACTTATGCAATGCCTCCAAGAAGTGGAGGCTACTGATATTTGTGCATTATATTTTACTTTTTTTTTCTTTCAGGTATTTCTGATGATTTTCACGTGCTTACCAGTGTGCCTCGCTGTTGGCAATGAAGATATTGACAGCTTAGTGAGACAATATTTTTATGCCGGCTACACAGTGAATGAAACTGTATCTTCTCTTCTATTTTTACACCACATCATTGTCAGTGAAAGTACAGTAAAGAGGATACTTCGTCGTTTAAGTCTTAGAAGACGGACTGAGAGCAGTTTACATAGCATAGTACGAGGAATTCGATGGCTTCATGCGCATGGCTAAAGAAATTATGGCTACAGATGGATATGGGATCTCCTCAATAACTCTCTAGGAATAAGTGTTTTCCAAAATACTGTAAGGCTTGCTTTGTCTATCATAGACCCAGAAAGAGTTAGAGAACGGCGGCGGAGAAGATTAAGAAGGCGACAGTATATAAACCACGGTCCTAACTTTGTCGTACACATTGACGGTTATGACAAACTGAAACCTTTTGGAATATCAATACATGGTGCAATTGACGGATTTTCGAGAAAAATTTTATGGCTAAAAGCATGTTCATCGAATAAAAACCCCTACTTCATATCTCATTTCTATTTAAACTTTTTAAATGATATGAAACGCCTCCCTAGAGTTCTGCGTTTTGATGCTGGAACTGAAAATGTAATTATACATGACATTCATATTTCTTTGCGTATGCATCATCCCGATAACATGTCTGGCTTTAACAGTTGTTCAACGGGACGATCAACAGGGAATCAGAGAATTGAAATGTTTTGGGGCATTTTAAGGAGAGGATTTACTTCTTTTTGGAGGAACATATTCAAAGATATGATTGACGAGGGTATAATAATACGGACCCCCTTCACTTGGAATGCATATTACTGTGTTTTCTTCCAACAATTCAAAAACATCTTGACATTTTCACTGAAAACTGGAACAGACACAGAATCCGCTCACAACGAAACAACGAATGCCCTAATGGAATTCCACATATAATGTATCATCAACCTTTTTTGTATGGGACAAGTGATCAGTCATTTGCTTTGCCTTGTGATGCCAATGATTTGCAAATATTGGCACGACAATATTCACAAACACCATCCCAGCTAGGCTGTTCGTCAGCCATGCTTCTATTAGTTCGTATAGTATCCGGATTTGATGAAAACTACCCTTTTGCAAGTTCGCTCTCCAATCGATTGCAAGCAAATGTTTACATTATAATATCCGGCATCAATAGACATAGTTGAAAGTAAACTAAGTGGTGTAATGATTCTAAATTTTAAGAAACCTCAGACATAAAGTGGTCAACTGTAGTTTGATTGTCGAAAGCATAAACCTGTAGTAGATTGATTAATTCTGAGTTTAATTCCGTTTCAAGCTTAAATAAAATTTTGTCATGTTTAAATGGTTGTTTATTTCAATTACACCAACATAAACTCAACTTATTAATGAAGATTTTTTTTTAGTTCTTTTTTCTTCATTCTAAATATTATCAGTTACTAAATACATAGTTGTGCCTTGTAACACCGCACTTTGTGGTCAAGCGCAGTTTGGAGTCGAAGTCGAAAAATGGACCCAAAAATGCGTTACTATGTATCATATCAACGCATTTAGGATTCCAAAGTTCTGAAGGTGATTTAATCTTTAAGTTAATGGTTTTAAGGACTTCATGCACCCAAACAGCTTAAATCATCGGTTCTTTTGACGTGCCCGTCTTCCAGCTTTCATGATGGGGAAAGACCCCAGGTGCCCACTTCGAGCATTATTTCAGTCACGAGCTGACACCTGCCTAAAACCACCGACCTTCTGTAAGCTAGCTGGAAAGCTTCGTCACATGAAAGAAATTCGGCCCTAACATGTCTCGAACCTACAGAGGGGACGGGCAAGTTACCATAATCACCTACACTACGAATTTGCCACCTTGAAATATTTATTTTGTGTGTGTGTGTGTGTTTTGGGTTTACCGTCGCTGCGACAGTATTTCAGTCATTTAGCGACGTCAAGCTAATTACGGGTGGAGGAAACCCCGAATGCACAGAGGCACCCGGGTAAACCACCGACATTCCGCATGCCAGCTGGAAAGCTTTCTCACATGAAAATCCGAATGACCCTGCCGGGATTCGAACCCACGCGGTGAGGGGCTGAGCGAGTGTTAAAGTCAGCGACTTTACCCTCTCGGCCACGGAGGCCCAAATATTTATTGTGGAGTCCAAGATGACATTCGATACTTAGATACATCACTGTGCAGCTATCAAATAATTTTACTTTGTGCCATTTAATTCTGATATAGCAGAAAAATGTATTTGTCGCTTATTGAATGTATATGACAAATGTTTTATGAATTTTATCACTTCCAATGTTAGGAAAATCGTAACTATATAATAAGCTATCTTAATTGTAAAATTTTACGTATTCCTATGCCAATGTTTTAAAGATCATTCTTTTCAGTCAGTAGTTTCCTTGATACGTTTTGGTCTTATACCGAACCTCAAACTAAAATGGACATAGAATATGAAACTATAGGCATTCTCGTGGTAGGAATGACTGTCATTTTGTGGGGAAGGTCTATTTTGCTGACCAGTCAGCAAGCTGACCACATGGTCTATTTTGCTGACTGAATTCTGCTGACCAAGTGTATATATATATATATCTTATATACTTTAATTTTCATTTTGAATTTAAATTTTGTTGAAGAAAATAATGTAGTGTACTCACTAAAAAGGTGATTTTGATAATTTTCTATGAACTGAACAAAATAAAACAAAATATCAAACTTTCAATGTGAATTTGTTTCAATTACATGTTTTAATATGTGTAAGTGTTTTGCATCAATATATAAATGTACAAGATTTTGCTGAACTCAAAGAGCAATTAAGTTTTAAAAAACAAAAATTTACTGCAAGGAGTTTAATTATAAAGCCAACAAAATTGAATTCTTAGACATATACAGTTGATTTCATTTATCAGATTTAACTAAAACATATTAAAAAAGGTAAAAAATGAAAATAAAAAAAGGAATAAAATTATTTAAAAAAAATTCTTTTAAGAAAGACTTAAATTAAATTTGAAATGAAATTAAATTTATATTTGAAAACTCTATCTAAAAACAAGAACAACACTTATTGATCCTAGTAAGTGAATGTTATTAAAGGTTAATAGTTTGAGCAATTTTAGACAGAAGGGATATGTATCTTTAAGTGTTTCAGATAATTGCAACCTGTTTGAAAAACACAATCAAGGAGATAGTTTCTTTTTTTTTTTAAATTATATCTTAAATGCATATAGACAGTTATTTAGAATTGTTTATATAAAAAATCACTATGTAAGATTATTTTAATCCTCTTATATTTTTATTATTTATTTATGAAGTTCACGGTTCATGTCTCTTTCGAATATTTGGCATTTGGCACTTATTCAGACCAAAACCACTCATCATAACAGAGTCTAAATAGTCAGTTGCATGATTTAAGTCATTGATTGTTCCCTCGGCAATCTTACGTGAGAGCAGTTCTCTAATCTATCACGAAAATATATTTCACCTTTCTTGAATCAGAGAAAATATTGGTTCACCTCGGCAGATGTGTCCGCTCTGTAAAGTTCACCTTTAAATGTTGTTTATATGCTCCCGTAGTGTTAGTAAGCCGAATCTTTTATATCGAGCTACTACCAGTCTGTAACATACAACTATTTTTAACACTCAATTAGTCACCTTTGCCCAATATCTCAACTTTTTCAGCAGATTTTAACAACGCGCCATGCCTTGCTGTGCTTGATTCTCTCTTATATGTTTATGTGGGTTACAGTGGAGATCAATACCTGATAAGAGACTACAATACACAGAACAGTTAACCTCCTGTGGGACCCCCTGTGGTGACTAGCAACTCCACATTCCTGTTTTGATACCTTTAAAATCTAATTTCAAACATCAAAGTTCCAGTTTCAACTTATTTCTTAATTCATTTATAACAATCAATAGTGTATTGAATACACTATATATATATATATATATATATATATATATATATACGAATGTATATGTAAGTATATTCACTGGAATTATATGAAAATACCTTGTTTTACTTTAAATTAAAGAAAAGTCATGTGGTTTGAAGTCTTGTGTTTTAGCACTCATCAGTATTCATTTTATGTGTGAATAAAAGTCCTGGGATTAAAATTCATTACAGCAGTTGTAATCTTTTGCTTTAACAAAACTGTATATAGACAGACATACATATCTTTATTCAATTCAGAATATGGTAAAAATCAGAGATGTTAAATACATACAGGGATTTTAGCATAAAAATTAAATCATAATATATTTCATTCCCATCTGAAGAGTTTCAAAAATTAACAGTTTCACACAAACTTTAAAAAAAAAATTCTAATATAAATTATTATTAAATTTAATTTTTGGTTGTACCAGAAATTAAAATGGCGGGAAAATTAGTACACAGATGTATATACAAATTATATTCAAATCCGAAAATGAGTTAATACAGTATCCATACGAATCATTTCTAAATACTCAAATGTAAGTCCTGCAATATATCTTTTCAAACCAGATAATATTAACATTACATGTAGTTTAAATGCCTTTGAGAACTTAATCATGCAGCAAAGGCCAATCTTATTTATTTAAAGTTTAGAGACATAACAAAGAAAAGAAACTCTATGTAAAACGGAAAAATCTCTACTGATCCAACCCAGGTAGTACAAACTTAAGAATAAACCATATTAAAAATCATTTTGATGAACAATTCTTAATTTTGGAATGTGTAAACATTTAATAAAGATATTGATATGAAAGTGATGAGAGACTTAAAATACTGAATGACTTTCATTTTCTGCAAGAATCTTTAATGACTTTCACAGGCGCAAAGTACTGATCCAACTTAGGAACCATCAAGAGCGATTAGTATAAGTTTTAAGAACTTGTTTCCTAATCGATGTAAAATAAATAAGTTGATAATAAAATACTTGAATTAGGGATTTTAGAAGTTGCCACAACATTCTACACTTTACCTAGCCTCCTCAGTCTATGTGTAGTGTGTGTGTGTGTGTGTTTAGGGTTTACCGTCGCTGTGACAGTATTTCAGTCATATAGCGACGTCCAGCTAATTACATGTGGAGGAAACCCTGAATGCACAGAGAAACCCTGGTAAACCACCAACCTTCTGCAAGCCAGCTTGAAAGCTTCTCATATGAAAATCCGAATTACCATGCCGGGATTCGAACACACGCGGTGAGGGGCTGAGTGAGTGTTAAAGTCAGCAACTTTACCCTCTCGGCCACGGTGGCCCCTCCGCAGTCTGCAATAGGCAGTAAGCATTATAAATCACCACAAGACCTGAAGTTGTAGTGATTACATCAGTCTTTACATAGAACTGGTGCATATAACATTAAATCTAGATTTATACATGTACTTTGTTACAATCTGGAGAGAATAAGACTGTTTTAACAGTGTAGTGTAAATTAACAATAGAATATCATCACATTCTATCAGAAACAGACTGACTAGATAGAAAAAAAACACAACACCTATTAAAAACATCATTTTAATATGATTTATAAAATAAAAGGAAAGACTTTCTGTCATATCACAGCTTTTACAAATCAGTGTTCAATCATGGGAATCACAGAAAAACAAAACAAAAAAAACATAAATAATAAAATTTGCAGTGCTTACATGCTAAACTATCGCTTACATTCAAAATTACAAAATAATTATTGTAAGGCAAATTGTACGGCGAGTCAACAGTTATAATCACATGAATATTTGTAAAGATAATCAACATAAAAACAATTAAACAATTATCAAAATTAATAGAATACCAATGTATGAGACAGAGTGGTCTTCACTTAAACCAACCCCAATATCAGCACCACTACACACATTTGTTTTAATCAAATCACAAGTGTCTTACAAGAAATTTTGTTTCAAAATCATTTAATATAATTTATAAAATGTTTATTCTAGAAATAAATTGCATGTATAGAGATGATTGTTTTCATACATGATGGCCCCATTACACTATGAAAAAGTTTAAGAAATAAGCAGGAAGGGGTGGGGCAAGTGTTCAACATATGAAAGGAATGTGAACTAAGTTTTTCGTAAACAACTTTGTCAAAATGTGACACCTGCAGTGCCCAACCCAGTTTCATTTGAAACCACTTTGTAGGGTTTCACTACATCAAGCTGCATTCCTAATATCTAAACGCTAGGTCTTCAGACAGAAAATGTATTGACTTTTTTTCCATATATAACTCTATGTAAAACAAGTGAAACTGATGATGTTTTTTGAAACAATTTTTTAATGTTTATTTTTTTTTTAGAAACATTCAATTTGATTTGAACAACAAGAGTGCAATGATGGCCCAAGGTCGCTCAACTTCTATAAAAGCTTAAAAGAGGGAAGATCATAATGTTACCAATGAAACAAAAGAAAACAACAAGTTATTTTTCAAAAATAATAAGAAATCAACAAAAAGTTAAAGGTGAAGCCATTGATGTTACATAGCAGATTATTTTTTAAGTTTTCCCAATTATAAATACGATTCATTTACCCCAGTCTAGGACCAGGTTTGAAGCCTGGGGCATGTTTTGAACAAAATTGATAGAGGTTCTCTTTCCTATATACATATACTTAAAATATGTAACTCCTTGGACGTGGCCAATTTTGACCCCAGTGCCATGATTTGAACAATGTAAGTAAAGGTCCTTCATGTCTTGTGTTTTCGGTAAAGTAGAGTTTCTTTTTCTGTACATCTCTTTGTAAAGCAAATGAACCCTAGGGCAGAGCCATTTTTGATCAAAGGGCCATGGTTTGAAAAAATTTGGTAAAGGTCTTCTAGACAATGCTACACACCAAATATCAAAACTCTTGGCCTTCATTTCTGACAAGAAGATTTTTATGATCTTCCTATATAATTCAATGTAAAAGATGTGATCTATGGGGCGGGTCATTTTGACCCAGGGGCCATGATTTAACAATCTTGGTAGATGTCTATAAGTCAATTCTGCACATTACAGTGGGTTTTTTTAAAGTCAAAATATATGGAGAATATAGGAGGCATTCCCCCCTTTAAAAACTATATATTTTCCTCCATTTTTAAAACAAATCCCCCCTCCATGATACTGAATTTAAAAACATCATTCTGTGCAATGACTTACTCTTAATAAAACAATTTTAAAATGTGTATTCTTCTATTATTATTAATGTTGTGATAAAACACCATGAAATAAGAATAAAATACAGTAATATTATGCCAACATTAAACAAAGTAGAAAAATTCCCCCTTTAGCTCGCTTGTGCAATTTTCCCCTCTCCTATGGGCCTGGACCCCTTCGCCCCAAAGTAAAAAAAAAAACAACAACAAAAAAAAAAACAAAAAAAAAAAACACTGCACCAAAAATTCAACTCTAAGCCTTGTGGTTTCAGACAAGATGATTTTAGAGAGTTTTCCCTACATGTGCATGTGTCAAATCAAGTGACACACGGGCAGGGCTAGTTTTGAACTAAGATTCATAATTTGGACACTCTTGGTAGAGGTCCACTAGATGATGCTTCATACAAAATATCTAGCCCCGGACCTTGTAGTTTTAAAGAAGTTTTTATGTTTTTTTTCTTTTTGGTTGACCAGAGTTCTGCATGGAAGTAAATTCTTTAACAGCTTTGAAAGAGCCTCAGGCAAAGAAGAACAAAGGGCAATAAATCCAAAATTAGGGAAGGGTGGATTATGGTTCTTATTTACTGCACTTTTACTCAGTGAGATCTATCTACCTACAAACTTTCAATTTGATATCTTTTATAGTTTTCAAGTTATACCCCAGACTAGAAATCTGCAACGGACCAACCAACCAACCACCAGCTGACTCCAGTATATCTTCACATATAATGGTAACGACAGTAAAAATAACACTTGAGCATTTACTGTTTTAGTTATGAATGGATAGAGTTGTACTTTAAAATTAAAAAAAACCCATACTTTTGCCATCACCCTGACAAGATTTGTTTTGCAGAAATTATTGTAATGTGAAAAGTTGGTTTTCTACATTTACAAATCAAAGCACACATAATAATAAAATCTATCTAGTCGGCAAAAAGAACACACAAATATCTTCGATGTTAAAAATGAAATAAGACAAGCATTACCTTATGCAAGTTCAGGTCATAATTTTCCAGTACAATCATTTGGAACGTTACATAATGATCCTGTTTATAGATATTAATCAACAAAATTAACAAATACTTGTAAATATTAACATTTGTTCAGCAAACAACTTGGAACATATTATCCTGTATGTTTAATATACTGAGGTGCATTCTTCCTTATTTTGCTACAATGAAATTGCATCAACTTCAAGCATATAAGGAACATTTAAGTCATGTTTTTAATTTTGCAATAAGGGCTATTCCAGGAAAATCTTCCTGGGGGGTAGGAACGAAAGTTGAAAATATACCCCCAACAACAGAATTTTAATTAGGTTTTGACCCCCCACCACCAGAATTTTAACTCATTTTTCACCCCCCCACCACCAGAATTTAATTGTGATTAGACCCCCCACCAAGGGATTTTAATTCATCGTTGTTCCGACACCCCCCCCCCCCTTGAGATTTTCCTGGAATAGCCCTAACATGATTTTGTCAAACAGCATTAATGAACAATCTTCAGCAGTAACAGAGGTTTAATGATCATAGTCATTGAAAATGGATTTAACCTTTGTAATTCTTCCTCGACAATGAGGGCATTTCCCCCCGTTTCCTTCAATGTGGAGAGCACATACAATACAACTGGTATGTCCACAAGGGAAATAGAAGGCATTTGGTTCTCTGTCGAAGTATACCACACATTTTTTGTCGCACTTAATTTCAACCTACAATAAAGAAAAGTCACACAAAGCTCAAGAATAAGATACTGATATTGTTAACAAATTTTACGCTTTAAACAATAACATAAATTAGGGAAAACAAAGATTCAAAAGATAAAATAAATTAAAAAAAAATCAAAAGCTTTTTTCACAGGAGGTAATGACAGAATCTTGGAAACATTTCATTGCCATAAAATGCTGATCAACATTCCTGTTAAGTGTCTTGTCTCTAGCTACTTTAACAATTTCAAATAAATCTATATGGGAAGCCCCAAGTGCAAAACTTAACATGCTGAAAAACATTCCTGTGAAGTTTCTGGACTTTAGCTCCAGCGCTTTTGGAGCTACATGCGACACAAGTAGAAAATTTGAAGATTTGACTAAATAAGGGGCCATATCTCTAACAATTCCGAATATATATACATATGAAACCGCAGGTGGAAAACTTCACATGCTGATCAACACCCCCCCCCCCCCCGCCGCCAAAAAAAGGGGGGGGGCATGAAAATTGAGAGATACTCTATTGGAATTTTTCAATTCTAACAAATGATCTACCGTTCTCTTCAGTATATGTTTGTTCCCTTGCAGTATCTAACAATAAACAACAATGCAAACAAGCTGAATGCAACAATGGCCCCTGTTTCTTAAATAAAAAGAGGAAAACATCTATACCAGTTACCATTCCATTTGGCTAGAACTTACAGTTGGGGTTCCTGCTGTCATGTGTGTACTTTCTGCTGGTGTAAGAACTGGTGTTCCTGCTATCATAAGTGAGCTTCCTGTAGACATTCCTGACACTTTTGCTCCCTGTCGAAAGTGTTAATATGTAGGTTACACATGAAAATATAACAAGAACGAGCACTTCAAGGAAGTTCCAAAACATTAAAATTAGATTATTAGATTATTTGATTTCAATGTTTTGGAATTATCAAAGTATATTTTCAAATTTCAAATAGGGCTCCAGATGCAGCTGATATAAAACACCAAACCAAATATGAACCAAGTGAAGAAAAACTGAAAGTGCTTTACTGATAACAAGTCCAAAATTGAGTAAATTTCTCTTAAAAGTAAGGTATGTCTTAGGTTGCTGAGAAGTTAACCTTGACCCAACATGATCCCTGTGCCATTGAGATACAATAAATAACCAAATATAAATGATATCAAAGCAAAAATGAAGGCACTACAGAGATAACAAGGTCTAATTGGCAATGTGTAAGGTTGCTGTGACCATGACCCAACATTAACCATAATTCAATAGGGCTCCTGATGACATTGACATGCATACACAAAATGAAATATTAGCTCAAAAGTGGTGACAAGATTATTTCCGATACAACTCTACCTTCACAAAGTGTTTGGCCAGTGACCTTGACCAGACATGACCCATATTCAATACGGCCCCAGACATCATCAAGATACTACCACATGCATAACTATATGATCATAAATCAAGTAGAGTGCTGCTTTGTAAAAATGCAGATAAAGAGTATGGGCACATAAAATGATCGTAACTAATTAAGTTTACTAAAGTGAAACTTCTTTACCAAGAATTTCTATGTCGGAAAGAGGTATATAAATTGTGTGCCAGACATATGAACTTGTTTAGTGACCTTAGATGTTGATACTGAATGCATGTATAGATTTTCAATGTAATATCATAAGCTGTTTTTGAGATTCCATGATTCATGAAACTTCTAACCACAAATTTTTATTTTCAAAAAAGGAGGCATAGTTTGGTCAAAATGCAAGTAACAGTTATCATACTTGGTATGTGTCCAAGTTATTGATACTGAAAAAGTGTGTGAAGTATACTATATCATGAGTGGTTTATTGAACCATATTTCAAAACACTTCTATACAAAACATTTCAAGTAAAAAAAGAGCATAATTTTGTCAAATTATGTGCCAGACATAAGGAACTTGGACATTAACCTTAGATTTTATCACTTAATACATGCATTTTGTTTCAATGTAATAGCTTAGTTAGTTTTTGAGATACCATGTTTCATGAAACTTCTTAACCACAAATTCTAAGTTAAAAAAGGTTCATTATTTGGTCAGAATGCAATTCAGAATTATCTTACTTTATAAGTATCCTTAGATTTTAATGCTGAACGAGTGTGTAAGTTGCAAGACTGTATGTCTTAAACTTTTTGAGAAAAAACTTCTTAAAATAAGAAGCGGATGCTAAAGGGGACAGTAGCTCTATCATTATTCTTTGAATAGTCAAACTTAAAATCAAAGCAAAAATGAAAGCGAACGAAGGCAAAGTAAAACCAAATATACCATCTGCAGTTAAATAATAAAGATACATGTACAAAAATTCATAATTACATACCATTGCGCTTCCTGCATTTGTTGGAGATTGTGTAGTTGTTTGCACAACTGCTGGAGGTTGCATAGTTGGTTGTACAGCTGCTTGAGGTTGTGTAGTTGGTTGCACAACTACTTGAGGCTTGTTATGGCTATCCAATAATACGTCCTTTCGCGTCTGCTTGTTTAGCCCCTGGACAGATTCAAAAGGGTAATATTAATCAAACGTCGCTTTATAATTTTTGTTTGCAAGTACTGTAAAATATGTCTTTCATTCCAATCTTGGATTATTTAACGTCTCTTCATTTTTTTTATTTTTTTTAATAAGGATGACTTGAAGATAGAAAAAAATCTGCATCCCCGCTTGCAATCTTAGAGAATGAAAATGTTTTACAATAAAATAAAAACGCAAAAAACAACAACAATACTTACCAGACATTCGCTATAAGTGTTTCATATGTCCACATGCTGTTGAATAAACTTCATCTCAGTTGTCGCACTAAATTAGACGTTCTCAAAAAGAAGTCTCATAAATCGAGTAAATTTTGTCGAAATACCGTTATAATCCAGTTTTGTCGCCATGTTTGTTCACGACTTTACTGATAGATCTGGTAAGACGCAAATTGGTTAGTCGTCTTGGCGAATATGTTTACGTTATTCAACAAAAGTTTATACGCAGTAACCAAAATCTTTGAAGGAATACATATTAATTATTCCGAAATAATCAGAAGTTTTTGCTCAGAACGACAAAAAACAAATCGTTTTAGCACTAAACATCTGATTAACTAGTGGTCCTTCTACGCTTCCGTAATTTTGAAATTAAAACGAATAAACCTAATGTATGATAAGATCATATTTCTTACTTGTAATTAAAGCGAATTGTCGTGTGACAACCAATGTATGCTTGAATGAATATCGCAAGTTAAATAAATAGGTATCTTTGCTTTTACATCAATAGACCATACTGAAATAAGAAATAAAACTACTAACCTTTGCAGCGGACTTATTGGGAAATGACTTGTTCAACCAAAGTTTTACAGGTACGAATGTCTTCTAAATTTATTTAACAATTTTGCTTTAATGAAGGACAATTGATTATTTACCTTTATATACCCTAACTTCTTGATGAAAAGGAGTAAGTTTTAACGGAGATTTTTTTTTCTTTTAAAAATAATAAGGCCTGTTTTATAGATTATGACGGAAACAGATTTCTGTATAAATAGTAAGGATCAACTCTTTAAATTATTTACCAAATTTGAATTTAGAGAGATTTAATTTTTTTAGATATTTGGCTTTATTAATAACATTATTATTTAATACAATCCATAATAAATACACACACAGCAAAACATTACACACTAATACTATTATCTTAATTGCATATAAATATGTAAATCAACTTCTTAACATCATAAAGATTTTTATCATAAATAAATTATAAAAAAAATATTATTATTATTAAAATTAAATACAATAGAAGCAAAATTTAATTTAGAAAGAACAACAGATTAAATAAATCCGCTTACCTTAAGACTAATTTCTCTTCTTTCTAAAGATTTGTGATTTTGTCTTGTGTATATATATATATATATATATATATATACTGATTGTCCGCACCGCGATAATGAACTAGGGTAAATGGATTAACTTGGTAGGTGCGGTTTCTAAGAACAGTTCTCCAAAAATGGCCATTTCATATTGCTGACTTAGCAAAATTCTTACTGCCAGGTTTACCATTACGAACAAGATCACATACACTGGTTAGCTGAAATCAGTCTTGTTGGAAATATGTGTATTGTTTCTCTCGCACAAATGTATATCTGTGTGTGTCTAATTACTGACCAGCGCTCGCTTTTGTGCTCTCCATCATGTCTTAGCCCGTATACGTACTGTGTTGATGTATAAACATTAAGTACATTTATCTATCTCTGCCAACTAGGCAGAATGTCTGTTTAACCTTTTTTTTTTTTTTGGTTCTGAGCATTGCACTGGGGCATTTTGTTTTTGTCTTAAAATAATTGAGAAATATTGTATTTACTTTACTATGATTATAACTACAAATAGGAGCAATAATATTTTTTACAAAATATGTTGCCTACCAGTTTGCAAGCGAAAAAATCGCACCTCATTGGAAGATATATTTAACCATAACTGGCTGGAATTTCCAGCGACAGGTAGCAATATATTGATAGTTTTGTTTGTAAGCAACATTTGGCCATTAGTACAATGGGTGAAATAGTCAGGCTGTTCGCCATTTGAACGGCATTGAAAAAGGGTGTGGGTTCGAATTCAGCCGAAAAACAATTTTTTTTTAAATTATTTTTGCAATACCTTGTATAAAATACCTCTATGTCTGTAATAATGAATATCATTAATGTACCTATATTAAGTACATGTGTATATACAATGAAGTGAAAAGATACATAAATAATAGAATGAAAGTTTTTTTTATATATATTTGCTTCAACATATTCATATAATCTTATAATCTGTAGGCAAGAGCAATGGGGAGAGTAAGAGTGGCGATATGCTTATTGTTAGCGGCAATCCATTGAGACAAACGATAAGTTCATCTTTTCTTTTAACGACCATGTTTAAGCAAGGTTAATGCAGGTTAATAACATTTGGTTTATTGGCATCGCTTGAAAATTTGATCCTCGTTTATCAAATTTACTTTGATAAACAAAAGAAATGCGACATCATCACATCTCTCGGTGCTATCAGCGCTTTGACTTTCACTCAATTTTGTTTCTATGTCTATTTTTTTGTGGATAATTTCTTCTAAGTTTTTTATTTCATTTGCTTTATATTATGAATCAGGTATACAGTTTTCCCTAACATTTCAATTAGCAATGCTCCTGAAAACAACTGATCATAAGAACAATAATGCATGTTTGATCTGTATATCGTTAAAACATTGTGTATTGAATATATAACATGGAAGAAAGTTTATTTTATAAGTCAATAGGCCTTGAACCCAGGTGACAATATACATCATACATAAACAGTACGTGACGTGACATGGCAACATTACACAATACATATAAATAAAACTGCTGCTTAAGATTTGACAGTGCATACACAAATATATTGATTAATTCACCAGTTGTAAAATAAATTAAGTAGATAATGACAATGCTCGTGTTAATGTAATATTACGAGACATATTATAATCTAACATTATTATGTTACAATTTTGCGGAGAAGGCGCTGATTTTGAATTGTATACATATAGACCATAAATGCAATTCACATCCACACTCACATTTACATAAAACTGACATACACATATCATATACAATATCAAATGCATACCATATACAATATCAAATGCAGATCATATGCAATATCAAATAATGGAATTTCTTTTCTCGATAGCTTTGTATATATATATAAAAATACTCAATTTCTTGATGCTATTTTCATTTTTTGATTCAAATAATTGAACTAATTTGTGCATGTTCGGGCGAAACCAATAGAATCGTGGTACAAATTGTTTGCGTAAATTGATATATAGCTTACATGCTAACAGAAAGTGATACTCATCTCCACAATATTACATGTTATGCATTTTCTATCATTATAGGGAATACTTGCTGGAAGATGCCATCTATCAGTTTCCACAGCCAAGTTATGAATATTTATGTCTTTTAAACGTTGTTTGAAAAAAGTTAGAAAAAGTTCAATATTTCAAACACCTTAAGCTAGCCAAACATCAAGAAAACCCATTCTAGATAACATATCCTTGACAAGTGTAACCCATGATACTTTATTAGGAAAAATTTCAGCATCCTTCATTAATACATTATAAACAATGGCACACTATTTAATTTCATTTGAACAAGTTATTTTCAATTCAGTATTTTATTATTTTAAAATATCTATCATAAATTAACTCTGATCTACCTAGTACTCCATACACAAAATCATTTTGCGTACATCTTTTAACATTTAAGATTTGCTTACAATATAAAGTATGTATACGCTCAATGTTTCCTGCTGAATGAAAACCTCAGATCTCACATGCATAATTTAATATCGTGAGTATTAACTTATGGAATAATTCAAGTCTGTGATTTATATCAACATCTGTAAAGTTAAATTAATATTTATTTAAAGTAAAAATAGCATTCTGTGCTTTTTCTGATAATGCAGTTTGTGAAAATAAAATTCCCAAATATGATAATTGTTTGACTATTTCCACAATATCTCCATTAAAATTAAACCGTACATTTCCAGGTAAACCCCCACCCTTCCTAAAAATTACTATTTTTGTTTTTTGGACATTTATTATTAATTTCCACCTACAACAATAATCATGCAAACAATCTAAACCATTCTGTAACCCCTCTCCAGTTTCTGAAAATATAACCATATCATCGGCGTAAAGAAGAAGAAATAGTTTTGTTATGTATAAGTCAATACCATTGAAACCATTCAGTATTAAATGCTCTTCCAAATCATTAAGAAACATAGAAAACAAAAATGGCGATAAACATTCTCCCTGACGTACTCCAAATTACAGGAAAAGTCATTACTTAACATTTATTAAATTAAATGTTATTTTCATTTTCTTTCGATGTAATCAAAAGCTTTTATGAAATCAATAAGACAACAAATAATTTTTTACCATTATTGATAACGTGAGATATCAATCCATGTAATACAAATATTAAATATATAAGTACACACTTTTGTAAATTGATTTATCTATCGTTTTATTTATACAGTTTACATAATCATTATCTAGCATAAACGATTAAATAAATATCAATTTTTTTTTCATATTTAACTGATTTATTGATATCACATACCTTTGAATACTTTACTAAGTTCTCTGAAATTATAAAAAGTGAAGCCGACCCAGTGGTAATGCTGAAAACTTTATTCATGTGTATTTCCTAGTGTCACCAAATACATCATAAAATGAATCTATTAAATTCTTATCAATGAATTTTGTCGGTAACTTATTTCTTGCTTTTGTGTTATTGTTGGCTAAAGTCAGTTGACGGATTGAATGCACCTCCAAGTAACCTTTGTTTGTTGGGTTTACAGACTGCTCACAAAAATCCCTTATATATTTCAGATTGTTGCTATTGTGTCATATATCCTAAATGTTGACGGTGGATTCCATCATCCACCAGGAGCAAACCATAACATGAACTGCAACGATGACGATGTAGGTTACTTACCTCTATGTGTCCATATATTAAGTATTTTTCGCACAAAATTTCATTTACTGAATAGTTATGGTTCTTTTCTTATAATGACTATAAATATAACATAATATTATGACATATCTGTCAATAAATTCAAAGTGGAATTAAACGATCGCAACTTTTCGTAGATATTTGCATTTTTTCGGAGCGATATCTTTTTCAGAATGTGTAGACCCATGTTAGGAATAACATTTTACTTACATATGAGGCGGTATCTTCAATTTTAGTTCCATTGCTTTTCTCTCCAGGTAGGTGTTGAACATATAAAAACTATAAGAGAAACTTTAAGGGTGAGATTTTGGCATCCATTTTTGCTCTCAGACGAACGCAAACTGGTAGCTCCCTATTTTACTCAAGGACAAAATTATGTGTCAAAGTTATACACCGATAATCAGCAACAAATTGCATGTCCTGAGATTTTGTTTGATGATATATAATTCTTTGATCATTTATTGGTTGGTATCAGAATTATGAGGTCACAATTGACGACGTTTTAGATAAATAAAAGTAAAATGATCATAAGATAATGATTTAATATTTTAGACATACTTTCTAAAATTCAAAGTTAAATAGTTTTTCATAATTATTAGACAACCGATTTCTTTTTATTACCTCGTTTTTTTTTGTTGTTGTATTTTTTGGTTGTTGTTGTGTTGCTGCTGTTGTTTGTTTGTTTTTGTTGTTGTTGTTGTTTTTGTTGTTTTTTGTTTTTTTGTTGCTGTTTTTTGTGTGTTTTTTTTCTGTTGTTGTTGTTTTTTGCTGAATCTGAAGCTGATTCCGAAAATTTAATTTCTTTTATAAATATGTTTTACACCAATTAAAATGTATTCATTACACAGGACTGCGAAGAATATTTCCATTGTCAACAGCCAAACGAGTGTCTCGGCGTTTCGTGTCCAAAGAAATGTTATCTAGGTATGGTGTCTAGATATGTTTTTTACCTTATTCACATGACATGTTATTGGTCTGAAATTATAAGGTAATTTTACAGTTATTTAAAGAATATTTTACACCTAATCTATTGTTCGGTTTATTTTACTCTTTAGTATAGTAGTTTTTGACATTTTGTCATGATAGAAAACGAAATGGTGATTTTGGGTCAGCAGTTCACTGAAAATAGAGTAATAATAATTTTCATTTTTATTACTTTCTTAAGTTAAAGTCCCTGTAATGGTTCCGCTACATTTCGGACCTCATGGCATTTCACGGAGATAACCAAGATTTCCTTATATTTCATTAGGGTACCTTGGTTATCTTGGTAGAGGTAAGTGGTCAAAGACTTAGCGGAACCATTACAGGGACTTTACCTTGACTTACTTTTTTATTATTATTTTTTTTTATATTTCATTTTTATTTTATTTATTTTTTTGTTGAAACACAAATTTACAAATTTCAAAATCAAGATGAACACTTTCTCAATGTAAGTTAACGTAGAATGCCTGAGTAAAAATTCACTAGCAGTAACTACAAGTAATGATAGCGCTCTATTTCTTTAGACTGTGGAACCCCGCCACCGATTGAACATGGCGTTTTGAAAGGGCCCACGCGGACAACCTTTCCCGTCTGTAAAAATGTGAGGTGTGCTCAAGGATATATTGCAGACGTCCCAGAGATCTGCTGTTTGATTACTGGGAATTGGACAGCCGCTGTCTGTGAACCTGGTAGGTTTTGAAATGATTTTATTATATCCACTTGAATAACGACTAATAGTACATTTGTATATGTAATTCGAAGGCAGATGATGGTTAGGGGAACATCGAGGAGAAAATGAAAATCTGTTTCGATCAGAATATAATGTCAAATGATTTTTTCAAAATACTATAAATAGTGATAATATAAACTCCAATGGTCAAATATAAATGAAAAACACATGTAAAAAATACGAGTATTTTCAGTGTTTCATCGACCCTAACAATCGTGATGAAACAAAATGTATTGATGGATTTAGCTAATCTTTATGTACTAAGTAACTCATTCACTGTCATTTTCTTTATCATTAAATAAATTTGTTAGCATATTCCCCCGAAATTCAACCGTGTCTCATGAGTCTTTGTTTTATTTCAAGGACCATCTCATGCAGGTGATTGAATGACAGCAAATGCAAGAACAAGAAAGTCTACACTGGAGATGAAACTGAAACTACTCTTTTCATATTTTCCCTCTTGAACTTTTATACTGCTTTTAGATACGCATATGTTATTCTAAGAATTTTTTTATTATTTTGTTTTTCATTTTTGAATGAAATATGTCTCACATATCATAACGTCATGATATTTAATTATTCAAAGCGTTTGGCTTTCTTTGTGGGTTTTAGATATTTGGGTGGTACTAGACATTTTGTCCTCACAACCATCTGTTGTACTTAGTAACACATTTATCACCATGTTTTTGTAACTGAAATATATTCAAATACTTACGAAACTAAACAGTGTCTTCTTCAAAGACAAGAACATAATACTGAAGGTTGAATGAAAAGAACTACGAGAAGAAGAAAATTTACACGTGGAATGGAACTCCAAATACTACTTTAACATGAAATATTGTCTTTCTAGACTTTTGCTTTTAGATACGCATAATATATATTCTCAGAAACTTTGCTTTTCATCTTTGCGAAAAAATACCTATTATCATGATGGCATAAAATTAAACGTCAGTCAAAGCGATTTGCTGTGTTCGTTTGTTATTTTGATATCAGATGTCTACTACACATATGTTTTAACCAATTACATTATAACTTATAAATACAAATATTGTCATAGTTACAAAAACTACATGCCTCATCGAAGTAAAGTATAAAAATAATGTCATTGGCTACTAAGATATGACCTACCGAACGGTCACAAATTTGAATACCTCAAGTGACGATAATGATTATATTCTTATGGTGTATTAAACGACCCATTCATGAAAAACACGCACATACACTTCATATCCTTACCCCTTCGTTGTCGCAAACCCACGAGCGACTCATTTACTCTCCATGCATGGCAGATGTATTAAAAATCTGTCGTGAATATATCCGACGAAATTTGTGTCAAATTTTTTATTATTTATTTTTTATTTTTTTATTTATTTATTTATTTATTTTTTTGAGGGAGGTAAAATGTTTCTCAATTAGATAATTACATGGGATGAAACCTGGGGCGAGTTCCACACACAATGTGTTCCAATAAGTTTTATAGCCTGGTTCTTGGCTGGGGTGCCTTCCCTTAAACTACGCTATCTGTAATCTTGAGGACGACCGGGAACCAGACTACAAAATATATTGAAACTACAATGTATTTGTGTAGCGACTTGTCTCTGTTTCCACATCTTTCAGCCGGAAAGTTTGGTTTGGAAGCAGGGAGAGCAGTGTCGTTTCGTTTGCCTTGAATGCACTGCCTGATAACCGGCGTAGTAATATCAATGTGACCTCATTCGAAATGCAAATTATGACGCACATCGCATTTCCTATCAAAAACAATAACAATGCGAAGAGAAATAGTGTATTTATTTGCGAAATCGTTTATAGGACAGAAACACCTTACGCTATTTATAACATAAAACTAAATGTATTTTAGTATATATAATTATGATAATGAAATCGTAATGAAAGTTCAATTTGGTCCTACAACAGCGGTTGTACAGCTGGCAAAAAGATGAGCTCTGCTTTGTCCAGTCTTACTGAAGGTAAAAGGGTTGGGACCAATTCATTCCATGCACATCTAGGACCAATATGGACATGGAGCTTGCAAATCCTCCAGAAAGTAGCACCATAGAAGTGCCATCATCACCCAAAACAATGAACAAAATTTCTCGCAAATGCATACTTTTATTCTTTTTCTTTCCATCATTACAGAATATCAATGGCAAATTATAAAACAAAATTTGAACGACAATTCCATGAATCGCGTTAGTACTTCCTAAGATGAAATTCGTCTCGTACGCAATGTTATTTGGTGTTGTTTGGGAAACAAATCAACCAAGCATCCATTGAATGTAACAGCCTAGTATCGCCCCTTTTTAACCGAATTACAATCATTTTTCCATTTTGCGAGGTAGAAATTAGTTCGATTTTACGTTATTGTTTTTCTCCGAGTACGCCTTTTTTGCTACTACAAGATTGTTTTTTCTTATTGTTAAGTAAACTGTATATTAATGTATGTTTCGAAAAATATATTTTATATGCTCCAGAATAGAGACTTTTAACCACTTCAAACAGCTAACAAGTGGCTGGGGAGCATTACTTATTAATAGTCTACTTATGAACAAAGACAACAGGTTATATTGGGAAAGAGATCTTTGTTTATAATTGACCTTTGTTCAGAGGATCATTCAGTTACAGATCAAATACACAATGACTGATACATTGTTCATGCCAGATAAACATTTAGGTTTCCGCACCTCGCAGTGCGAAAACCTTTTGTTCTTCTTCTGTTGATTTGTTTGTTTGTTTTTTACTTTTTTTATTTTTATTATTTTTCCAATTCCACCCATTTTTGTAGCCAACCTAGCGGCCAGATGAGAAAAGCTACAACTATGAAATTTTAGGCATGGTGTCACATATATCTGAACTTGTGCCTAAATGGTCAAAATTTTCACTTTTGTTTCTGATTTAGCCACAAGGGGGCGCTATGCATGTAATCACTCTTTTGCTGATAACACAAAACTTTGAAGTCTGATTTTGATGCGTTTTTTTACATAATGTTCCTTGTTGACAGCCCAATCAAATATTATGATGTCTCGGCATCGAGTACCAGAAAAAAAAATGTTCTAGGCGAGGTTGAAAGTTCGAACCTTTTAAAAAAAGTGGATAAATGAGGGTAGGTCTACAAAAAACCTACCCATTTTCTTTAGAGATCAGATAGAAGAATTCTGTTTGCTGCATACGATTTATTTTAATAGCTCCAAAACTAAAAATATTTCATTGAGAGTATATGAAAAAATAGTTTTAGTTCTTGAATAGCTCTTTCCAGTGATGTGTCGTTTTTGAAGATCGGACTTGATTTGGTCATTTTACGGCAGTCCAAAATTTTATCCTTTTTTGGAATGATTGTAAATCAGTTTTTATGCTTCAAATTG
>CM037783.1:8504110-8554110 GCA_021229015.1 Solen grandis
TTAAAATTTTAAACAACTTTTTTTATTTTACTCGTTTAGGAAACAATTTTTAAAACTTACTAATCACTTTGGGTTTTCCTAATTGGATCAACTTTGCGCCTGGGAAGCATTAAAGATTCTGCAGAAAATGAAAGTCATTCATATTTTCAAGTCTCTCATCACTTTCATATCAATATCTTTATTAAATGTTTACACATTCAAAATTAAGAATTGTTCATCAAAATGATTTTTAAATAGGGTTTTAAATTTCTAAGTTTGTATTACCTGGTTGGATCAGTAGAGATTTTTTTCCGTTTTACATAGAGTTTCTTTTCTTAGTTATGTCTCTAAACTTTAAATAAATAAGATTGGCCTTTGCTGCATGATTAATTTTCTAAGGCATTTAAACTACATGTAATTTTAAATTTATTATCGGGTTTTGAAAAGATATATTGCAGGACTTACTTTTGAGTATTTAGAAATGATTCGTATGATACTGTATTAACTCTTTTTTCGGTTTGAATATAATTTGTATATACATCTGTGTACTAATTTCCCGCCATTTAATTTCTGGTACAACGAAAAATAAATTTAATAATAATTTATATTAGAATTTTTTTTTTAAAATTTTGTGTGAAACTGTTAATTTTTTAAACTTTTCAGATGGAAAAAAAATTTATATTATGATTAATTTTATGCTAAAATCCCCTGTATCTATTTAACATCTCTGATTTTTACCATATTCTGAATTGAATAAAGATATGTATGTCTGTCTATATAAAGTTTTGTTAAAGCAAAAGATTACAACTGCGTAATAAATTTTTTTAATCCCAGGACTTTTATTCACACAAAAAAATAAATACTGATAAGTGCTAAAACACAAGACTTCAAACCACATGACTTTAGTGTCTTAGTAACTACATTTGAGAAATATTTGATCTAGAATTTATGCAAATATCAATTAATCATATGTATCATGATTAATTTAAAGTAAAACAAGATATTTTCATATAATTGCAGTGAATATACTTACATATAAAATTTGTGTATATATATATATATGTATTCAAAACACTATTGATTGTTATAAATGAATTAAGAAATAAGTTTAAACTGGAACTTTGATGTTTGAAATTAGATTTTAAGGGGATCAAAACGGAATGTGGAGTTGCTATCACCACGGGTTCCCACAGGAGGTTTAACTGTTCTGTGTATTGTAGTCTCTTATCAGGGATTGATCTCCACTGTAACATCTGGATCATGCTAACTGATGCCCACATAAAAACATTTTAAGAGAGAATCAAGCACAGCAAGGCATGGCGCGTTGTTAAAATCTCTGAAAAAGTTGAGATATTGGGCAAAGATGACAATTGAGTGTTAAAATAGTTGTAGTTACAGACTGGTAGTAGCTCGATATAAAAATTCGGCTTACTAACACTACGGAGCATATAAACAACATTTAAAGGTGAACTTTACAGAGCGGACACATCTCTGCCGAGGTGAACCAGTTTTTCTCTGATTCAAGAAAGGTGAAATATATTTTCGTGATAGATTAGAGAACTGCTCTCATGTAAGATTGCCGAGGAACAATCAATGACTTAAATCATGCAACTGACTATTTAGACTCCGTTATGATGAGTGGTTTTGGTCTGAATAAGTGCCAAATGCCAAATATTCGAAAGAGACATGAACCGTGAACTTCATAATAAATAATAAAAATATAAGAGGATTAAAATAATCTTACATAGTGATTTTTTATATAAACATTCTAAATACTGTCTATATGCATTTAAGATATAATTTTTTTAAAAAAAGAAAGAAACTATCTCCTTGATTGTGTTTTTCAACAGGTTGCAATTATCTGAAACACTTATTCTCCAAAAAAGGAAGAAAAAATATCATTTTTAAAGATACATATCCCTTCTGTCTAAAATTGCTCAAACTATTAACCTTTAATAACATTCACTTACTAGGCAATAAGTGTTGTTCTTGTTTTTAGATAGAGTTTTCAAATATAATTTTAATTTATTTCAAATTAAGTCTTTTCTTAAAAGAATTCTTTTTTAAATAATTGTATTCCTTTTTTTATTTTCAATTTTTACCTTTTTATATATTTTAGTTAAATCTGATAAATGAAATCAACTGTATATGTCTAAGAATCAATTTTGTTGGCCTTATAATTAAACTCCTTGCAGTAAATTTTTGTTTTTTAAAACTTAATTGCTCTTTGAGTTCAGCAAAATCTGTTACATTTATATATTGATGTAAAACACTTACACATATTAAAACATGTAATTGAAACAAATTCACATTGAAATTTTGATTTTGTTTTATTTTGTTCAGTTCATAGAAAATTATAAATACATTTTTCTGCTATATCAGAATTAAATGGCACAAAGTAAAATTATTTGATAGCTGCACAGTGATGTATCTAATTATCGAATGTCATCTGGACTCCACAATAAATATTTGGGCCTCCGTGGCCGAGAGGGTAAAGTCGCTGACTTTAACACTCGTTCAGCCCCTCATCGTGTGGGTTCGAATCCGGCAGGGTCATTCGATTTTCATGTGAGAAAGCTTTCCAGCTGGCTTGCGGAATGTCGGTGGTTTAACCCGGGTGCCTCTGTGCATTCGGATTTCCTCCACCCGTAATTAGCTTGACGTCGCTAAATGACTGAAATACTGTCGCAGCGACGGTAAACCCTAAACACACACACACACACACAAAATAAATATTTCAAGGTGGCAAATTCGTAGCGTAGGTGATTATGGTAACTTGCCCGTCCCCTCTGTAGGTTCGAGACATGTTAGGGCCGAATTTCTTTCATGTGACGAAGCTTTCCAGCTAGCTTACAGAAGGTCGGGGGGTTTAGGCAGGTGTCAGCTCGTGACTGAAATAATGCTCGAAGGGGCACCGGGGGTTCTTTCTCCACCATGAAAGCTGGAAGACAGGCACGCCCAAAAGAACCGATGATTTAAGCTGTTTGGGTGCGTGAAGTCCTTAAAACCATTAACTTAAAGATTAAATCACCTTCAGAACTTTGGAATCCTAAATGCGTTGATATGATAATAGTAACGCATTTTGGGTCCATTTTCGACTTCGACTCCAAACTCGCTTGACCACAAAGTGCGGTGTTACAAGGCACAACTATGTATTTAGTAACTGATAATATTTAGAATGGAAAAAAAAAGAACTAAAAAAAATCTTCTTATAAGTTGAGTTTATGTTGGTGTAATTGAAATAAACAACCATTTAAACATGACAAAATTTTATTTAAGCTTGAAAACGGAATTAAACTCAGAATTAATCAATCTACTACAGGTTTATGCTTTCGACAATCAAACTACATTTGCCCAAATATAGTCTGAGGCTTCTTAAAATTAGAATCATTACACCACTAGTTTACTTTCAACTATGTCTATTGATGCCAGATATTATAATGTCGAACAGTTGTTGCAATCGATTGGAGAGCGAATTTGCAAAAAGTAGTTTTCATCAAATCCGGATACTATACGAGCTAATAAAGCATGCCCTGACGAACAGCCTAGCGGGGATGGTGTTTGGAATATTGTCGTGCCAATATTTGCAAATCATTGGCATCAAAAGGCAAAGCAAATGACTGATCACTTGTCCCAACAAAAAAGGTTGATGAATACATTATATCGGGAATTCCATTGGGCATTCGTTGTTTCGTTGTGAGCGGATTCTGTGTCTGTTCCAGTTTTCAGTGAAAATGTCAAGATTTTTTTGAATTGTTGGAAGAAAACACAGTAATATGCACTCCAGTGAAGGGGGTCCGTATTATTTAATATACCTCGTCAATCATATCGTTGAATATGTTCCTCCAAAAAAAGTAAATCCTCTCCTTAAATGCCCCACAACATTTCAATTCTCTGATTCCCTGTTGATCGTCCCGTTGAACAACTGTTAAAGCCAGACATGTTATGGGGATGATGCATACGCAAAAAAATATGAATTCCGTATAAGTACATTTTCAGTTCCAGCATCAAAACGCAGAACTCTAGGGAGGCGTTTCATATCATTTAAAAAGTTTAAATAGAAATGAGATATGAAGTAGGGGTTTTTATTCGATGAACATGCTTTTAGCCATAAAATTTTTCTCGAAAATCCGTCAATTGCACCATGTATTGATATTCCAAAAGGTTTCAGTTTGTCATAACCGTCAATGTGTACCCAAAGTTAGGACCGCGTTAATATAATGTCGCCTTCTTAATCTTCTCCGCCGCCTTTTCTCTAACTCCTTCTGGGTCTATGATAGACAAAGCAAGCCTTACAGTATTTTGGAAAACACTTATTCCTAGGGGTTATTGAGGAGATCCCATATCAATCTGTAGCCATAATTTCTATAGCCATGCGCATGAAGCCATCGAATTCCTCGTACTATGCTATGTAAACTGCTCTCAGTCCGTCTTCTAAGACTTAAACGACGAAGTATCCTCTTTACTGTACTTTCACTGACAATGGTGTAGTGTAAAAAAAGAAGAGAAGATACAATTTCATTCACTTTTACCAGCATAAAAATATTGTCCCACTAAGCTCTCAATATCTTTCATTGCCAACAGCGAGGCACACTGGTAAGCACGTGAAAATCATCAAAAATACCTAAAAAAAAAAAAAAGTAAAATAAATGCACAAATATCAGTAGCCTCCACTTCTTGGAGGCATTGCATTAAATGGCGCTTCCGCTACAATTCGTCGAAATGTGCTGTCGTAGTATTTAATGAGAGTAAAAATAACCGATCCGTAGTATCACGCCAAGGTCAATTGTTCAGGAGGTTATCTCCGAAGTTAATAGTTATGTCCACCTAGGTGACTTGTTATGCAAGCCATGCGCAATCTCGTCGTGCAGCGATATCAGTTCAAAGCTGAGGCGGGGTTTTTTTTAAAGCCATGCCGATAGAGCCTTTAATGAAAATGGTTTAAATCCGATAACATGTAAACGCATATATGATCGAGTTGTTCTCCCTAAGGCTCTTTTCGGAACTGATGTTTCTATAACCTTTCTGGGGGAGAAATACTTTGCGTTGAACGCGCACACAGACTTTGTATAAAGAATATACAACAACTGTATTAGGACCCGTTCAAATATTGCGTTGATTTTGTTAAATGCGCTACCTATTAATCAGAGATCGAAAAGAGAAAAATGATTTTATCGGTCAACTGTTTTCGCTTAAAATAGAGATTGTGCAGTTTAAACGTCTTTCTACTTAGACTTGCATCGTTTACTTTAAATCTGCAGTCACCTAGCATCGGCTTCATGTCAGATATACATGATATTTTATTTAAACTCAAGTTTAAACGACTATCTTACAACATTCACACGAACTGGTCTCTTTCCTAGCAAAAATTGTGGAATAAACTTGTAGGGCGTACCATTCGACAATATTACATATCGTTTGGGAGGAAAGTAAAGTCGGTAGAGTTTGGTCCGATATCGTTCTATACACCCTGATTATTCGTACAGTTTGTTGGCGTCATGCGTTCATTCCCGCGTCATACGCATGGTGTAAATCATAGCCAAATTGATTGCTTATTCGCAAGGTTAAAGAAATATGCCCAAAGTGTTCACTTTTTGACAGAATTAAGTCTAACTGATCACTTGTTATTTGATTGTGAAAGTTTGATTGAATATCGACAAGAATTCATGGTTAAAATTTTCTCAAACTTTTCAGACACACGTAATGGACATAGTGCAACGCCTTGACCGCAAAACTTTTGTTAACACTGTTCTAGGTGTTCAATGTCCTACCTTAGTCGACTATTGCAGGATAGAGTGGACCATTTTTATGGCATCGCTTTTTCACTATTGTCCACTTACATGGTGAAATATAAGAAAAAAGAATAGGATACAGCAAGATCCATGTCTTACGTACAAATGTGTTTTGAATATATGTAAGTGTCCTGTAACCACATAAATGTTCTTATCTAATTTCAAATGTGCATATTCGTACTATATGTATGGATATGAAATGTAAATAATGTTGTTTTTTTTTTTCTCCTCTCTTTCTGTTAAAATTTGGATGTATTTTGGTTTCATGTTCATGTGACATTCATTCATGTACTTTGTATATTAGATGTTGAAACACATTTTAACTCTTTTTACACACACACACACACACACACACCACCACCACCACCTCCACACATATACATATCACACATTGAGATACATGAATGCATACACACATATATTCGACACCGGTTTTAAATTGTCCATATAGAACTTCTTGCATTTCGTTTC
Organism: Solen grandis; assembly: GCA_021229015.1. Classification (NCBI taxonomy): domain Eukaryota; kingdom Metazoa; phylum Mollusca; class Bivalvia; order Adapedonta; family Solenidae; genus Solen; species Solen grandis. Next base: position 8,510,353 of record CM037783.1, read on the forward strand.
GGCAAGAATTCTTTAAATTGGGGCCTCACCGAGTTTTTTCTGATATTATTATTATCGTTTTTTGAACACTTGTAACTTTTTCATGTTATATGTTACTTTTTTTTTTGTGTATTTTGTAAACTTTTTATGTATTTGTCCATTTGTATATGTTGTAAAATCTTCTATACAGGGGAAAATAAAGAAATAAACATGTAGTACAAACTTTAATCTAGGCAAAACCGCCAAAAGAGACTACAGGTACATATTTCTCTCCAGTGATTTGTTTTCACTACAGGGCGCATTTTTAAATTCCCAAAAGTGCTTTTCGGGGTGTTGGGGGTAGCAAACACTGAAACAGATACATCACATAGGGTGGCACATTGAACTTGTAAAATAACATTTAATTAAACTTGTACTAAAATATTCCTACCGTAAATGCTGAATCCACCATCATTCACAATAACCTTCACTCGATTAAAGAATTGCTGAACTAATAACGCCATTCAAACCGTGTGAAAATCTCTATTTGCGTCAAATCGATTTTGTTTTTCCTCAATATAACCAAATGATCTCATAAAGTCGTAATAATTCATACGAAATACGCAAAGAATATCTCACTTGTTGATTTAATTTTTTTCGATAACCATGATACATCATTATTTTCGAATAAATGCTTTTCGAAAAGAAAAAATAATCTCATATGTCGAACTACATCATCTCGCCAAGACTAAAAACACAAAACATTTCGAGAAAAGTTACGATGTAACTTTAAAAACCCTCTGTACTTTTCAAATAAAATTTTCGTCAAGTGCAAATACTTCTGTTCAAGTCATATAAAAATAGTCGAATTAGCACTAAACATCTGATTAACTATGTTCCTTCTACGCTTCCGTAGGAACTCTTTTCTAGTCATGTAGTATTTAAAATAACCGATCGACTCATTTTGTCCCTTTAACGGTTTTATGTACAACAAATACATGGCTATACAAAGTGCTAGCATGAGCGGGTAATTGAGAGAAAAGAGAGAAGTCTGTTGCTTTGCTTTCTTCATATATTTTAGGTACTTTCACCGTTATAATGTAAAGAGAGTCAGCAAAATCGCTGGTAATGTTTGAGAAAAAAAAAAGCAGTACTACGGGTTGCCAAACTACTGATCTGGTTTTGAGTTGTCACCGTGTCTAGCTGAAGTATTTCATTACTGTACGTGCAGGTATTTGCTGTCTTCCTAATTATTGGTTTTTTGATGCAATTGTATAAAAATAAATCTTTTTTGAATTTATTTGAGAGTCGTTATGTTTTTCAATATATTTAAACGCTTTTACTAAAATGTCACATTTTTGATGTGTCCAGCGATAAGAATATTTTTTAAAAATCCTTATTTTGTTTTTACGTTGATTGGGAAAAAAAGTTCTTTCTTAAACTTATACTAATCCATCTCGAGGGTTTCCTGGGTTGGACTAGTTACTTTGCGCCTGGCAGGTTATGAAATATTCGCGCCCCCTTACAACTTGCGGATCCGTAATCGGATACTTTACCCTCTGGACCACGGCGCCATTTGGAACGGCCCTTTCAAGAAAACTCGATGTATATACTTTCCTCTCTTTGCAAATGAAATTTAGATATATATATTTCAATTATTTTTACCAAATATTTAGAAAAAATAATGAATATATTTGAAGATTTAATAAGTTAAACCCTCAATACAAAACATCGTATAGAACCACCTCTTATGGCAACGATTGGAATTTTATGAGAATGCAAAAAACAAGTTAATCGGGAAAGTGTTCCGTTTTTTTATATTCCGCATTTCCACAAAAATTTACCTTTCCTCACTTTCGTCCTCATGCTTTCGCGAGTTACATTATTACATGTTTTCGCGTTTCTGGATTCTTTCAAAATATGGCAAAATTGCCGATGGCCCTAGGTAATTCTGTGATGTCATTGCCATTAAACACGATAATGTCATTAGATATTAAAGATGACACTCACTGTATGTGTCTCACGTATGAATGAAACAATGTCAATGTTAATACCTACATTCAAAACAAACAAAACCGGATAGTTCGTCTAAACAGGGTGAGATTAATTAAAACAAGTACTTATAAATTAATTAACATAAAACCAAAATGGCTACCTTTTCTCAGAATCTATACTTATTTATCAGCCAATCAACTTTATATCACTTTTCACCCGAACCGAAAAGTTGTTATAGATTTTAACACTGTTTCAAAACATTCACGTGGTAGTGCTTTTTATAGACAATAAATATAGTTATTTTGATAATGGGCATTATAAATTAAACATTACCCTTTTACAGTATGAAGACTTTTTGTAAACTGAAACAAAGTCCGCCTCGAATGTCTGAATAACCTGTAAATAGTCCACGGAATTTATACGAAATCGAGTAATCACTCCCAGAGCGAGAAATTTTTTAATATTAAAATAGAAGTGTTGTAAAATTTATGTTAGTATTTAATTAGCCGATGCTCATTGTTGATTAATTTATAGATGAAGGAATTAATAAAATCATTATTTGCTTATTAATACAAAAAATCTAGAAATTAATTTAACCAACCAGCAGAAAATTAAAAACTAGATAAATTGCGATATCCCGAGAAGTAATTCCGAGAAGCAGATTAAGACACGTCTCAACCCAAGGGTAATTTGTAGTCATGATAAAAGCATTTTATTCTTGGTAAATATGTCGTGGACATTTGAGCTATTTGCAGACATATATAAATATTCCTTGAACATAGGCAAAATTTACAATTGAAAATAAGCATCCAACAAAGTTTCATTCAATGTCAAAGCTTATTTAGGACGCATAATTCCAGACGTCGCCAGTGTCGTATATAATAACGGAGTTGTCTATAGAAAAAGTTCAAAAAATTCACTTAACATAATAAAAATAAAATTCTTTATTTGACATATCATTTACAAAACACATTTATACCCAAATACAACATCAAAGCATTGATTGTGTGGCCTGGAGATCTATAGTTACACAAGTGTTATTAATAATCTTAAATCCACACATTCTCTTGTTATGAGAACATTATGCTATTCGCACTTGTTTTTGCTAACTATGTTGGAACAGAATTCAGAATAAACTCCTATAAGTGAAAATGTCATTATTAAACTAACAATGACTAAAATACAAAAATAAACTAACATTTCTTTAAACAAATAATTGGTGGGCTTAAAAACAATATTAAAGTAATAAGACAACTTAAAAATAGTTACTAGTTGATTAGTTTTGAACACAATTCTTACTAATCCACAAAAAACAGCCCACCCAAATATTTACATTTAAAAAAACAAATAAAAGCCAAACGTGGTACAAAAAAGGCCATAAGCAAGGAACCTGCTGTCTTCAGCATGTAATTGTTGCATGCCACCCAAGAATACCAGATACACCATGTTAAAAAAATCAAGTCGTGATGTTTATGAAGGGTGCAGTTGCACAAGCGTAACTTCTGCTTGTGTAATGCTGTAAAACCATAGACAAATTAAAATAATCTTTACAATCTAAAGGGTCAAAACGAACTCAAACTTACATCAAGGGAAACGGGATTAATCACTTGTTTCGAATACGCAGGCTTAACCCAAAGACAATGTCGCCAGCCCCAATAAACCAAATCTATAACATGTAAATACCATATGTATAAAAATATCATATTTGGGTCAAGCCCCAATTAGAAATTGGCCGGACCCAAGTAGTAGTGGTGTAAAAATTAAAGAACTACCAAGATTTACTGATGTATATAGGTAAAACTTACTATAAAAGACCTAAAACGGATATATTTTATTATTATTGCATGTTCGTATCACTGTTAGAAATGGTGGTCCCAATAAGTGGGTATGGTTAATCCTTTCCTATATATATCAAAGTTCATACAATACACAAAGACCCAAAGAATAACATCAAGGGGATTTCGAGGGGGGCGGAAGTTAATATGTGACAATGAGAGTCGGCCAGTTTGATCAAAATTTGAAACCATACCATTTGAAAGTTCGCTGATTACTTCAGTTTTCTCGTAAAGTTTCATTTTGATGGTTTGGCACCTTTCCGCTTTTAAAAACAAGCAGCAGTAGTCGATACATTGAAATGATGTCCGGCCCATAGAAATGGAAAAAGCTGGTTCATCCAGTTTGTTTATTTTTAAACGAATTTTATTTGTCTTTGAACAGTATAATGTATAATCATGATACCAAAATAAATAAATAAAAAAATAAATAATAAATATATAATAAAAAAAAAGGGGATTAAAACGAAAGCAGAACTAATTAAGTTCTTAGTATCCCCATCCATATATGCTGATCAAGTTGTATATGGAGAAAGCACTGCTTTAACTGGCATGTAGCTGAAAGAGAAAGAGAAAAGAAAGAGAGAGAGCACAGACAAACTTTTACTGTCATTTATATATTTTTGAATACATTGAAATATATGTTTAATTTCGTCATTCGAGAGTGAAGGAATTTCATATAATATGGAGTTCAGATTAACATGATACACCCAAAGATTAGAGAACGCCCGGCAATCTAATTGCCCTTAAGTGCATTTAGGATCTTAAATAATTTTATTCGAAAATAAGTCAAAATTAAGAGAACTGCACTAAGTCCGGTCCGTAGTCCGGTGAAGAACGGGGTGGTTTCCTTATACCTACATAATAATATAATGTGTTTTGGGACAATTTACGTTTAAACATGACTTAAAAGAGGGTAGGGAATGTTGAATTCGTATTTCTAATGGAAGGTCATTCCAATCCCGTTTTGAGGACGGAAGAAAAGTTTTTAAACAATTTGTCGTTCTGCATATATCCCGCTTGAGTCTCAGAATAATTATTATTATTATATATCTTCAGTATGTGTATTCATGTTAACTAAGACGACAGAGAAGTTGGGGCTAAATGTTTGTGCATTAAAATCAAAGGACTAATTTGTGCTTTCGCATTCTTTCAGACAAATTTTCCCCCAAAAAACCTTTCCAAAAAGAGTTTCATTGATATGAATTTCGTTACTCCTGTAACTATTCGTATTAAATCTGCCAAGAATGTATTATTAATACATGTAAAATGTAAGTATTGCTGGATTTACGCCCCCCACGACCCAAAATCCTGGATCCGCGCCTGAACAGGATTAAAGAAATATAAAATAGTTATGAGCACGGTGTGTGCTAAGTTCTAAGTTACGTATTCTTTGACAGAGTCTAAACTTGTCATGTTTCTCGTGCAGCGGTCATCGGGGCATCTCGAACTATCGCTGAATAACAATAACCATTGATCTTTCGATACTTTAAAGTGTGATATCGGTGAATGTCAAAACTGCTCCCAAAATTTTTTACGCAGTGGTCCCAGCTTTTATAGCAATTAATATAAGATCTCAGTCGGAAGCCCCCGCGTTACGGACTGAACACATTTAGGAGGGATTAGCAACGACAATTAATACCTGCATTCCGCTGACCTCCTACACGGCGAAAACCGATCTAGACTGTAATTGCAAATTATTTCAGGAATCCACGACGAATCGACTCAAAAACACGATGATTGGGTCGGAGTTATGGAGTCTGCGAGAGGTTTGTGGTCTGGGACCATGTTGCTTGTAGTTCTTGTCACTTCATAGCGTACAACTATGGTAAATTCGTTAGAGACATCGCCTTCAAATGAAATAATTCAGTCACGAAAGTATGATGGAAAAAAAGGGCTATAACTCCTAAGAAGGATGACGAAACCTGAAAGTACGATGATGTAAACGCGTAAATACAATGAAGAAAAGGCAAAAATCACGATGATGAAAAAGAAATTTTTATTTCGCATTTCCCACGATTTAACTTTCCTCTCCAGCAATTTAAAAACTTTTACAAATGACCCCTCCTCCTTTTATGGGTTTTTTTTTTTCGTTAAAAATCTTATGATTTATGTTATAATTTTTACTCCAGTAACAAATATGATTTTTATTTTTTTTTTTTTTTGATATACTTATATAAGTTGACTTACAAAAATAGGGGTTTCCATGTAGCACAAACAAGGTATTCAAGCATTTATGCTGAAAAGCATGCTTCTATTATTTTCATTATTTTCAACCTTCAGTTCACTTTGAAAAAAAAAAAGAAAAGAAAACTTTGTTATTCCTGAGTGAGTGAGTCTATTTACATGATTAAAATAATATTTTGAAATTAATTTTATATCTCCAAATCCATACAATATGTGTACATTTTTAATAAAATCCATAAAATTGATTTAGTCGATGCCTGCATATATATTTTAAAGTTCCCCTGGGGGGGAAATGGATGAAAACATTTGAGAGGGCAGACAACTACCGAACACACCCGTGAACGATTCCAAAAAAATACTTTCACTTGACATTTTAAACCGAGGTTTGCCTGTAAACCCAGCCCTGTATTCAGTTGTCTTTAAAAGTCCCTTACATAAGTGTTGGATCACAGCGTATATAATGCAATCAGGGAACCAACCCCCGTATAGATGCGAACAGCAAGAGTATAAACATTGTTGAATTTATATGTAAGTACAATTTGATAAAACATGTTTAGTACGGACAAAGTGTGAAATGTCCCAAGTTGAGGGGTATTCCTCCGTTCGAACAGAGTGTGTAATGCCCCCCATAGATGGGTATGTCCTTATTTGGTACAAAAGTGTGTAATGTCCCCAGTAATGGTATGTCCTTATTTGGAACAGATGTGTAATGTCCTCAGTAGAGGGGTTTTCCCTTTATTTGGAACAGAGTGTGTAATGTCCCCAGTAGGAGTGCCTGTCCTCTTTTTCCCTTTTAGTGTAACGGTCCTCAAAAGGGGGGCACTTTTTGAAAAATACGATTATTGACTTTAAGATATATAATCGATCAAAATCTTTATGAGTACTTATTCGTTACATTATGGTATGAGGGTTGAGCATAAAAAATCAGTAAAAGCACTGTCCTCATTTGAATGTAAAATATACTGTCCTCAGTTGAGGTCCCCTTTCATGTAGTATATATACATTTATTTTTATTTCAATGGACGGTCTCTCAAAAAGGAATGGCAATTTTTTTCTATCAATTTGCCAAACTCTTTAAATTTAAATTTAAAGGCATTACATGAAATAATTTATGAACCAATTTTTAAAAGGCTGCACATTTGTTGCCGTTTTATACAATCAGACAAATCTTTCCCTACAAAGTGCCCGGAAATCAAACTAACACAAATGTTACATATTCTGCAAATCTGTCCTGTTTAAAGCATTGAAAAAAGTTGATCAATTGCGCAATGTAGTATTTTAGATGGATGTCAAAATACTCTCATTGTTTACAATTTGTATTGGCATGTATTCCTAAACGGGATTTGGAAAATGAATAATTTGAATTTGAAAAACCGTCATCGGATCACAGTTTGTTTATTAGTTACGTCAAACAATTTATGTACTTGAGATCGTTCACGGAGGCGTGTAAACGGAATGTCTATGGAAAATTGAAAAACTGCGGAATATACAAACTAGTTATTTCTGAAAACAATTGAATGACCTTAAGTAAATGTTTCTTTTGTATTTATGCATTTCAGTAATGTTGTCGTCAACGAATATGTACCGACTGCATCTGTAGCACACATTTGCTTTTCTGTCCGAAGAATATACATTGCTCAGGCCCGGATCCAGATTTTTTTTAATAGATGGAGATGCATTCTGAGGGGTATCTAGGGATAAGATGCATTCTGAGGGGTATCTAGGGGTAAGATGCATTCTGGGGTATCTGGGGATAAAAGTGAAAGAGTTTTCTTTTCTTCATTTTTTTTTTTAAATCTTTTTGAAATTTGAAGGCCATGGACCTAATGCCCAGGTCCCACTGGGGAAAAAAACAACGGCATGTGGAAATACACAAATTTTCTCACGATGGCTCCCGGGTTTGTTGATCCAAAAAGACGATGCAGTCCCATGAGAAATGGCACTGATGGCATCGGATTGGTCCGTTGAACGTTTACTGGTTCGGCTATGGTACGATTTCCAGAATTATCGGGATGGCTCCCGATGTTCGGGACTTCTCCGATGATCGGAGCTTGCCGAATTTCAACATCATCGGGGGAAACATCCCGGCAGATAGGGGGATGTATCGTTGAGTATATGCGAACCATCCTTGGTGCTTCGGGGGAAAATTATGGAGATTAAGAGAATTAATGGTGGAATTAAAAGACAAAACAAGGGGAAAACTTATTGGGGTACATAAAAATGCACTGGCCTTTTTACCGTCTCAGTCTAAGATTACCATAAACAGCAAAAGGAAAAATGTCAATGCAACAATGCATTTTTTTTTGCCGTTCCTCCCCGATGACTCCCCATGACTCGCGACGTTTTTCCCAAAGCTTCCCCCGGGGCAACGAGGAAAGCGTTTCCGACGCTTCCGAGGCTCATCAATTTCCATCGGGATATAACCCGAGGCAAAAAAAAAAAAAAAATAGGACAGAGCCTTAAGCTTTTAAACGATATAATTTACCTTTACCTGTATAATGCCATGATATTAGATAACCGCTGTACAATTGTATTTGACTACAGTTGTATGTACAGGCCCAGATAAAAAATAAATAACGGTGATGGGGGGTTGGGCAGACTGGGAAACGGATATTATTGAAAGAGCATTATTCCTTTCGGTAATGAGACTAGAGTAAGAAATATTGGTTTCTTGTGAATTTTCAATTACAAACTGGCATAAAATATTTAATAAGTGTTTTCTGGACACCCCCCCCCCCCCCCCAAAAAAAAAAAAAAAAAAAAAAATGACCTGTGTATACACTTCAATTAGTGAATGCACTGAATATTATCAGTTTTGGACTCGACAGTGTAAAAGACAGTTTCGTTTAAGAATGAGAAAAACATCAATTTTCCCCTTTAAAAAATAATTTGTCAAAAATCTGGAAGGGAATATGTGCTGGTATTAGTTCGAACATTTTAATCTTGACTGATTAATTGTCAATCTGGAAGCAGTCTTCACACACAGGACTTCCTAGAAAAATCTTTAGGCGCAACATTTAGGATCGGGCGGTTGCCGAAGGGGTGGGTCCTATTCGCGTGTCGATTTTTTGTACATTTTTTAATTTTTAATTGACACATTTTTTTTCTAAATGTTTAATCATTCTTAAAATAAAAAATATTTAAGTAATTAGATTTTGATACTTAATATGAACTTTTTAATATCCGTTGGTATTTCGCTCATAAATTGTGTTTTCTGTGGGATAGTATTTCGTATTCATTGACTTTTCATAAAAATTGCTAAATGATGATTACATGGCTTTGATTTGAATAGTGATCATAATCAACATATTTCATTGTCCCAAAATATAGCAGATTGGAATTTTCAAATTCTCGCATTTCTTATTCATCTCAAGCTGTTCATTTTTTATAAATTTAAAATACACATAGAATATTATATTCGTAAATTTTTTATATAAAAAAAAGTGAAAATGTTGATGTATAGGCTTACTGTTTGCATTTATTCCTTCAAAAAAATAAATTGAGAGGATTATTTAAGAATATTTTTTTCATGAAAAAAAATACTTCAAAGCTAGAAAAATAGTAAAGCTGATAGCATTTTGCAACACAATCCACTTTTGATTAAGTTTAATTTACTGGCTAAAACATAGGTATACATCTACCTGCGAATACAAGATTTTTTTTTTTTTTTTTTTTTTTTTTTGCTTATAAAAAAAACAACCTTCTTAAAACCTTTTTTCAAAAACAAAATCAGCAATGCCAATTACATTTTAATGTTTAGCTTAGGGTTTTCGCTTTTAGCGGCAAATTTTATGCCTATTTGTTATACCATTTCTTAAAACCTGCATCTATCTAGAAAAGTTTTTTGGTTTTTAAAAGATACCCAAAATTTTGGAATTCCCTTTTTTCTTCAATTGTTAATCGCTCGGCAGACGACAGTAAATTTCTCTCAATCAGTGAAAGTGTCCCCAGTACCTAAACACACGCTTATCACACAGTCTGGACGACTGCCGATTGGGATTACCTACCCCATTAACAGCAGTGGGGCATAAGACAATGGAGTCTGACTGGTTAGGTGGTTAAAGCGGATGGTTCATATGGGGCCCCGATGGGGATTTCCTAGGATTTTCAGGGATTTTATTGTCTAGAAAAAATGTATGACCCGGGCCCGCTGGGGGGGGGGGGGGGGGGGGGGGGGGGGGGGGGGGGGGGGGGGGGGGGGGGGGGGGGGGGGGGGGGGGGGGGGGGGGGGGGGGGGGGGGGGGGGGGGGGGGGGGGGGGGGGGGGGGAAGGCCCCCTCGCTGAATCCGGCCTGGCTGCTTTTGAGCCTTTTACGTAGCTCGAAAACAGTACCATAGTCTGCGCTCTCATTTGGGACTAAAATGGACCTCATCTAGGATGCTAATGGCTTATATATTTTTTAACTGTATTTTTCCACTCTGTCGACTTTAGAAATTGCTTTGTTCTGTCAAGCATTGCACATGTAAGAAAATAAATCAGATAATCATGTACTTTGTATGTAAGTATATGTAACATCTATATTTGATTATTCTGTAATGTATACTTGAATAAGTGTGTGTGTTGGGGTGTGTGTGTGTTAAAGCAACAACAACAAAATCAACCATCCTTAAAGATTACCCTGAATATGGAAATGCGAATATTTGATGAATTATGAATTAATAAAAAGCTAAAACACGGGTCTCTCGTAAAAAGGAAAAAGTAAAACTTCTACAAAAAAAAAAATACAGAGACAAACAATTATTTCATTTTAGTTCAAAGATTTTAAATAAATGGTAAAGATTACGAAATTCCGTCAGGGCCATCTGCATATTCGCACGTGAGTGAAAAAAAAAACTGACACGCGAAAATACGAAATCGTGAAATCACGATGTTGAAAAAGCAAAAGTACGGTGACGAAAACGCGAAAGCGCACAAACATGATGATGAAAAAATGATATGATTTCGTCCTTTCGTCATCGTAACTCGCTTTTTCGTCATAATGTTTTCGCGATTTCGTCATTTGTATTTTCGCTATTTCATGTCCACGCGGGTTTCCGTACGCGTCCTCGCGTTTTCGTCAGCTTACTTTCGCGTTTTCGTGATCGCGTTTTCGTATCTACTTTTGCCTTCCGGTATGCACGAACAGTGCTAAAACTAAGTTAGTTTTGAGATAGGGTATGTCTTTAACAAAATTCCGCATTATTTATTAATCCTAAATCTTCTTAGACATACATACTTACGTAGATAATTATGTTTTACGGCAATTATGAAATCAACTTAGCGAGACAACTAAAGTGTAAAGAAAATTTGCGTTTTTTTTGTTGTTTTCGAGTCATATAAGATTTGTAAAAAGTCATAAAAATGGTATGGATGAGTGTTGGTCCGGTGTCAGGAAAGTGATTGGGGGTTGTAGCCTCCCCACTTTTCTCGGGTGATACTGCAGGTGGCAGTACTCATGATATTGTCTCAAGTAGACTCTTCTTTGACTGAAAAACTGCCCAATAAATATTTTTTCTATATTATATCATTCTCGTTTCTTTATTTTTTCTGATTTAATCAGTCGGAATATTGATTTTTAGCCATGCCTCTAATCCCCCTTTAAACGTTTTCGCCAAAGGGTTTTTTCACAAAATTTATTTTTTTTTTTTTTTTTGAGGTTAAATTGAAACTTTATTTCCCCGTATCAAGGATAATGGGGGCCGGGGGGCCTCCCCCGTACCCTTTCAAAAAAAACTGCATGCATTACGAAAAACATCGATTTTTTTAGTTTACACGTATTATTTTTTTATGACAGTTTTTTTTTTTCCCGAATTAATTAACATCACTTGATGCACATGTAAAAAAAATAATTTGTTCATTTTTCATTATGTTTTTTCCACGCTACGTTAGAAGAAATTAAATCGTACATTTTAAATCAACCTCAAATCAACTAAAACAATATACACACAAATTTTTATAAAGCCTCTATTTAATTCCCCGATTTAAAACATTATCTGATAATCTTGCCCATATATTTCTTTTTCTGACCTAAGTTAACTTATATCTAAGAAAATCACTTTTAAAAAAAACTTTTTTTCTTTTTTTTCTAAATCCAAATTGTCCGAAATTGAAATTTTAATGACGGTAATGCTTATCAGCTTCTTTCTTTTTATCAAACTTAAAAAATTTTTCTATATTTCCAAATTTTATTTTTCTTCAAAGATAATCATATTTCATAAGTACATAAATTTAAAAAAAAACAAGAATGCAAAACTGATATTTTAAAAAAAATTCGTTATTTCCCTTTTTTCATGCTTCGTTACGAACTTAAAAAGTTTTCCAACAAAAAATAAATAGGGTTTTACAAACAGACAGTTAAAGAATAAGTGAACAAAGTCTCTCTCTCTTTTCGCAAAAAATACATAACCCTCGTTAGAAAGGTTCATCACGTTTGTGTTCAGTCACACGATGTTTTGAAAAAATTCCCTTGAAATTTCTGGCTTTGACAGAAATGGAGAGTGTTTGACTGTAGATATTTTCTGTGATTTTTATATTTTGTTTAATTATTGCAAACATTTTTTGCTTAATGAATCATCTATGTAAGAGGGTTTAAAAACTATTTTAGTATGGAATTGCCCAGAGCAACCTTAAGCTCGACCCCCTGTTTAAAATGGGACGTATACATTTTTGTAAGAAATGAAAAACCATGACCTATTATTAAAACCCCCCGCCCCATAGGGATGCTGGGTCTATGACATATCATGGTTCAATGTGAGTAAAATTTTTGCTCGTCCTTTTCTTTTCCCCTCACGTTACCCCCGTAGAAAAGTTTTTCCATGCAAGTGGATTTTTTTCTGCAAATTTATTTAAACATGAAAAAATAAAAGGATAAATAAATTATGCGATTCTACTAATTTTTCTATTCCAATATGTCATATCTTAAAACATTCGATTCAAAAAGAATGATGAAATTAATTTTTCCCAATCAGATGCTTTTGGCAAAAAATTTTTAATGTTTTTTTTCTTTTCAAAAAATTGTCAGTTAAATTTTTTAATACTTAGGGTTTTTATTTTCGGCAAATCCTTCGCAGATAAGGGGCCCAACAGCGCGTTATTAAAATTAAACTCCATAATAGAGAAAAATCAAAAGGTAGATTGTGCTTCAGTGACACGTCTCTTGCAAACACTTGGTGCTTCAAAAACAGGGTGCTGTCAAACACTTGGGGCTGTCAAACACTGGGTGCTGCTGTCAAACACTGGGTGCTGCTGTCAAACACTGGGGGCTGTCAAAACGGTGCTGTCAAAACTTGGGCTGCTGTCAAACACTGGGTGCTGTCAAACACTGGTCTGCAAAAATTGGTGCGTCAAACACTGGTTGCGTCAAAAACTGGTGCGTCAAACACTTGGGTGTCAAAAACAGGATCTGTCAAACACGGGGGCTGTCAAAAACTTGGGGCTTCAAAAATTTTGGGGCTGTCAAACACTGGTTGTGTCAAAAACCCTTTGGGGCTGTCAAACACGGGGGGGTCAAACACTGGGTGCTGTCAAACACTGGGGGCTGTCAAAAAACTGGGTTTTGGGCAAAACTTGGGGGTGTCAAACACTGGGTGCTGTCAAACCAGGGGCGGGGAAAAAATTGGTGCTGTCAGGCACTGGGTCTGTCAAAAAGTGGGGGTTGCTGTCAAACACTTGGTGCTGTCAAACACTGGGGGCTGTAAAACTTTGGGGCTGTCAAACACGGGGTGCTGTCAAAAACTTGGGCTGTCAGGCCTGGGTGCTGTCAAAATGGGTGTTGCTGTCAAACACTTGGTGGTCAAACACAGGGGGGTCAAAAAACTGGGGGGGTGTCAAAAACTTGGGGTGTCAAAAATTTGGGGCGTCAAACACGGTTGCTGTCAAACACTGGGTGCGTCAAACACTTTCTGTCAAAACACTGGTTGCTGTCAAACACTTGGTGCGTCAAACACTGGGGGCTGTCAAAAAACAGGGGCGTCAAACACTTGGTGCGTCAGGGACTGGGTGCTGTCAACGTGGGTGTTGCGTCAAAACTTGGGGCTGTCAAACCTGGTGCTGTCAAACCTTGGTGCTGTCAAACACAGGATGCTGTCAAACATTGGGGCGTCAGGCACGGGGGTGTCAAACAGGGGTGTTGCTTAAACACTTTGGGCTGTCAAACACTGGGGGCTGTCAAACATTGGTGCGTTAAAATGGGTGCTGCTTTAACACTGGGGCTGCTGTCAAACACTGGGGTTTCAAACACTTTGGGGCTGTCAAAAAGGATGCTGTCAAACCTGGTTGCGTCAAACACTTGGTTGTGTCAAACACTTGGTGCTGTCAAACACTTTGGGGATGTCAAACAAGGGGGCTGTCAAACACTTGGGGTGTCAACACTGGGTGCTGTCAAAATTTGGGCGCTGTCAAAAAAATTGGGGCTGCAAACACGGGTGCGTCAACACTGGTTGCTGTCAAACCTTGGTGCGTCAAAAACTTGGGGATGTCAAACACGGATGGAAAACCCTTGGGGCTGTCAGGCACGGGGGTGCTGTCAAACAGTGGGTGCTGCTGTCAAACCTGGGTGCGCAAAAACTTGGTGCTGTCAAAACAGGGTTTCGTCAAACACTTGGTGCGTCAAAATGGGTCTTCAAAACTGGATGCGTCATACACTTTTGGGGCTGTCAAACACTGGTTGCTGTCAACACTTGGTGCTGTAACACTGGGTCTGTCAAACGTGGCGCTGTCAAACACTTGGGGCTGTCAAACACTGGGGGGCTGTCAAACACTTGGGCTGTTAAAAACGGAGCGTCAAACATTGGTGCGTCAAACACTGGGTGCTGTCAATCTTTGGGACTGTCAAACACTCGGTGCTGTCAAAACGGGGGGCTGCAAACACTTGGTGCGTTAAAAATGGGGGCTGTTAAACTGGGGGCTGTTTTAAAAAATGGGGTGGTCAAACAAGGGTGCGTATAACATGGGGGCTGTCAAAATTTTCTCCAACTCGTTGTCAAAGAAATGTCTCATTTTTTTTCAGTTCAGAAGACAGGATTTTAAACAAATTAATATTTTTAAAAAGTTTGAACATTCTTTCATTTGGGCCCATATTTAAATTCAAAGTTGGATCATTCAAGATGACGTCTCTATTTTGCAGGGGCCTGGGTTTCATTTTTTACGATTATTTTCAAAGTATAAGTAATTTGATTTGTATTTTATTCCCCTAGCTTAAGAGGGAATTATAGGAGAAAAGGACAAACATTTTTTCTATGATTACAATTAAACCTGTGTTATGCGGACAGTCGGGGAACAAAAGACAGTGGCGCTTAAAAGGGTGACCGCTAAATGAAGTTTAAATACTTTAATAATGCACAGTTTGGAATATGAAAATTGACCGCTAAAAAAAGGTTGAAGCTTAGTACAGGTGACCCCTAATACAACTGTATATTCTTTAATTTCCCTGTAGCCGAAACCGGTTTACGATTAATACCAATATTTGGCATATTTTAGTTCCTGACGCATTTGGCGGTATTAGCAATAACAATCTTACGACAACACACATGTCACCAAGTTTGAAGATGATGCTTGGGAAAAATGATTTGTTTAGTTTTAACAAACTCATCTCAATACCTTTTTAGAAGAAGCAGTGAACGACCCCTTAAGATTTTTGTTCAAAAAAATTTAAAATCTTTTTTTATTCATAAATCAATTTTATAACTTTTTATGGTTCTTTTTTTTCCCCTCCAAAAACACAAAACAAAAATGTAATTGTTGCGAAATATGAGATTGTAGTTGTTAGACAATGGACAAAACGAATTTAATGGACGCCCTTTTGATAAAAATGCGCAAAAAAAGGTACAAAATGAATTTAAATATTTTTTAAAATGTGAGAATTTTGGGTGAGATTTTGTAACGAACTTGTCTTTGTGTAAAAATATGTTCAAGCACTTTTTAAAGGGTTTTTGCTTTTTAATTTTGACATAGATCAATCGCTTTTGGCTTTAAATATTTAATGTATTCTGTTGAGTAGATCAATTTAAAAACGTCAAATTATATAGGGACTGTTATCATGCGATATTTAATTTACAGTTTATTAAATTTTGGTATATAAATAAAATATATAACACAGTATTTTGTTTCGAAGGGGGGGTTGGATTTTGTTTTATAACATGTTTTTTAAAAAATTTAGGGGAAAAGCTTTTTCTTCTTTGCAATGTACAAATCAAAATTTTGGTTTTACATGTTGCTTTTGGGGCCTTTTAAATCTATCAATATTTTGAATATACACCGGGCCTTATCCATGTGCATTTTTGGTTAAATTTTGGGTCAGGATTTAAAATGTCCACCACAGTGGACCATACCAGGGGGGGGAAAAAACCCGGACGCGGTCCCCATATGTATAAAAATAAGTGAAAGGATTCCCGGGTATATCGTTGGAAAGGTGTCATAGTTGGGGTTAAAAAACATAGAAGAAGATTTTAAAAACATTTTCCACTTATTTTTAAGATCGATGCTTAATTAAGGGGAAACTTTTTTTTTTTGCAAAAAAAAAATAATTTTTTGTAAAAAAAAAATAGTGATTTTGTTTTTTTAGATTTAGCAGTTAAAAATTTAAACCCTTATTTGGTAAATATCAAAAAGTTTTTGGAATACTCAACACCTTATACTATTTTTTTTTTTTAAAAGAAATGTCGCAAATTTTGATTTTTGTGCCCGGCAAATTCATTGTGCTTTAATAACTGGTGCCGCATCATGGTTTAATGCATCAAAAAAGTTTTTGTTAGTTTGTTCAGAAAAGTCAAAAAAACAAAACCTTAAAATTCAGTGTCGATTTAAATTTTGTCATAATAATGTTCATAATTTGTCTGTTTAATTTCCAAAGGGGTTTAATACAACAAAATTTTATGTTGGGGTTTTTTGCTTTGCCAGTCTGTGAAAAACGCAAGTAATAAATGGTTTTTTTAAGATGTTGGTATTAGTTGGTGTTTAAGTGGCAAGGGGGAAAGTTAGGGGATATAAACAAAAATTGTGCAAAGTTGAAAAAGGGGATTGAAAACCCAGTGTCAAACATTAAAAAATTTTTTAATCCAAAGTAAGCAGTTTTAAAATCTGACAAAAAAAACCTTTGGACATACCCTGATAATGAAAAAAGAGGCCCATGATGGCCCAAAATCGCTCCCCTGAGAAAAATTTGGTTTGCCCCCAAGGGAAAAAATCTTTTCCCAAATTTTTTTTAAAAAACTGGCCGTAGTTTTGAAGAAGATGTTTTTTAAAATTTTTTCATTTTTTTTTCTTTTTGTTCCCATGGAAAACAAGAGTTCTACATGGATAAAAATTTTTTTTTAGCAACTTTTTTGAAGTTTGCCCCAAAGGGAAACATCCCTGAATTTTTAATTAAATCTGCCCCGGGGTTTTTAGAGGAGAGTTTTTTAAAGGTTTCTCTATATACATAAAGGCAAAAAAGCCCCCCCCCCCGGCGGCCTTTTTTTTTAGGGAAAAGGGGAATAATTTTGCAATTTTGGGAAAAAAAGTTGCCCCAAGGAACATCTTCCCCCAATTTATTTTAAAATCTGGGGGCCCCGGTTAGTTTTGAAAAAGATGTTTTTTAAAATTTTCCCAATTTTTTTTTTTTTTTGGGCCCAGGAAACCCGAGTTCTAATGGATCAAGTTTATTTTAGAAAATTTTTTGTGAAGGTTGCCCCAAAAGGAACATTCCGCTAAGTTTAACCCAAAAAATTCTGTTAGTGGTTTCAGGGGAATTTTGAAAAAATTTTTCCCCAAATATCCCCTAAAAGGCAAAAAGCCCCCCCCCTGGGGGGCCCTTTTTTTTTACGGATCAGAAAAATTTTAGAAACCTTTGGAAGAGGTTGGCCCGGGGGAACCCCCCCCACTTTGGGGTTTCCAATTTATTTAAAAATCTGGAGATTTTTGAAGAAGAGGGGTTTTAAAATTTTTCTTTCTTTTTCTTTTTTTGTTGCCAGGGCAACCAGAGTTCTACAGGATCAATTTTAAATTTTAGCAACTTTTGTGAAGGTTGCCCCAAAGGGTTTCCCCCCTGCCAATTTTAAATTTCAAATTCTGTCCATTGGTTTCAGAGGAGTGTTTTTTTAAAAGGTTTTTAAATTTTCATAAAAGGGCAAATAAGCCCCCCCCCTGGGGGGCCATTTTTTTTTCCGGATGGGAATAATTTTAGCAACTTTGGTAGAGGTTGCCCAAAGGAACATCTGTCCCAAATTTTTTTTAAAAATCTGGCCAGTAGTTTTAAAGGAGATGTTTTTTAAAGTTTTCAAATTATTTTTTCTTTTTGTTGCCATGGCAACCAGAGTTCTTCATGGATAACTTTATTTTGAAACTTTTGTAAAGGGTTTGGGACCCAAGGATAAACCCTGCCAAGTTTAATAAAATTTTCTGTCCAGTGGTTTAGAGGAGATTTTGTTTAAAGTTTTCTCTATTACATAAAAGGCAAAAAAGGGCCCCGCCCCTGGGGGCCCATTTTTTTTTTACGGATGGGTTTAAAATTTTAGCAACTTTGGTAGAGGTTGCCCCAAAGGAACCCATCTGTCCCAAAAATTATTTTAAAAATCTGGCCAGTGGTTTTGAAGGAGAAAAATTTTTAAAGTTTTAAAATTTAAATTTTTTTTTTTGTTGCCATGGCAACCAGAGTTCTTCATGGATCAACTTTATTTTAGAAAACTTTTTGTAGAGCCTCCCCCAAGGAACATTCCGCCAAGTTTCTTTAAAATTTTGTCCACCCGTTTCAGAGGAGATTTCGTTTAAAGAAAAATTGTTAAAGACGGACGACGGACGACGACGGACGCCGGGCGTCACAAAAGCTCACCTTGGCACTTTTTGCTCAGGTGAGCAAAAAAAGGGACAAGTGAGAGGCTTGATCGGGTGGGAAGAGAGGGTGGAGTCATTATTTTAATTTGTCAAAGATGTCAGGAACAGGTATTGAGATTGGAAAGGCAGGTGGAGGGAGAGGAGTGGATGGGTTTCTCCAAATCCCCAATCAATGCGAAACAATCTCATATTTAGTAAAATCCCAGAGGCCCCTTTGGGGGGGGTGTCAACACAGAGGACTGGAGAAAGTGATCAGAGAGTTTTTGAAGACCCAAAAATGAAGAGGCCCAAGATTTAGTTGAACCCGTATCAAGTTTTATAGAGTGCACAGGGAAAGGGTCAGAAGAGGAGTGGGGGGTGTAGAAAAATTGTAGCTAAGTTCACTTTTTTTCAAAGAAAGAGAGCTTGTTAGAAAACAATCCAGTGCATTGAAAAGGGTTTCAGGGGCATTATGTTTTATGAACAAATTTCCCCAAAAGGGGGTGAGCATATCCGGAGGAAGCTTGTCCCACGTATGAAGGAGGAGATCAAGAAGGGGAATCGGGGCCCGGTGGCATATGACACTTGTATGTGAATGGTAGACCCGTGAAAGGGTGCCGGGGTAAGTAGGGGTTTCGCCGAGGATGTGGGAATATCATTACCTGGAATGTAAGTGGGTTTTTCTGAAGAAAAAAAACACTCTGATGATTTTACAAATATTATTGCATCTAATGACAATTTTTATTTGTTTGAATCATGGACATCAAAAGATAGTGATATAGGTTGGAAAGGGTTTTTATGGTTACAATTTTTACAGAAAATTTTTAAAATAGGCCCCGCCAGAAGAAAAAAGTGGAAAGGCAAATTCTTTTTATTAAAAATAATTTAAAAGCAGGGATCGAGGGAGTACGCAACCATCATGATGCTATTTTTTGGATTGATTGGATAAGACCTTTTTTTATTAGAGTCTGCATTTTTTATGTGGTGTTTATATTTGGTTTTGAAGATTCACCAATTTTCAACCCGTAACCATTGTTTATTTTTATACTGTTCAAAATGTATAGATGATTTTGGTGCTTTAGGGGCAAATATATTAGCTGGAGATTGGAATAGTAGAGTAGGAGAAAAAACCTGATTTTATTTTAAAAGTACAATTTAATAAAGATTTAGATGATGATGAATTAGCCCTGATAATCATAATCCCAGGTCTTCCTCGACAAAGTTAGTAATGTTATGGTTATAAATTACTGAAAATTTGCAAAGCAACAAAGGGTTTTAGGGAAATTTCAAATGGCAGATTTCAAAGATCTCTAGGCAAGTTCACTTTTTCAAAATTTTAGAGGGGCTTCAGTCATAGAAATTTTTTAAATGTAGAGAGTGTGATATACATTTTATGTCAAACTTTGGATAAGTGATTTTTTGAATACAGGACCATGCTAGCCTACTTTCTCTGTTAAATGTAATACAAAAAATCAAAAAAAAAATTTCAGTTTTAATAAAGGCACTAAGATTGCATGGAATGATGATTTTAAACAGCAATTTAGAGCTGGAAATTTAAATTGGAAATTTGACAAACTTGAATAAGTTGGTCAAAAATATTGATAAAAGTAGTAGGAATTCTATCAATACTGTGTTAAATATTTCCCTGAGGTTTTGGGGAGATGAAAACGGACCCTTTTGTTTTAAAAAAATATGAATATAAAAAAAAAATAAATTTTTAAGGGAAAACCCATTGTTGAAAACAAGGACTGGTTTGAGGGGGAATGTGAAAGGGCAAGAGAAAAATATATCAATGACTTGAAATGTTTTAATATGTAAATTCAAATGAGAATAGAAAAAAAATTCTGTGCATCAAAAAAGTTGTAAAAAGGGTTTTGTGTGAAAAAAAGAAGAAAACATAGGGGAAATAAAAAAATTTAAAGGGAAAATTTGGGAACAATTAAAACATGCAAGACCAAGGGATTTTTGGGAAAAATATTTTAAGAAGATTTCGAAGACTTCTAGTAAAAAAGTATAGAAAAATTTAAAAAAATATTTTGCAAATCTTGGTAATCTAGATTCACAAAATATAATATTGAGGCTAAAACATTTTTGTAAAGAACATAATTTTAAAGGATATTAAAGGGCCAAAAATGCTTGATGAAATGGACTGAATATTTCAATAGGGGAGGTTATTACAGCTCAAAGACTTTAAAAAAAATAAAGCTAGGGGAAAGTGACAAAATACTAAATGAATATTTAATTGAGAGCATGGATATTATTGGCTTTTATTTTTGTGACATATTCAATGCAATTTTAAATTAGGTTTTTTTCCTAAAAAATGGAGGGAAGGTGTCATTGTACCTTTACAAAAAAAAGGGAAAAATAAAGATAATGTTGATAATTACAGAGGTATCACATTGGTGAGCTGTTTTTTCCAAACTATTTACAACAATTTTAAATAATGGGTCAAAAATTTTCTGTAAAGAAAATAATGTAATCTCTGATGCTCAATTTGGATTTAAAAAAGGGTAAATCAAAATGTGGATGCTTTAAATTTTATATTGTCTAGTATTGTGCAAAATTATATTTTTCAAAAAAAAAAGGGTTATATTGTGTTTTTTTTGATCTTAGAAAATGTTTTGATACAAAATTTTTAGAAAAGCATTATGGATTTAAAATGTTTTTAAAACCCGGGATAAAAGGAAAAATCTTACGTATAATAAAGGATATGTATCAAAAGTAAAAGCATGTGTAAGAAGTTGTAATACTCACAGTCATAGTGACTATTTTGAATATGCCCTATAGGTTTTCGTCAAGGTGAGATCATGTCGCCGAAAAATTTTTTTCTTATTTGTTGAAGACCCAGAGCTTTACCTAGAAATAGCATAGACTCAGGTATACATATTTTATGACATTGTTCTTATTTTTTTGTTATTTGCTTTATGACATGTTTATAAATTGCAAAATCGCCCCAAGAACTACAACGTAATCTTGGGTTTTTTGGGATTAATATTGCCAAAATTGGGGACTGAAAGTAAAAAACAGAAAAAAATAAAATTATGGTTTTTAGGAAAAAAAGGTAAATTATCTGAAAAAGGGAAAAGGGGGATATACGATGGGAGTGAAATAGAAGGGTGGATAATTTTACATACCCAGGGACAAAATTTCATCATATGATAAATTTTTAAACTTAAAAGAACAATATGTGACAGGTAAAGGGTTTAAAAACTATGAACACGCTGTTTAAATTTTTGCAGAAGGCTTTAAAATTTTCACCCAAAAATATTGTGCCAGTTATTTTTTGCATTTTTTAGGCTCCATTTTATGTTACTCGTCAGAGGTGTGGGGGTTTAAGAAATATAAGAAAAAAAGAAAGACTGCCCCTTAAAATTTTTTAAAAGAATTTTAAAGGTTAGAAAATAATACAAGTAATGTAGGTGGTATGGCGAGCTTGGAAGATACCCCCCATTTATATTTCACAAATTTGGGTGAGAATAATTAAAAAATTGGTTTAAATTGTTATACACAGATAATATTATATTACAAAAAGTATACAACCTTTGCTGTGGAAAATTTTAAGAAAGGAGCAAAAAATTGGGGGTATAATCTGAGAATACAAATTTTTACTTATGGCAAGGTTTTGTTTGGGAAAATCCTTAAAGTGTCCCAAAACTAAGTATTTTGTTATCATGTTTAAGAAAGTCCTTTAAAAGACTGTTTTGTGCAAGAATGGACAGCAAATGTAAATGCAAATAATGTATTACTGATTTATTAAAAAAGTAAGGTAAATTTTGAATATGAAAAAATTTTTTGAGTATTCCGGTACATCTTAGACCTTATATTACGAGGTTGAGTTATGTGGACCTCACTACGGGTACCCCACAGGTAGTATACTAGAAAAAGAATTTCACGAGGGGGAGGAATTTGTCAGTGTTGTGTAAGGAGATGTAGAAGATGAGTATCATTTTGTAATTATCTGTCCTGCATACAGTGAATTTAGATGTTTTTTTCGTCAAGAAATATTATTTAGTTAGACCAAGCATGTCTAAATTCATAGAGTTGATGAAAACATCTAACATGAATTTAATAAAGAAAATTAGTTTTTTTTTGTAAAAGAGCACTAGAACTTAAATACTTTCTGAATGTACCCATTAAAAGTAAAATACAAGTAAAAAAAAAGTTCCCATTAAAAACCATTACAAATCATTATCTTTTACTGAAAAAACCCCCCTTTCGGGTATTACTGGCAGGTGGCGTCTGTGAAAGGGATTAAAAACTGTTAAAAATAAAAATTTTGTTAGGGTGAGAAAATTTTTCTGAAAAAAAGGTGAATATTTATTTTTAAGTTGGTAAAAAACTCTTTTTGTTGATTCAGGGACGGTTCTATCTGAAACGAGAGGAGCTTTTGTTTTAAATGCTAAAAGTCATTTTGTGAGACATTTTTTTGGTAACGTTCCAAGTATCATGTTTAAAAAAAAAAAGGAATATTTAAAAGTAGCAGTGGAGAGAATTTGCCGTAAGTAAAGAGTGTAAGTGGGGGATTCCTCGCGGTCTTTCAGATTGCAGGTAAGGGACGCAACAGGTTTTTTTTTAAATTTTGTAAAACTAAGAATTTCGGTGAATCACGTCTGACAAAGGGGGTTTTCCGTAAATTTCCTTCGCATGCGGTTTTGACACTGTGTAATAAGAATGTTATTATTAAACCCTGGGAATGCTCTGCTTTGTATTTTTTCTATTTTACTAATTGTCGGGTTTATGAGGCTCCAGATGTAGGGGCATTTTTTACTTGAGGTCTAACCAATGTTTGTAAGCTGCCCCTTAACTTCCTTATTCTTTGTCTGGATTTTCTTGGAGGAAAACCAAGGGGGTTTATTGCAAAAAAGAAAAAATGTTGTAAATATTTTTATTCCAAGAGAGATCTTTTGTATTGAATCCTAAGTTTTGGCATTATCCCTTTTTCTAAAAGCTTGTCCAGAATCTGTAAAAAAGGGAAAGTGCTTTCTTTTTTAGTAAAATTTTAAAAATGGTAAATTTAAAACCCGTAGAAGGGTAAAATGGGCCCCAATGGGTGTATCTGGGTATGCCTTTTGGGGCAAATATGTGGGACCCAGGGGGCCCATATGTGGTTTTTTCCCCTTTTGGGCCCATATGGGCTTACGGGGTATGCTAGGGCCAAATTGTGGGACCCCTTGGGCCCCACATATAGATTTTTTCACCCTAAGGGAACCCTTTAGGGCTATCGGGTATGCCAAAGGGGTTGACTATGGGGGGCCCCATGGGGGTCCAATTATAATTTTTTTTTTATCCCATCGGGAAAACCCGTATGGGCTGTATCTTGGTATCCCTATATGGGTTCGACGATGTGGGACCCATGTGGGCCCCAATAATGGTTTTTTCCCAAACGGACCATAGGGCTGTATCGGGTATCCCTATAGGGTTTGCCTATTGGGGACCCATGGGGGGCCCCATATCAGAGCTTTCTTTCCCAAGGGCCCCCAATGGGCTGTATCGGGGTTCCCTAATGGGTTTTTCGCTATGTGGGACCCTTGGGTCCCATATTTATAGTTTTCCCCTGGGGTATATAGGGCTGTATCTGGGTATGCCCTATGGGTTCGACAGTGGGGGACCCAAATTTGGGTCCCATATATAGAGATTTACTGGACCCACATGGGCGTATCTGGATAGCCTATGGGGGTTCGACTATGTGGGACCCTTTGGCCCGATATATATTTTACCATGCGCACCTATATTTCCGGGAAAAACCGCAATATTCAAACCAAGGGTCAAAACACAACGCGATGTTAACCACTTAGCTTTTTTTTTGAGGACGGCCAGACAAAACATTATTGCCTATTCAAAACGTGAAATACGTATTTTAAAAACATTTTTTAAGACCCTTTTTAAATAAAAAAGCTGCTTTTTTTTGAAAAAAATTCTTATTATGAATAAGGTTTGGTTTTTGTAACGTAATTTTCGCGGTTGATTTTCGACTTGTTTATCGTATAATGTATGTCCGTGTTCAAATTCAAGGTGTCAAAGTTAAAATTTTTTCTTTTATCTCTAAAAATTTAGTTTGAGGCCCAAAAATTCAATATTTCGTTAAAAAGGTTAGATAAATTTTTTTGTTACTTTTTGCATTATTATGTATTGTTGAATAAAAAAGAAACGTTACGTATGTCTTGGCAATTTTCGGGTATACCATTCCTATGGTATTCCTAAAAGTAAAAAATCCTGCAACAAATCTGTGTTTACTATTTCATGATTTATTTATTTCTGTTCATAAAGAATGAAAAATCACTTGTTTTCCCCGAAAAATTTAACCTTGCTTTTTTAAATTGACAGAATACTTGAAAAAGCTACATTAAGGTTTTACATCTCTGACATTAGAACAGATGATTCAAAATGTATATGTTTTGGTAATTGTAAAGAATACCGAATACCGTAAACCTGTTTAATTCAATCTTGGGAGGGGTTTGTGAGGAGTTTCTAAGGGAAATGGCTGGTGAAAAATACAATTCCTGGATAAAAGGGGATCTCCCATTTCCCAAACTGCATTCAGGGAAAATTTACTTTTAATACTGAAATAAACTCTGCCAAGTCTTAAAGAATGATCATGTCAATGCCTTGGGAATTTTAAATTTTTATATCATTTACAAGAAAGCTATGTTTAAGACTAAATAGAACCCGAGGTTTGAGCTGATAAAACACATCACCACATTATGATTTATTTATAAAATGAAATTTTTCAGTGGAACCTATGAAAAAAAAGTATTTATTCTATCGTTTTTTTTTTTAGTTCATCCCAAAGTTTAACAGCCCAAAAAAACATTGTTTGGTTTGTTTCCCAAATTTTAATTTTATACCTTTTGAACTTTCAGAACCACACCACGAGGACGCTGAGTAAGAGGCTTAAATGACTGGAGTGGACGAACAGGGAAGGGGGAAGAAAACAGTGCGCAAAAGTCAACAAGTCTTCAATTTGGAATTTTCCAACGGGAGACCTTAAAATAAGTGGAGGGACAGTTTCATAGTGAATAGTTTAGAATTAGTTTTGAAAGTTAATATCAGCCCATTATTTTTCAAAACCCGCCAAACTTTAAATTTAATTATATATACATTTTTTTTTTTATTAAGTTTTAAAAAGAATCTTTTCTGTAACTAAAGTTTTTGAAGTTTGGACTACTGTATTGCTTGAGAATTGTTGATAAGATATTCGATAATTTTTCCACATTGTTAAACATGCTTGCCAAAAAATTCTATTGTTTTATAAATTATATTTTTCACATATCCAGAAACTTGGCTGAGCAAGATATCGCTTAGTCTGTTAATATATTTTCCCACCCGTTTTTAATGGTTTGATTTAGTTTTTTAATAGTACTGCTGAAGTAATCCATCATTACATTTAGCTTTTTTTTTTAAATTTTAATGTCATTTCATATTTCAAGTACTTTAAGGGTTAAGAACTTAGATGAAATAATAGTTTTTTATGTTGTGTTTTTGATGCTAATTTTAGTCTTGTTATCTAGTTATTTTCTTTTTTTAAATAGTTGATTTTTGTATAATAAATTGTTGATTATGTGCGTGTTAAAGTATGCTCTTTAAGTGTTTGTTTTTGTTGCATAAGAAAATTGCTTATGGGGGAAAATAAATTTTTTAAACTTTAAATGACATTGAAAATAAAAAAACCCATTTGTTCAAATTGTATTTAAAATGAATTATGATTTTCAAATTTGATTTTCCAAAAGGGATTAAATTGAATTTTTAAAATTAAAAATTAAGAAAAAAAATAAACTGTATTTTGTTTTGGGGACCAATTTCGATTTTCAGTAATTTTTTTTTGGGGGCGACAAATTTTCAAGGCCTTTTTTGGTCCCAGTTTTCCACATTTGATGCACATTCAGACAGGCAGGGGTATGGAGCCTATTACATTCAAATGGGGGGGCAAGTATGGGCCCTTTAAGGGGGCCCATTTTTGGATTTTGGTGGACTGCCCATATGGGACCCGACCAAACGGTTGCACTTTCGACATGGGCCCCCATGGGGGTAGCCCATAGGGGGCCTTTGGTGATCTAGGCAGGTCCCCATATGGGACCTTAAGGGGCAAATTTTGGTCTTGGGGCTCCCCATATGGGACCCGGCCAAAAGGGTTCATTATTTTTTAAATTTGGGGGCCTAGTGAACTGGTTGGGTGCCAATGGGCCCCCTTGGGGGGCCCGTATTGGATCTTTGGTGGGCTCCCCCTATGGGACCAGGCCAATCCGGTTGCATTTCGACATGGGCCCCAGGGGGGCCCCCATTGGGGCCCCATGGGGGGAAACTATGGGACCAAAATGGGCCCCCTTATATTTGCTACGGGGTTTTTTTGTTCCCCCTATTATAAAGAAATGTTTCCCCCGGGTTTTCCTCTAGTACGGATGGTCTTTTCAATTTTATCGTACACGTCGACCTGGAAAAAAAGATACTCCACAAAAAATCTTTTAATCTTAAGAATACTGTTAATATACCTTTTTAAATCAGGACTGAAAGTTTTATTTGCTTTTTTAAATAAATTGTTATTTAAGTTAAATTTTTAATCATAAAAATGCTTTGTGTATGCAATAAAAAAACGTTTTGAAATGGGGAAAAAAGAAAGTTTTTATTTTAATCATGAAAGTTTTTATATATATACAATGTAAAAACGTTGCATTAGTAAGAAAGTTTATTTCTGGGGTTCCTGTTAGTTGTAGATTTTTGTCGACTTTCCAAAAAGCCTAAGTTTTTCCTCTTGTATTTAAAAAATTAAAAAACCGGATATAAAAAAATATCTTTCCTGAGGCAAAGCCACGGGGAAAAAATACAACAATATTTATTATGAAAATGTTCCTTTTTTAACACGGTGTTATTATGCATTGGCCCAAAAAGTAAATAACGTCACTGATCGTGTTATGTCAGTTGTAATTTCGGTACCAAAATTGAACCGGTCCAATGCGAGTGCTGTGTTTTTACGTAAGATTATAAATTGATGTAAGTTTGATGGACATATGGACGTCATACAATGCTTTTTTAATATTGTAATGCTTTATAAATGAACACATTTTGTATATAAAATATCATATATTTTTTTACTTCATTATTATACTTAAGAAATCTCGAAAAACTTGATATAATTTATTTTTTATATGATTATACATAATTTTTTTTGTGGGTGGTGTGTGGTGTTGTGTGTTTGGGGTTGTGATTTTCTATCTCCATTTTTTTTTTTTTTTTTTTTTTTTCAGGGTTTCCCTTTCTCTTTTTTTTTTTTTTTTTTCGCTACTGTTTCTCATTGACTCTGAACATTTTTTTTAAATGCAATAGAATATTCACATTGAAAAATGTTTATGTACTCATAATTTGTTTTTTTGTAAAAGATATTGAAATCATGTAAAAGCCCAATGTACTAGTATACTCGAAAAAAAAAAAATTTTTCTGTCTGTCGTCGCCCCTTTCTGTAAAAAAATTTTATTTTTAAAGTCTTCAGAACTTGCCACATGCAGTTTTTTTGTAAGGACCACTTTGTAACTGACCAGGGGAAAGACACATTGAATGGTGTTAAATAAACACCGCTATTTAAATCTAACCCCAATTTTAGCAAAGGGAAAACGCTATTATTTATGGGCGTACTTACAAAAGAACAAAAACAAGGTACCTAAAAAAACAATAATTTAAACAAAATAATTTTTAACAGATTTCGTTTGCCCCGAACAAACGATGGGCTTTCTGCTCAATGCCCAAGTGTCTTTGTTCCCTTGCCCCTTTGATTTCTTACCTAAAATCATAGGGGTCATATACAGGCCCGTGGCAATGGCCCCATCAAGTTTCACAGACATGGCTTTTTTTCTTTAAGTAAAAAATAAAAAAAGTTTTTATATTAAGTTTGGTTTCATTTGATTAGCCCTTTTTGACCTAATGCCCTCAAAGTTAAAAGGGTTTGAATTCCTTGGAAAAAGTCCATAACAAGTTTTAAAAATTTAGGGTTTATTCTTTCTAAAGGAATTTGGGGGACAAGGTTTTATATTAAATGTCACTGTGCCTTGACTTTTGTCGATTGACCTCAAAATCAAAAGGGGGGTCTTAATGGGACAATGGCAATTTCTCTAAAATGTTTCCATAACCTTTCTTATTCCTTTCAACATTTTGTGGGACAAGGATTTTTCACAAAGTGTCAATGTGATTTGACCTTTGATTTTCCGGGAAAAAGGGTAACCAACCCCATCCCCCCATTTTTGTTAATGAGACAAGCACAAAAAACACTGTGCTTAAAAAACTTTAAAAAAAAATTTCCAAGTTAGAAAAAGGGCCAAAATTTTTGTATAAATTCAGTCCAAAATTTTTCCTCCTTAGTTTTTCTGATCCCCCCAAACACACTCTCCTTAATTTTTTGAAATTTCCCAAAAGTAATTTCTAGTAAAAGTGGTAGTAGTTTTGCTGAAAAAATTTAATTTAAAATTTAAGTAAAAAGGGGGGTATAATTTTTAATATTTTCCTAAAGTGTTATTTCCCTTTTTAAAATGTTGATACCCAAAATTTTTTAAAGTTTTTTCAATCAACCCCTTCCCTGGACTTGAGATATAAGCATAAAAAGTACCCTTGCTGCAAAATTTTAAAACCAAAATTTCTAGTTTAAAAAGGGGCCATAATTTGTAATATTTTCCACAAAAAGTTTTCTCCTTGATTTTTGAAACCCCTAAACATAAAAAGATGTTTCAAAAAACTACCCTGGATATGAGAATTAGCATGAAAGTCCTTGATGCAAAACTTTAAACCAAATTTTTTAATTTTAAAAAGGGGCCAAATTTGTAACTTTTCTTCAAGAGTTATTACAAGGAAAAGGGATGATCCCAAAATATTAAAAGGTTTTTAAAAATCAACCCCGGCCGGGATACTGATTTTAAAACATGAGGAAAAACTGCAGCAAAATTTTAAACCAAAAATTTTTTTAATTTAAAAAAGGGACCAAATTTGTATTTTCCATAAAGATTTATCTATTTTGGTTGTCGATGCCCAAAAATTTTCAAAAACTTTCAAGTCATACCATGAATTTTTATTGAGATCAAACTAAAAGAGCTTGCCAAAAAATTTTTAAACCAAAAATTTTTCTATTGCATCAAAATTTTAACCAAAATTTTAATTTAAAAAAGGAGCCTTATTATATTAGTTCAGCAGAGTTACTACCGGGTTTTGTCTGATGCCCCAAACAATTTTAAATTTTCAAGTAAATACCAAAAAGGTTTTTGGATTGGGTGATAGTAACTTGCCGCAAAACTTTAACCCAAAAGCTGCAACGCAAACCCCCCGATGCCAGGGCGATGCAATAGCTCTTATTCTTCAAATGTTGAGCAAAAAAAATCAATAAAACAATTATTAAAAAGAAGGACGGTTTACATCGACAAATTTTGGGGGCGCAAAAAAAATATAATTTCAAAGTTTATAATTACTTTAATTTTTAATAATGTTTTTATCAAACCATGTATACTCAAAATTTCATGAAAAACCAATTCTATTCATAACGTCAAAAAAAATTTAAAAAAAACAATTTTCGTTTAACTTATTGATGTAAATTATATTAATTTTAAAGACGTACGGATTTCAAACGTTCAAATGTCATGCTACAAATTCATTCCTAAGGATTATACAGTAATATATCCAGATTCTAAAATTCGATTATGCTTACATGCATACTAAAATAAAGGCAGTACCGATCACAAATTTTAAACCCGACCCCAATAAAGGGGTGGACCAATCCGGCTACATATGTTTAATAAGATCCCGGGTTACTGGGTTTTCTTAAGAAGTACCGGCTTTTTCCCCCCCCCTAAAAAAGTAACATTTTGCATTCCCATTGAGTATTTGGCATTTTCTCATCCCCGGAAAAACAACCCACAGAAAAAATGAACTATCGGAACGTTTTTTATCATTTATAATTCTGCTACATTTTAGTTTAAGTATGTCTTTTGATGAGAAAATGTTAAAAAAGTGCACTGTGAACCACTTAATTCATTTGACAGGGGATATTTGTTGTTTTTTGACAAACCCAAAAAATTTTAACCCTAAAATTTTATTTAATGGTACAAGTAGAAGTTTGTGTGTGCATTTTTAAAATAACGGAAAGGTGGATTTAAAATATTAAAACAAATTCAATATAAAAAATCTAGTTTATTGGAAATACTAAATTCAAGAGAAAAATTTGTTTATGTTGGGACGATGAATTGGTGCTACATTTTCCCATGGCTGGGGAAATTCTTCAGGCAAAATACAGGAGAAAAAAATGAAACTTTTAAATTTTATCGACAAAAATAAGGGTGATTAATTAAAAAATTTTTTTTAAAAAATTTTACTTGTAAAATGCAAAATTCAATACAAGAAAATCGAGGATGTCCCGAATCATTTTTTTCAAAAAAAGCTATTTTGTACTAAAAAATTTCCCAATGTGAAAATTTTTAAAAGAAAAGATAAAGTATTTTTAGGGGGAGACATTAAAAGGGGCTTTCCTGAGAAACACTCCCTCATTTGTCTGTTCAAGTTTTTTTTTTTTATGCACAGTCTTATAAATCAAACCCTGCAGAAAATTAAAGACTGTTTTTTAATTTAAAACCCCAAACAGTATTTGGATCCTAATTTGAAAGTTGTAGTTTAAAAAAAATGTGCCATGGTTTTTTTAAGGTAAAGTTAAATTCAACACTGTTGCCCCTAATTTAGGATCATAGCTTTTAAAAAATTTCAACAGCATCAGGATCATTTTAAAGGTCACCCAAATCCAAGTTTAAAATTCCACTAAAAAATGTACAAGTTGTCCAAAATTGAGGGCCATACGTTTCTGAAGTCTTGAAAAAACAAGTGAACATTGAGCTGGCCAATTTTGTCCACAGGGCCCAGAACTGAAAAATTTGAAAAGGTCATTAATTTTTACACAACCAATTTTAGCTAAGGCCTTGTTCAGTACTAAGTAGTATGAAGTCTTGGAGTATTTGTAAGTACGGGATAATTTATAATTTTGGTCACAAAAATACACTCAAATTTAAATACTGACTCATATATACTTCAGAATTTTTTTTTTAACTTTGAATATTGTCTTCTGCCAGTCAGAAATCGTTTACAGATTTGGGGCACAAAACACATCAAAATCATCATCAACTGTTCAAATGACTATTCAATTAAATCTTGTAAATCTCTAGGGTCGTGAGCAGACATTCATTGAATTTCAATGTTCAAACTGACAGAATCTAATGAAATAAAAAAAACCCAAATGCCTTTCACAAATTTTTGACCATAAAAATAAAAACTTTTTTTGTTATGTTTTTTTCAAAAAAACTAATTAAAGGTTTAAATTTTTTATCCCTGTTAGATTTTAATCTTTTAAATGTACTGGAGGACCTTGCTTTTTTATTATAAAATTTTTTAAATTTTTAAAAAAAAACTTGCGTATCATAAAAAACTCTTTGGTATTGAAGGTCAGTACTTGAAAAAAAGTACAAGACTGAAATTTTTTCTGAGTACTGGCCTGGGGGGGTTTTTGGTAAATAGTATTTTGTACTCAAAATACTCGGTATGGTATCACTCCTGATGATGTCTTTGAAACAATTGTGGAAGCGACAGCCATTGTCTTAAAAAAGCTCAAATGAGCAATGTGTTCGGTGAGTTAAAAAAGAAAAAAACCATACTTTAAAAGTAAAATGAATTAAATCAAACCTACTTCACAGAGTCTTTGGAAAAAAAAAACAATACAACCATGGCACCCAAGGGTTGCTGATCAAATTCTTTGCCTAACATAGACACTGTTTTTTTACATATTAATAACAAAATGAAAAACGTTTTGATAACAAATTATAGAGAAATAATAAATTTTAGCCCCAAAATTTAAAAACTCCTTAATTGCTCAATATTCTGCCATTTTATTGTTTAACCAAAAACTTAAACCGATTTTCTAAAAAAAAAAGGGGAAATTTATACATTCAGTCAAATTTATCTAATTTGATTCTTGTCCCCCCCAGAACTATAAGTCAAACAAAAACTGATTGTGAGTAATAAGCAAAAAAAGTTTGTTCCATAAAATTTTTAAGTCCAAAAAAGGGCCTAAGTTGACTTAAATGGGTGAGAGTTTCCTTACCTTTGTTTGAAGCTTAGTAAAGATTAAATCAATAAGATAGCTAAAAAATAAATGTATGCAAAAAAATGAATTGCATGCAAACTTAAATAAAATTTTATTTTTGCTGCTATTTTAATTTCAAAAGGGGCCAAAATTAAAAATAATCCGGGGAAGATTGACTTGCTGCTCTGGTGCCCAAGAAAAAACTTTATGAAGTTTCAAGTTAACCCCAACCTGATTTGAGATATAGAACAGGTATGCTGTATGCAAATTTTTAATAACAAAAATTTTCCCAAAGTAAAAAAAGGGCAAAACGTGTATTGTTTAAACCAAAAAATTTTCTAAATTTGTTTTTAAAATACTTTAAATATACTCATTATTTTTGGGGATTCTGAAATGTGAAAACCGGGGGGTCAAACTTTGATCATTTTTTCTATTTGCAACTTAACTTTAAATCTAAACCCAATAAAAAAGAGCTGCGAAAAAACCAGCCCCTTGACATTTAAAAAATCCCTTGTTAGAATCAAATAAAAATTATTTAAATTTCGCTGTTACATGCTCTTTATATAATGATTTAATAAGTCAAGAATGATTTTGGTAGTCTATACCCCTGTTTTTTAGAATTTTAAAAACCCCCATCCCTAGTTATTTTCCACTATGCAACAAAACTTTAACCAAAATACCCAAGTTAAAAAAGGACCATATTGTTTTACCCCCTTTGGGTTTTTTCTGATGGCCCCTGAACACATTTTCTAATAAATAAATAAACAATTTCGAATATTTAAGGGAGAGCTAGCTAAAAAACTTTTTTCATTATTTTCATAAAAAAAATACTATTCTTAGTATGATTCCCCTGAAAAATTTTTTAGAAGTTTAAATCAACCCATGCCGGTTTAAATTTGGATAAAGCTAAAAATTCCTTGCATGCAAACTTTTCTACGATAAAAAAGGGGGCATAATTTGAAATTATTTCTCGGTTATCTGCCTTGATAATATATACCCCAAAAAATTTTTAGATGTTTCAAACCAAATTTTCAACGCGGGGTTACTGAAATTAAGCAAAAATTTCCCTGCATTTAAAAAACAAAAAAAAATTCTCAATTAAAAGGGGCCCAAAAACTTGAAATACCCCCCAAAAGATTATCTACCTCCTTGTCTACCCCCCCTTAACTATTCATCAATTTTTTGAGATAAAGCTGGAGGTAGCTTGCTTAAAAAAATTTAAACCCAAAAATTTGAAAGTTAAAAAGGTAATTAATTCGGTCAAGAGTTACCTCCCCTTGTTTGTCTAATGCCCCTACCTTTTTCAAAAAATTTCAAGTCAATCCCCATGAATGGTTATTGAGATAAAGGAATTAAGGTTTTAAAAAAAAATTGCATAAAAAAACTTTAACCAAAGGCCAACCCAACACAAGGGTGTCTGCAATGTCAAGCAAAAAAAAGTGACCTAATTTTTTTCTTTTTCATTTTTAAAAAAAACATTTAAATATTAATAAAGTTTTAAATGAACCTAATGCCTGGTTACTGGGATATAAGCTGAAGACCCTAGCTGCAGAACTTTAACCAAAAACTAAGTTAAAAAGGGTTTTTTTCCCTTTTAAAGTATAAAAAAAAATTTATCAATCTCACGTCAATCCCACAAATTGGAACTGCAAAGGCTAAAAATTCAATAAAAAAAAAGCTCCCGGGAATTTCCTTTTTCTTTTTTAATTTTTCAATTAATTTGAAAAAAGTGATTTTTCAATAAGCAAAAATCTCTAAAAGAGCATGATATTCTTTTAAATTATAGTTAAAGCACTTTAACTTTGAAAAAATGTTAAAAAAAATCTGTCAGAAGAAACCCACTGAAAAAACCCTTTTTATTAACTGCAGCAAAACTAAAACCAAGCTGCAACAAAAACGCTGGCCGAAGCATAGGTGACTGCAAAAGCAGTCGTATTCTTGATAGTTGAGAAGAATGGAAATTAATAAAAACAAAAAAATGGCAAAAAAATATGCACAATACCCAGCCCAAAAAAATTACACATAAATTTTGTATTAACCCGATATACATTATCTGTTCAATGATATTTTCCACTTTTTTGTCTGAACAGTACTCAGTCTATAAGATAATCTTTCAAACTAAGGTAGAAAAAAAACTTAAGCTATTCAAACTTTAATAATTTTAAAAAATTTTTAATATAAACCAAACCAAAGGAAAAAGAAATTTATTTATGGGAACCCTGACAATCAAGGTATGATACCAATCCTCCAAAGCAAAAAAAAAATTTTTTAACATGTCTTAATAAAAACAAAGGAGATACCAAATCCTCAACCAAAACATTGATAAACATAATCTGATTTCTTTTTATTGTTGTACAAATTCCCCAGGGGCTAATATTTTTTGGTCAAATTAATACCAAGGTATGTTACAATACCCCTTAGGGCTAGAAATTTTTAAAATATGAAATGCTTGTTGATACCAATTCTCACGAACTAAATTTTTTTGTCTAATAATTACCTGGATGTACCAATACCCCAGTGAATTGCAAAAAATTTAAAATCATGAAATTTCATGTATGATACCAATTTCCTCACTGCATTTTCCCTTTAAAAATCATGATCTGATTAAATTCCGAAGTATTTAAAACCAATTTCCAGAAAAATTATAATTATTATCATAATTTAAATACTATGGTTATCATACCCAACCTCAGTGAACAAAATTCAAAAATCATGAAATGCCTTCGATACCAATACCTCACCGCATCCCTTTTTAAAATCGTTATCAGATAAAATTTTCGAGTAGATATCAATTCCTCAGGGCTTAAAATTTTCGGGCATAATAAATACCTTTGGGGATAACAATAGTAGTACATGCAAAAACCAAATATGGAATGCTAATGTATTATCAAAAGGTCAACGCATACTGGCTTATGGTTAGACAATTCATAGATGATAATCAAATAGTCACCGATACTGTTGATGGATATGATCAATTTCAAATTTTTAAGACCCAAAAAATGGACTTTAGACTGAAATTTCCTCCCCAAATCACTGGGTGAATGTTGGGAAATGGGAACAGTCCAGATACTGGGTCGCGCAAGTACCAGGGCGACTCGCCCTTTTAATGATAAGCCGTTTTTTTCCCATACAGAGCCTGGGTCTTTCCCCGTTATCAAAGTCCCGGCAGGTGTTTTTCCGTCGGTATCTGTTTTGAAAAATAGATAGGCCATTAAGAATGGACGCCAAAAAAATAAAATTTCCAAAAAGACAATAAAGCCCCTTGTGTTAAAATGCTGAAGAAAAAAAATCATAGCACAAACCGACCTTTATTCAAAATTTAAATATGTTGTATGTTTTTTTTAATAAAAAAAAGGGAACTTCGTTTTCATTTTTTTAAAAATTTTTTTCAATATGGTCCTAAAAAGGCAAAAGTGCATCTGTTTCCTTAAAAAAATTCCCTTTGGTTTGAAATACACAGTCCAAAATCTCATTGTTTTTTTTAACATTTTTAAATTTAAAATAAACTAATTCAGAAAATTTTTAAATTGTCATATATAAAAATGGTCAGTGGTGGAAATAAGGCAAACATAATGTACTTTTTCAGGTCTGATTTTTATGGAAAATTTTTTCTTATTTACAAATTTGTGTTGAGGTGTTTAATGGATTGAATTCAATTTTCATTATTATTTCTAAAAAATATATTAATTTTTCCCAAGCAATCAAGAGCTGTGTTGATTCCAGAGAAAGGGACTTTGAAAATTTCATTGTGAAAAATAATTTTACAAAGGCTATTAAAGGGCTTCGTGGTTTTTTGATTTTCTTTAATTAAAATTTTTACGTTATGAGTATATTTTAAAATTGCAGTCCATAATTGAGGCCTTTTTTTTCAGTATTGTTCTGATTTTTCACCTCCATTGGACCGGCGAACCTTCAAGGCGCTTTTTTCACAGCCAAACCCCGTCACCATGGCGGATCTCCACCAACCAAAAATGTAACATTCCGCCATGCTTTCATTGTGTGATGTTACTCACCATTTAAAGTTCAAAACACTCAGCAGAAATAATGCCGTAAATGAAATATGATTTTAAAATTTTTTTTTTTTTTGATCCCCTCAACAAATTCTTTGTACAAAAAAACCCGGAATTTTAAAATGATGTTTTTTCAAAAGATACTATTGGGATATCATGACACTTGTCTACGACATGATTCGTATGCTTGGTTTAAAAAGTTCAAAACAACAATTAGTCTTTTTGGGCTTTTTTCTTCATGGACAGAATTTTTAAGTCACAAACGATATCACAGTGCAGAAAAGTTGCAAGATACCACACCCGGAAACCCCTTATTTTTGGGAAACAAGAGAAATATACCTGCACCCAATTTTAACCCCCGGTAGCCACTGGGGCATTTGAGCTATAGCATAAACAGAATGTTCCAAATCATTGGACAAAATGGAAACCCCAAAAAAACCACTTTTTGGCCTTGTTTTTTTGGTTTGAAAGAAAGCACCACAATGCAGATGAAATAACATCAAAAAATGACTATTTCATGATTTAATTTTTCCTCAGTAAGATTTTTTCCCGCTAACTTGCAGCTGCTTAATGAGATACGAGGGGTTATCAAAAAACATTGGAAAATAAAAGGGGCTTTTTTTGTTTTAATAACCCCCCCCCAAAAAAAACAAAAAAAAAAACAAAAAACAAAAAACAAAAAATATAAAGCGTTACCTCACAAATTTAAAACCAGAAAAGAAAAAATCAATTTAAATTCAATATAAAACTTAAAATTCTGTGAACCCTATTAATTTATTCATTTAGGTCAAAATTTTTCGTTGTTTTCTTTTTTTGACATTTCCAAAAATTTACACAAAACCTTATAAACAAAATCTTAAGTAAAAAATTTTACAAAAATGTTGACACAGCAGAGATTAAAAAAAACTCCGTTTTCAAGTTCTGCCCCTGATTTGGGGACTTTTAAAAAAAAGGCAAGCTAAACCGGGGAAAAGGGATTTTCTCCTATTTTAATGCACATAATACCCTCATAAAATATTACAGTGCATGTTTGCTTTAACTTTTTTTTTTACTGAATTATTTCATTTTAAAAGGACATATATTGTTTGCTAATTGGTACACACTGGTTAACAGATGATCCATACCCAGACACATCCGCCTTGGGCAAACGTCCTGAACTACACTTAAACAAAGAGCACAAAAACACAAACTTGGGATACAACCCGAAAATTTGTTTTTAAAGGGGTTTGGGTTTCTGGGGATTAACCCTGCCCCCTGTTCTCCAGGCAGACGCTCAAACAATAAGCATCCCAGTCTATCAAAAATGAATCAGAATATGGCAATTTTTAAAAAACATTTTAAAAAATATATTCAAAATTTTTTTTGTTTTTAAATTGTTTACAGATAAAACATAAAAAAAGACCCTGAAACACTAATTCCAAGAACAAAATAAAAAAACCCTTCAAAGCTGAGAAAATTTAAAGCCTGGAAAGGCCTATGGCATCCTCTTTTTTTCCTCACGAACCTAAAGTTTGACCTTGTCTTGAGCACAGACCTTGGTCCTGTGCCCACCTTCGTTTTTTTTTGCACAACTGTGCCATTTTATTTCAAAATATCTCAATGCATGACAAAGTTTGTCCAGAAAAAAGTAAAAATTTAAAAACCCCCGCAACGAATTTGCCAAATAAAAAGCCAATTTTTTCCCTTTGAAACCGGTTAAACAAGTAACTGGTGATACACACAACAAAAGTCCCCCCGGTGGAAAGCATAATTTTTTTTTTTACCATAAAAAACCAGAATTTTGGTCCAAGAAAAAAACAAAAATGGGAAAAGCAGAATCCCATGCCCTTTTCATATCTTACCAAGTTTCATAATTTTTTCAAACAGCGTTTTAATTTTTCGCGGATTTCCAGATTTCTGGACATCCTGGAAGGAAGATGGAAGTCAAACCTTGCCCCTCTGGTTAAAACTGGAGGGGGCAAAAAATTTTGGTTAGCCTTACTTAAAATAAAAATTATACATTTAGAAGATCAATTCAGCACAAATTATGACCGGTTTCAAAAGAACACGGTGTTGCTTGTCGTCCAAAATTTTTTTTAAACCCCTGGTAATATGTGAAACAACCCGCCTAGACTATGGCCCAGCCCGACATGACTATCCGACCCTGTGGTGCCCCGGCCTGCTGTGGGCAAATGACCTAATATCAAACTTGCCTTCACACCTGTCTGATCAATTTTGTGATTTACCGCCTTCTTTTCCACCCATTGAAACAAAAAAATAGTTAATTAAGGTCGTAAAATTTCCTGTTGTTAAAAAAAAGGCCAACTGTTTCCCGCCCCCCTTTTTTAAGCCGCATTTTTAAACCTGCCCTGGCCATTTAACCAGAAGACCATAAAGTTTGTTATTGGCTGAAAACAAATGTTTTAACTGACATTGACCAAATCCAAATAAACAAATAATGGGGTTTGTTTTGTTTTAAGGTAAACCCATTCATAAAAAATTTTGACTGGTCCCTAAGTGATTGTCTAAAATTTATTGTAAAGCAAACTATATAGAATCTGGCAAAAAAGCCCAAAAACCCCAAAATCAATTTATGCTTTCCCCTTTTGCCTGAAGTCTTTTTAAGCATTTGAAGCATCTTATACTATAATAGGTGATTACCTTAAACAATTAATACAAAAAACATTTGGCTTTGGGGTCCGTGGGAGAAGACAAAAAACTTTGGATAGCGTTGTGGATTGAACTCTAGTGGGTCAATATTTCCCTGATCTTCCAACCAGCAGACTGGTCCAACTCCAGAAGCATAAAAAGGGACTTAGCAAAACCATATTATTGTGTGTTTTTCTGGTTTAATGTCCCGTTGACAGTATTTCAGT
The DNA here is from genome assembly GCA_021229015.1 of Solen grandis. NCBI lineage: Eukaryota > Metazoa > Mollusca > Bivalvia > Adapedonta > Solenidae > Solen > Solen grandis. Next base: position 8,550,044 of record CM037783.1, read on the forward strand.
CCCTTTTTAAGATTTTGTCATTCTCTTGAAACAGTGTATGCGCCACACTCCCCGTATCACGCGGCACCTTTACACCCAGTCCAACGAGCCAATGTTTTTTTGGAATTTCCTTATATGCAGAGCACCAAGCAAGGGAGTTATACCCTATCTGGGGATCAAACTTAGGACCTGAAAATTTTCCCGGGGGGATGCGCTAACCCCCTTTGGGCCACCTGGACTTTGTACCAATATTTTACTTTCTTTAAAATTTTCAAATTTTAATTTGTTAAAATTAGTTCTTAAATATTTTTGAAAAGAAAAATTGAAATAATATAATCATAGAAAATTACAATTTGTTGTGAGAACAGACCACCAAAACACTTTCTCCAAATCCCCCTCCCCGGCCGCCTGGGAACTTTACTTTCAAAGTAAAACTTTGTCCCCATTTTTATATTTCTGATTTTATTAAATCATTCAAAGTCAAATGGAAAAAAGTGGCTACAAAGAAAAAGTTGCCCCATTAACACATGTAACAAAACATTTTAAAATACATTAAAAAAACAAAACTTGTCCATTTCAGTCACGTTGTCAACAAAGCTTCTTTCACTAACATGTTATTAAAAAATAAAAAATAAAAAATAACAGTAACTATGTATATCAAAATAACAAAACACCTAACAATAACGACCCGAGTTAAAAAGGGACCCCCCTTTTTGCTTCTATAAAGACAATTTAAAAATTAGACATGGTTTTTGCAAACAAATGGATTATCAAAACAGGCGATAAATCCCCCCCCCCCCCCCCCCAAACACCACACACAGTGACTGGAAGTTTTAGAAAAGAAGAACTGATAGCCAAGTAAAAAATTTTTATGCAAAAACCTTTCACCCCAAATTGCAGATAATTTTGCACAAAAAGCTTAGTAACAGTCAATTTGGGTTTGTTTTATCCAATGCCATAGCGGTTTGAAATAATAATGGTTCATTTGGGTTTTTCTTCATTGAGCAAAATGTGATGATAAATTATTATGTTTTAAAAAAGGTTTTGTAACAATCAATATGTTTCTGGAAAAAAGCACAGGCAAAATTGTGTTTTCAGCCATACGCGATGAAAGCATTTTTCTTTACAAAATTTTTTAAGGGTTTGGGGGATAAAAAAGTAATGAATACTTTATTAACTTTTATCTTTTTGAATATGTAAAGATATTTAAAACCTAAAGGTATTAATCTACTTACCCCACAAGTATCCGGGATAATACTCTATGGATGTGACCAGTGTACAAATTTTCATTTACTTGTTTACTTGACCATAGGAAACTACTAAAGTCCTAGGGGAAAGGTTTGTACTTCACTATACTGTCGGTTTGACACAAATGACCCTTAAAGGGCAAGTAGAAAAACCACAGATTAAGGGAAACAACAAAAAAATTCTAACAAAGTTTAAGATAAAACAAAAAGGGTTTCCTTAAAAAAAATTGTTTATAAAAACTGTCCATGCATATCACAAACCCGTCCGTTTTCAATGTAATTTACTGTTCGTAGATTTGGTTTAAAAATTAGGTCAGAATGTTGCCATGGAGATTTTTATCTTAATTACAGGGGGTTTCCTTAAGTGGACGCCCCACTTGCCCCCGCCCTTTAAAATCCTGTGGGGCAAGTGCTTTTTAAAGAAGATAGCCCCAGGCAAGTTCATTTTTGTAAAAAGAAATCTTTCAATTTTTTTATTTTCTTTAGTTTTTAAAATTTAGGGGTAAAATCTTGCAAATTGTCTTTGATAAATATTAACTAAAATCCACTTTATATTACACATATTTAGTTTAAAAAAAAACACCCAAATAACTTCAGATTGGGCAACGGTTTTTTTCTGGGGGCTAGTAGATGTTTAAAGAACTTGCCCCCTGGACAAGGGAAAATCAAAACCTTTGTAAACCCCCGGTAACCAATAAAACCCCAATAAAGAGTGCCCCTTGGACAGGTCAAATTGGAATCACAGCTAAAGAGATACAAATATTTAACATGGTCAGACTGTTGCCCCTGGGATTTTGCTAATAACCGTTTAATCCCGATCAAAAGTAGTCCTTGGACAGGTCTGGTTTTATTTCATTTTTCCCATTCATTCCCTTTTAAGCATATTTATTTAAAATTCCCCCCATTTTGGGGGCCAATTTAATTAATATCAAAGCATTATATTTTTTATCTAAGAAATCATATTTTATTCAATATTGCAACAACATGATTTTGGGTAAATTTGGTGTTGAGATGAATGATTGTTTTCCAATGAAAAAAAGACTTAAATTACCGGTTTGAGAATGATTACAATATTAAACTTTTTTATAAAAATTTCCTAATGAATGTACTTTAAGTGAGAGCAGAAAAAATCAATATTCTTAAAAAAAGTAAAATTTCAAAAAAAACAAGTTATTTTAAAGTCCAATAGTTTTTAAAATATTTGTTAAATTCAAAAATTTTTCATAAAATTTAAAAAAAAAGAAAAAGTAAAATTTTGAGAAATTCTTAAAAAAAAAAAAAAAAAAAAAAAAACTGTCATCCTTTTTTTTTTCTCAAATCCCTTTTTTTCATCAGTGAGATATACAAATGGTTGACAAGATGTCTGACAAAAAAAGTCTCTTTGTTGGACTTCCTGTTTGGGAATATTAGGGGGTGCCGATGGCTGAGAAGTGTACTATCCAAGTCTCTCTCTTACCACAAAACCCGGTGGGGGATGTGTGCTTAACTGTTTTATTAAGCCACCTTTAAAATTTTCAGACAACAGTTGGTTTTTGGGGAGAATAGAGTCAGAAAAAGGATCATTGCCCAAATTTTCATAGAAAGCAGATAAAATTAAAATATTTAAATGCTTTGCATCAGGAACAGACGAATTTCTTAACAAAAGTCTAAACAAAACCCTGTCAGGATGATAACTGAGTCTGTGGGCAGGGGTGTTTACAAACTCATCCAGGAATGTGGTCTTTTAATTTCATAACTTTGTTCTTATCCGTCCCCAAAATTTTGGGGTGGGAAAAAAGTATTTAGTTTAACCCTTACATTTTGTTTTTTTTGTGAGTTGTGTTGATTTAACCTTTGTAAACTTACATTCCTTTAGAGATAGTTCCGGATGGAAAGTTTTAGGGCAGATCCAGATACGGGAACATTTCTCATCTCCACCAGAAATTTCCTTTAGATCAAAGGGTTGTTAACTGGTCATGTGGGGTTGGTGTTACAATCTCATCAGAAAATGTTGTCTTTTTTATTCCATAATCCAGTTCTGTTCCCGGTTCCAAAAATGTGGGGTTTTGGGAAAAAAAAGTATAAAGGGGTACCATGACATACATTTGGGTGAGTGTGTTTTGTTTATTTTTTATTTAGTAACCCCCAATTAATAGAGAAGTTTTCCGTAGATGTGAAAGTTGAGACGATCCGAGATGGGGAAAATTTTCCCACTCCACCGAAAAATTTACAGAAACAAGTAGTAACTGAGTCATGTGGGGTAGGGTGTTGACATCTCATCCAGAAATGGGACTTTTATACCCTTTTTTAAATCAATCTGTATCTGGGTTAAAAATGTGGGTGGGAACAAAATATACAGGTGCCCCTGACATAACATTTTGTGAGTGATGTTTTTTTGTTGATTGAAAACCCCCGTAAAACCCCCCAGTTTTTTAGTTTTTTATAGAGACAGTTCCTGAGATGTGAAAGTTAGCAGATTCAGATGTCGGGAACAGCACCCCCTGTCAAGAACTAAATGCAGATCCAGGAATATTAACTGCGTCTGTGGGGTAGGATGTTGACAATTCATTTAGAGAATGTGGGTCTTTTTTACCTTTTAAGTCAACTCTGTATCCTGGTCCCAAATGTGGGTTTTGGGACAAAGTATACATTACCACTGACATAACATTTTGTGAGTGATGTATTTTTGTAACCTTAGTAAACTTACATTCCCTTTTGAAATAGTACTCTGATGTGAAAGTTGAGACAGATCCAGATGACGGGAACTTCTCCCCTTTCCACCCGAAATAAAAGACAGTTCAGGCTCTGATCCTGGTCCCCAAAAAATGTGGGGGTGGAAAAAAGATACGATGTCCACGACTC
>CM037783.1:8554210-8585203 GCA_021229015.1 Solen grandis
GGTAAGAGTAAACTAACTGTAACTAGAGTTTACTCCAAATGAGGAATGAACTTAATCTCAAGAAAAAGTAATAAAACATGAATAGTGACTGACAAAACAGGTTTTACAGTTAAGGTTAGGTTAGGGGTAAGGGTTGGAGTAAACTAGTCGCAAAAGAGTTTACTCCAAATGTATGATGCAGAAATTAAAAAATCTCGATAAATGTTTAAAATTTAAATCGGTACTGAGATGACGGAGGGTTAGAGTTAGGGTATTGGGTTAGGGCTGGAGTAAACTAGAGGTAAATTTACTTGCAGATTGAGGATATGATAATCTCGATAAAATAGTTAAAAATTAAAAGTTATGTCCTATAAAAAAATAAGCTTCTAATCATATATTTTTACTTCTATTAACAAACACAGTTTTAATTATGATATATTAAGGTCTAAAATTAATAACTCCACAAAAAAAATGAATCGTGAAAGAGAAGTGGAATATATCAATAACAACCAATACTTGTTTGATTATAATTCTGACGAAATAATAACTACTTTAACTATAAATTAAAATAAATCTATTTCCTCAAAATCACCACGTTATGATATCAATTCAAAGGAAAAGAAAAAAATAATGAAATGCAAAAGATCAACTTACCTTCAAAAAAGTAGGTAGCACAAAAATCCAGAAATATAAATCACTATCACATCTTTTCACATAAACTTGCAAAGCGTAACTGACAAAAGCGAGGAAAAATGTATAGTGAAGTCAGATAGTAAGAGACATATGCCGTAACAACAAATCATTGCACGGAAAAAGATCACGTGACTGTCAGCCATTTTGTTTTGGGTCACGTGTTGGGTCATCTGTTGACGGGTCAACATTCGTTTCAAGCCTATACCCTAACCCTAACCCTAACCCTAACCCTAACCCTAATGGACCAAATGTCATACCCAGTCGGACAGAAACAAACTAGTCCTCTCAGCAGCTCAACGCCAGTTCAAAACAAGAAGCAAAGAACTGAAGTTGGCTTCACCTTTAAGAAGACGATTCCAAGACATCCACATACCCTCAACGACATAAGAGATTCTTCACTGCGATCAAACTTGAAGAAATATTACACCGAAAACTGGACCAAACAAGAGAAGCTAACCCCTGCGCAAAATGCCTTTGTGCAGTATTTTATGTTGGAGAAGAATAAAGGGTTTTCAGGTAATGATATATTTTGTCTATGCATATATAATAACATATTTAATCTTTATGAAATAAACAAAGTTTCGGGTATATCTGTAATTTCCAGGATGTAGAATACATTCCATAATATGATTCTGAACGTACTTATTTTGGTTTGGACTTCAATTGAATTACTTTTATTTTTCAGGCAAAAGATCAGTCATCAACGCACTTTTTTCCGCCGGAGTCAAGGACGGGATGTGGTGCTCTACTTTTGAGCCGGAAGGAATCAAACATAGTTTTACCGATTACTTGCGAGAAAAGTGTAAGAACCTACAGAAGAAAAAATTGGCAGAACAATCAATGCAGGACTTTGCTAATGAATACGTTGCCTCTATGGACGTAGGGCAAATGAGTGGCCCAGTAGATGGCGAATGCAACGACAGAGGTGAAGGATATTCGACAAGACAGGACATGGACTAGTTATTCTGGCAATAACTATAAAATCTACAAGTTAGATATAACTAAGACTAATATGTTTCACTCAGGTTGTGAAAATAATTTGTGTTTTGCTTTTCTTTTTACAGTTGCAATTCTTATTTCAATCTTGTCGAATTTGTTATGATTGTGATCATTATTTTTTTTTATTAAATTCTTCAATTTTTTGTTCATATATTTGAAATTTATAGAAACTAATCATTTTCTTACACATCAATGTTTGTTTTCAAGTGTGCTGATTATTTTCATTTCTTTCACATGATTTTTGTTAATTGATTGTTAACACTTTAAATTATAAAGCAATTATATTAAATAAATGTAATATTACGTCTTGTCCATGGTTTATACTGCATCGCAGTTATTTCCAATGATGAATATACTACACTTTCTAATTTTTAGATCAATTTAAACAGAACTGGATTCCTTTAACAATCACTTAGCCCCTCACCGCTGTGGGTTCGATTCCGGCAGGGTCTCGGATTTTTAAGTGAGGAAGCTTTCCAGCTGGCTTGCGGAAGGTCGGTGGTTTACCCGGGTGCCTCTGCATTCGGGGTTTCCTCCACCTGTAATTAGCTGGACGTCGCTATATGACCGAAATATTGTCGCACCGAGTTACATCTGACGGAGATAGTATTTCAGGTCAATAGAAAAACAAAACGTTTAATCAATTAAATCACATTAACATTTATTAGAATGCATATTATCATATCATACAAGACATTTGAAATATATTCACTAGTGAAAATATGGTTTAAAAATCAAATATAAACATTCATACCCATAACCCCTTACCTGATAAAGTTTATAAGGTATACTCTTTTTTTGCCATTTACACAATTAATTTAAAATCTATTTTTCATTATTTTTGACATACATGCATTCATATATACATACCTATATAGGTATTGAGTTTCAATGCGGCTTACTCTAAGGCTGACGGTTTGTGTAAGGAATTAATTAATAGTCCTGACAAAAATACACAATAGTTGGCAATAAATTCAATAAGCCCGAGCTCAAGATTTTGTCCCTGTTTCATTTGTTTTTCTTTTTTATTCGCTTCAGTTTTACTTTAAATGCTTCGAGGGATCTATCTGGTATTTGCATTTCCCGACAACGTTCTTGATAGTACTGCCATTTCTTAAACAATGTCCACTGTGGATTTGTTGAATCACTTTCATTAAGAAGACCCAATTCAACTGACGTCCATACGCTGTTACAGCGACTGCTTGGTTTGTGTTTGATCTGAGCTTCCTCTGACTCTGTTGTTGTTCTTATGCTAAGTTCATAATCCCCTATTCGGTAGGGTTGATCAACGTTGTCGTCACTCTTTGGTACATTTTCTTCTACCACTTGTGTTTTTTCTCTTATGTTTGAGGTGTCCTCTGTAGACCTTTTTTTGTCCAATTTTATCGGGATTGAGGGATGAAGGCGGTACAACTTTACTGTATTCACAAATGGGACTTGAAATTTGCACTGAATTTGAAGGATCCTGAGGGACGATTGACTGACAGGAAGCTGTCTCTCAACAGAACCTAGCTTTCGATAGTCGACGTACCTTCCAAGTTGAATCAATGCTAAACAAGAGACAAAGACTAGCACCTTAATCAGGTCAACTTCTTTCAATTGCTGTTCGGCAAGTTTCTCCCAAACAGGCTTTATCCAAGGAAATGGGTTTTCTCTGTACAATGAACTATGGCAAAGTTTCATTTTCTCCATGCTTGAAACAACAACTGCATGCACCCTATCCACGTCAATACTTCCGTTGTCCCTTCCTGATATGTCAACAATGGACCAATAACCATACTTATACTCCCAGCACATAACTGCATTTCGACTCTCGTCATGTGACCTAAACGCAGGAAAGTAACCAAGAGATAAACTGTTTATACCTTTTTCAATAGATGACTCAACTTTGACCTTTAGATTCTGAAGAAAGGTCCTTAATACGACAAATACCATCGGCCATTTTCCCTTCTTAACTGACATCAACCTTTGTATGAGTTCAGCGATTGTGATTCCACCGACTATTTTCTTATTAGCATTTCCGTGTGAAGCTTTCAACAGCATTGTGAAATGATCGAGTGTCAGAAACAAATTGCCAATTGAATGAAATTCTTTTAGTAAAGTCATCAAAAGTTTTTTGCCTATGACAGTTTCACTACATCCAACCAAATTTACGAAACCACTTGCGCTCTCAATCCGACGTTGCGCTGTTATGTTCTTTGTGTACAGACGCAATGGAGGCAATGTAGTTCCATCTATACAACAAGCAAAACAGTTTTCCAAAGACAGAAATCCCATTCGGTCTGTGCGGCTACGAGATGGGTACTCTAAACCTGGACCTAGGTTTATGGAATAAATTCTTGAAGTGCCAGCCATTGGATGTCCCCAGAGAAGTTTTTCCACAGCCAATTCACACTGAAATGTTTTCCAAACACTGTCTATATCACCGGTCCCCTTCTTGGTCTCAAAGGCTTCAAATAATTCTCGATGCAAATGAAGACCAACACTTCGCAACCTGTATATAATGTTGAAACCTTTCATGAATGGTACAATCATGGAATGGGTAGCTAGTAGTTGTTCGAGTTTGTCCTGTCGTATTAGGTTTGCTGCGTCAATTTCTTTTCTGATATGTTTCAAGCTTACCACGAACTCTAATCTGCATACCCCGTCGCGACATTGGAAAAAGTTGCTTTCAATTTCAGAAAGATATTTCGATGCATCTTTGTAGAGACTTCTCTCACATGGTGTACTTTGAATACCTTTTACAATCAGTATTGATGCAGAAATAGGATGAACCCGTGTCGTTGGATAACGGTGTGGTAAATCACTGTACATCTGAGCAAATCTGATGTCTTCGGGACAAACGTCTCTAAGCAAGGCAGAAATACTGAGATCCCTACCATCCAAAGACGTTTGAAAGTTTGCACATTGTCCAAAGGAAAAGGCAGATATAACTTGGCAGCGAGGACCAGTCACTTCTTTAATGCCTTGCCGGCTCCAAAAGAGATCCATTGTTCCGGAAGAAATGGCATGACCTACGTGAACACACATCTCTTCCACCGCTCTCTCATCTGCAATTGGCAGTGGTACTAATCCGCTCCATTTATCTCCAAAACGGAAACTAAACACAATTTTTCTGAAATTTGGAAGTTCGGTCAGTTCTGTATTTCGCAAAGCGTTTTTAAAACTTTGGAGGATCCTAGCTTCATCTCCTGGTAAGACAAAAACCCTCTTAGCAGCGTTCAAGTTATTCTTTGCTAATGTTTGTAATGCCTCGCCACGAATCCACATTTTCTTCAATTCTAACTGAAAATTAAATCTCAGTCTCTCCATAAACTGAACAACAAGCTTTTTTTGCAAGTCGTGTGGATAAGATGAAGCTTCCTTGAAGTCAGGAAGAATTCCAAGCCAGGTCTCCCACTGTCCGTCATATATAAGCTGTGTCCCGACTGCTTCTTTCAACACTCTTAGACTGTTTTCACTATACATTGACAATTTCAAATGCTTCTTTAGAACGGGGAACAGTTTTTTCAATCCAAAAATACCTACTGGCAATAAATCTAGGTGTCTGAATTTCGACAGAAAACCATCCGCAATGCTTTTCCAGACTATGGTTACTCCATCAATATCAGACTTGAAATCAAGTTCTTCCAGATCTGCTTCAGATGTTATGTTAGTTCCTCGGACAGATATGTATTTATCACGTAGCAAAAACTGTTCAACACTTTCATACTTCCTAAAGCATTCAGCAAAACTCAAACCATTCTCTAACGCTGTGTCTAGCAGATGTAGATTTTCCACCTCATCGTCCTCGGAATCGGCCATCTGAAATGGATAAAATACAATTAATTAAATAGGAATTTTGGTAATTGAATTCATATTGATTAATTAACTCCAAATCACAGTTTCAGTTAACCCCTTAAGTGAATCGGGTTAGGGTCTCACGGGTTTTTGAGTTATGGTTAAGGTTAAGGGTTTGGTAAGAGTAAACTAACTGTAACTAGAGTTTACTCCAAATGAGGAATGAACTTAATCTCAAGAAAAAGTAATAAAACATGAATAGTGACTGACAAAACAGGTTTTACAGTTAAGGTTAGGTTAGGGGTAAGGGTTGGAGTAAACTAGTCGCAAAAGAGTTTACTCCAAATGTATGATGCAGAAATTAAAAAATCTCGATAAATGTTTAAAATTTAAATCGGTACTGAGATGACGGAGGGTTAGAGTTAGGGTATTGGGTTAGGGCTGGAGTAAACTAGAGGTAAATTTACTTGCAGATTGAGGATATGATAATCTCGATAAAATAGTTAAAAATTAAAAGTTATGTCCTATAAAAAAATAAGCTTCTAATCATATATTTTTACTTCTATTAACAAACACAGTTTTAATTATGATATATTAAGGTCTAAAATTAATAACTCCACAATATATATTCAAAAAAGAAAAACTATGACACAATGCTACTTATTTGTTCAAAAAAATGAATCGTGAAAGAGAAGTGGAATATATCAATAACAACCAATACTTGTTTGATTATAATTCTGACGAAATAATAACTACTTTAACTATAAATTAAAATAAATCTATTTCCTCAAAATCAAAAAAAGTCAACTTACCTTCAAAAAAGTAGGTAGCACAAAAATCCAGAAATATAAATCACTATCACATCTTTTCACATAAACTTGCAAAGCGTAACTGACAAAAGCGAGGAAAAATGTATAGTGAAGTCAGATAGTAAGAGACATATGCCGTAACAACAAATCATTGCACGGAAAAAGATCACGTGACTGTCAGCCATTTTGTTTTGGGTCACGTGTTGGGTCATCTGTTGACGGGTCAACATTCGTTTCAAGCCTATACCCTAACCCTAACCCTAACCCTAACCCTAACCCTAATGGACCAAATGTCATACCCAGTCGGACAGAAACAAACTAGTCCTCTCAGCAGCTCAACGCCAGTTCAAAACAAGAAGCAAAGAACTGAAGTTGGCTTCACCTTTAAGAAGACGATTCCAAGACATCCACATACCCTCAACGACATAAGAGATTCTTCACTGCGATCAAACTTGAAGAAATATTACACCGAAAACTGGACCAAACAAGAGAAGCTAACCCCTGCGCAAAATGCCTTTGTGCAGTATTTTATGTTGGAGAAGAATAAAGGGTTTTCAGGTAATGATATATTTTGTCTATGCATATATAATAACATATTTAATCTTTATGAAATAAACAAAGTTTCGGGTATATCTGTAATTTCCAGGATGTAGAATACATTCCATAATATGATTCTGAACGTACTTATTTTGGTTTGGACTTCAATTGAATTACTTTTATTTTTCAGGCAAAAGATCAGTCATCAACGCACTTTTTTCCGCCGGAGTCAAGGACGGGATGTGGTGCTCTACTTTTGAGCCGGAAGGAATCAAACATAGTTTTACCGATTACTTGCGAGAAAAGTGTAAGAACCTACAGAAGAAAAAATTGGCAGAACAATCAATGCAGGACTTTGCTAATGAATACGTTGCCTCTATGGACGTAGGGCAAATGAGTGGCCCAGTAGATGGCGAATGCAACGACAGAGGTGAAGGATATTCGACAAGACAGGACATGGACTAGTTATTCTGGCAATAACTATAAAATCTACAAGTTAGATATAACTAAGACTAATATGTTTCACTCAGGTTGTGAAAATAATTTGTGTTTTGCTTTTTTTTTACAGTTGCAATTCTTATTTCAATCTTGTCGAATTTGTTATGATTGTGATCATTATTTTTTTTTATTAAATTCTTGTATCAGCGTTTACTTAAATGATTTAACGGTTCAGATATAGCCTTATTTCTTATATAGATACAACTGTGGGGTTCAATTTTTTGTTCATATATTTGAAATTTATAGAAACTAATCATTTTCTTACACATCAATGTTTGTTTTCAAGTGTGCTGATTATTTTCATTTCTTTCACATGATTTTTGTTAATTGATTGTTAACACTTTAAATTATAAAGCAATTATATTAAATAAATGTAATATTACGTCTTGTCCATGGTTTATACTGCATCGCAGTTATTTCCAATGATGAATATACTACACTTTCTAATTTTTAGATCAATTTAAACAGAACTGGATTCCTTTAACAATCACTTAGCCCCTCACCGCTGTGGGTTCGATTCCCGGCAGGGTCTCGGATTTTTAAGTGAGGAAGCTTTCCAGCTGGCTTGCGGAAGGTCGGTGGTTTACCCGGGTGCCTCTGCATTCGGGGTTTCCTCCACCTGTAATTAGCTGGACGTCGCTATATGACCGAAATATTGTCGCACCGAGTTACATCTGACGGAGATAGTATTTCAGGTCAATAGAAAAACAAAACGTTTAATCAATTAAATCACATTAACATTTATTAGAATGCATATTATCATATCATACAAGACATTTGAAATATATTCACTAGTGAAAATATGGTTTAAAAATCAAATATAAACATTCATACCCATAACCCCTTACCTGATAAAGTTTATAAGGTATACTCTTTATACTGAAAAAGGGGTGTTAACTCTAACCCGAACCCATTACTCCAAACCTTACCCTATATTTAACCATAAATTTTGCCATTTACACAATTAATTTAAAATCTATTTTTCATTATTTTTGACATACATGCATTCATATATACATACCTATATAGGTATTGAGTTTCAATGCGGCTTACTCTAAGGCTGACGGTTTGTGTAAGGAATTAATTAATAGTCCTGACAAAAATACACAATAGTTGGCAATAAATTCAATAAGCCCGAGCTCAAGATTTTGTCCCTGTTTCATTTGTTTTTCTTTTTTATTCGCTTCAGTTTTACTTTAAATGCTTCGAGGGATCTATCTGGTATTTGCATTTCCCGACAACGTTCTTGATAGTACTGCCATTTCTTAAACAATGTCCACTGTGGATTTGTTGAATCACTTTCATTAAGAAGACCCAATTCAACTGACGTCCATACGCTGTTACAGCGACTGCTTGGTTTGTGTTTGATCTGAGCTTCCTCTGACTCTGTTGTTGTTCTTATGCTAAGTTCATAATCCCCTATTCGGTAGGGTTGATCAACGTTGTCGTCACTCTTTGGTACATTTTCTTCTACCACTTGTGTTTTTTCTCTTATGTTTGAGGTGTCCTCTGTAGACCTTTTTTTGTCCAATTTTATCGGGATTGAGGGATGAAGGCGGTACAACTTTACTGTATTCACAAATGGGACTTGAAATTTGCACTGAATTTGAAGGATCCTGAGGGACGATTGACTGACAGGAAGCTGTCTCTCAACAGAACCTAGCTTTCGATAGTCGACGTACCTTCCAAGTTGAATCAATGCTAAACAAGAGACAAAGACTAGCACCTTAATCAGGTCAACTTCTTTCAATTGCTGTTCGGCAAGTTTCTCCCAAACAGGCTTTATCCAAGGAAATGGGTTTTCTCTGTACAATGAACTATGGCAAAGTTTCATTTTCTCCATGCTTGAAACAACAACTGCATGCACCCTATCCACGTCAATACTTCCGTTGTCCCTTCCTGATATGTCAACAATGGACCAATAACCATACTTATACTCCCAGCACATAACTGCATTTCGACTCTCGTCATGTGACCTAAACGCAGGAAAGTAACCAAGAGATAAACTGTTTATACCTTTTTCAATAGATGACTCAACTTTGACCTTTAGATTCTGAAGAAAGGTCCTTAATACGACAAATACCATCGGCCATTTTCCCTTCTTAACTGACATCAACCTTTGTATGAGTTCAGCGATTGTGATTCCACCGACTATTTTCTTATTAGCATTTCCGTGTGAAGCTTTCAACAGCATTGTGAAATGATCGAGTGTCAGAAACAAATTGCCAATTGAATGAAATTCTTTTAGTAAAGTCATCAAAAGTTTTTTGCCTATGACAGTTTCACTACATCCAACCAAATTTACGAAACCACTTGCGCTCTCAATCCGACGTTGCGCTGTTATGTTCTTTGTGTACAGACGCAATGGAGGCAATGTAGTTCCATCTATACAACAAGCAAAACAGTTTTCCAAAGACAGAAATCCCATTCGGTCTGTGCGGCTACGAGATGGGTACTCTAAACCTGGACCTAGGTTTATGGAATAAATTCTTGAAGTGCCAGCCATTGGATGTCCCCAGAGAAGTTTTTCCACAGCCAATTCACACTGAAATGTTTTCCAAACACTGTCTATATCACCGGTCCCCTTCTTGGTCTCAAAGGCTTCAAATAATTCTCGATGCAAATGAAGACCAACACTTCGCAACCTGTATATAATGTTGAAACCTTTCATGAATGGTACAATCATGGAATGGGTAGCTAGTAGTTGTTCGAGTTTGTCCTGTCGTATTAGGTTTGCTGCGTCAATTTCTTTTCTGATATGTTTCAAGCTTACCACGAACTCTAATCTGCATACCCCGTCGCGACATTGGAAAAAGTTGCTTTCAATTTCAGAAAGATATTTCGATGCATCTTTGTAGAGACTTCTCTCACATGGTGTACTTTGAATACCTTTTACAATCAGTATTGATGCAGAAATAGGATGAACCCGTGTCGTTGGATAACGGTGTGGTAAATCACTGTACATCTGAGCAAATCTGATGTCTTCGGGACAAACGTCTCTAAGCAAGGCAGAAATACTGAGATCCCTACCATCCAAAGACGTTTGAAAGTTTGCACATTGTCCAAAGGAAAAGGCAGATATAACTTGGCAGCGAGGACCAGTCACTTCTTTAATGCCTTGCCGGCTCCAAAAGAGATCCATTGTTCCGGAAGAAATGGCATGACCTACGTGAACACACATCTCTTCCACCGCTCTCTCATCTGCAATTGGCAGTGGTACTAATCCGCTCCATTTATCTCCAAAACGGAAACTAAACACAATTTTTCTGAAATTTGGAAGTTCGGTCAGTTCTGTATTTCGCAAAGCGTTTTTAAAACTTTGGAGGATCCTAGCTTCATCTCCTGGTAAGACAAAAACCCTCTTAGCAGCGTTCAAGTTATTCTTTGCTAATGTTTGTAATGCCTCGCCACGAATCCACATTTTCTTCAATTCTAACTGAAAATTAAATCTCAGTCTCTCCATAAACTGAACAACAAGCTTTTTTTGCAAGTCGTGTGGATAAGATGAAGCTTCCTTGAAGTCAGGAAGAATTCCAAGCCAGGTCTCCCACTGTCCGTCATATATAAGCTGTGTCCCGACTGCTTCTTTCAACACTCTTAGACTGTTTTCACTATACATTGACAATTTCAAATGCTTCTTTAGAACGGGGAACAGTTTTTTCAATCCAAAAATACCTACTGGCAATAAATCTAGGTGTCTGAATTTCGACAGAAAACCATCCGCAATGCTTTTCCAGACTATGGTTACTCCATCAATATCAGACTTGAAATCAAGTTCTTCCAGATCTGCTTCAGATGTTATGTTAGTTCCTCGGACAGATATGTATTTATCACGTAGCAAAAACTGTTCAACACTTTCATACTTCCTAAAGCATTCAGCAAAACTCAAACCATTCTCTAACGCTGTGTCTAGCAGATGTAGATTTTCCACCTCATCGTCCTCGGAATCGGCCATCTGAAATGGATAAAATACAATTAATTAAATAGGAATTTTGGTAATTGAATTCATATTGATTAATTAACTCCAAATCACAGTTTCAGTTAACCCTTAAGTGAATCGGGTTAGGGTCTCACGGGTTTTTGAGTTATGGTTAAGGTTAAGGGTTTGGTAAGAGTAAACTAACTGTAACTAGAGTTTACTCCAAATGAGGAATGAACTTAATCTCAAGAAAAAGTAATAAAACATGAATAGTGACTGACAAAACAGGTTTTACAGTTAAGGTTAGGTTAGGGGTAAGGGTTGGAGTAAACTAGTCGCAAAAGAGTTTACTCCAAATGTATGATGCAGAAATTAAAAAATCTCGATAAATGTTTAAAATTTAAATCGGTACTGAGATGACGGAGGGTTAGAGTTAGGGTATTGGGTTAGGGCTGGAGTAAACTAGAGGTAAATTTACTTGCAGATTGAGGATATGATAATCTCGATAAAATAGTTAAAAATTAAAAGTTATGTCCTATAAAAAAATAAGCTTCTAATCATATATTTTTACTTCTATTAACAAACACAGTTTTAATTATGATATATTAAGGTCTAAAATTAATAACTCCACAATATATATTCAAAAAAGAAAAACTATGACACAATGCTACTTATTTGTTCAAAAAAATGAATCGTGAAAGAGAAGTGGAATATATCAATAACAACCAATACTTGTTTGATTATAATTCTGACGAAATAATAACTACTTTAACTATAAATTAAAATAAATCTATTTCCTCAAAATCACCACGTTATGATATCAATTCAAAGGAAAAGAAAAAAATAATGAAATGCAAAAGATCAACTTACCTTCAAAAAAGTAGGTAGCACAAAAATCCAGAAATATAAATCACTATCACATCTTTTCACATAAACTTGCAAAGCGTAACTGACAAAAGCGAGGAAAAATGTATAGTGAAGTCAGATAGTAAGAGACATATGCCGTAACAACAAATCATTGCACGGAAAAAGATCACGTGACTGTCAGCCATTTTGTTTTGGGTCACGTGTTGGGTCATCTGTTGACGGGTCTGGACCAAATGTCATACCCAGTCGGACAGAAACAAACTAGTCCTCTCAGCAGCTCAACGCCAGTTCAAAACAAGAAGCAAAGAACTGAAGTTGGCTTCACCTTTAAGAAGACGATTCCAAGACATCCACATACCCTCAACGACATAAGAGATTCTTCACTGCGATCAAACTTGAAGAAATATTACACCGAAAACTGGACCAAACAAGAGAAGCTAACCCCTGCGCAAAATGCCTTTGTGCAGTATTTTATGTTGGAGAAGAATAAAGGGTTTTCAGGTAATGATATATTTTGTCTATGCATATATAATAACATATTTAATCTTTATGAAATAAACAAAGTTTCGGGTATATCTGTAATTTCCAGGATGTAGAATACATTCCATAATATGATTCTGAACGTACTTATTTTGGTTTGGACTTCAATTGAATTACTTTTATTTTTCAGGCAAAAGATCAGTCATCAACGCACTTTTTTCCGCCGGAGTCAAGGACGGGATGTGGTGCTCTACTTTTGAGCCGGAAGGAATCAAACATAGTTTTACCGATTACTTGCGAGAAAAGTGTAAGAACCTACAGAAGAAAAAATTGGCAGAACAATCAATGCAGGACTTTGCTAATGAATACGTTGCCTCTATGGACGTAGGGCAAATGAGTGGCCCAGTAGATGGCGAATGCAACGACAGAGGTGAAGGATATTCGACAAGACAGGACATGGACTAGTTATTCTGGCAATAACTATAAAATCTACAAGTTAGATATAACTAAGACTAATATGTTTCACTCAGGTTGTGAAAATAATTTGTGTTTTGCTTTTCTTTTTACAGTTGCAATTCTTATTTCAATCTTGTCGAATTTGTTATGATTGTGATCATTATTTTTTTTTATTAAATTCTTGTATCAGCGTTTACTTAAATGATTTAACGGTTCAGATATAGCCTTATTTCTTATATAGATACAACTGTGGGGTTCAATTTTTTGTTCATATTGAATACGTATTTTCTTTCCTATTGTTAAATTATAAAGCAATTATATTAAATAAATGTAATATTACGTCTTGTCCATGGTTTATACTGCATCGCAGTTATTTCCAATGATGAATATACTACACTTTCTAATTTTAGATCAATTTAAACAGAACTGGATTCCTTTAACAATCACTTAGCCCCTCACCGCTGTGGGTTCGATTCCCGGCAGGGTCTCGGATTTTTAAGTGAGGAAGCTTTCCAGCTGGCTTGCGGAAGGTCGGTGGTTTACCCGGTGCCTCTGCATTCGGGGTTTCCTCCACCTGTAATTAGCTGGACGTCGCTATATGACCGAAATATTGTCGCACCGAGTTACATCTGACGGAGATAGTATTTCAGGTCAATAGAAAAACAAAACGTTTAATCAATTAAATCACATTAACATTTATTAGAATGCATATTATCATATCATACAAGACATTTGAAATATATTCACTAGTGAAAATATGGTTTAAAAATCAAATATAAACATTCATACCCATAACCCCTTACCTGATAAAGTTTATAAGGTATACTCTTTATACTGAAAAAGGGGTGTTAACTCTAACCCGAACCCATTACTCCAAACCTTACCCTATATTTAACCATAAATTTTGCCATTTACACAATTAATTTAAAATCTATTTTTCATTATTTTTGACATACATGCATTCATATATACATACCTATATAGGTATTGAGTTTCAATGCGGCTTACTCTAAGGCTGACGGTTTGTGTAAGGAATTAATTAATAGTCCTGACAAAAATACACAATAGTTGGCAATAAATTCAATAAGCCCGAGCTCAAGATTTTGTCCCTGTTTCATTTGTTTTTCTTTTTTATTCGCTTCAGTTTTACTTTAAATGCTTCGAGGGATCTATCTGGTATTTGCATTTCCCGACAACGTTCTTGATAGTACTGCCATTTCTTAAACAATGTCCACTGTGGATTTGTTGAATCACTTTCATTAAGAAGACCCAATTCAACTGACGTCCATACGCTGTTACAGCGACTGCTTGGTTTGTGTTTGATCTGAGCTTCCTCTGACTCTGTTGTTGTTCTTATGCTAAAGTCATAATCCCCTATTCGGTAGGGTTGATCAACGTTGTCGTCACTCTTTGGTACATTTTCTTCTACCACTTGTGTTTTTTCTCTTATGTTTGAGGTGTCCTCTGTAGACCTTTTTTTGTCCAATTTTATCGGGATTGAGGGATGAAGGCGGTACAACTTTACTGTATTCACAAATGGGACTTGAAATTTGCACTGAATTTGAAGGATCCTGAGGGACGATTGACTGACAGGAAGCTGTCTCTCAACAGAACCTAGCTTTCGATAGTCGACGTACCTTCCAAGTTGAATCAATGCTAAACAAGAGACAAAGACTAGCACCTTAATCAGGTCAACTTCTTTCAATTGCTGTTCGGCAAGTTTCTCCCAAACAGGCTTTATCCAAGGAAATGGGTTTTCTCTGTACAATGAACTATGGCAAAGTTTCATTTTCTCCATGCTTGAAACAACAACTGCATGCACCCTATCCACGTCAATACTTCCGTTGTCCCTTCCTGATATGTCAACAATGGACCAATAACCATACTTATACTCCCAGCACATAACTGCATTTCGACTCTCGTCATGTGACCTAAACGCAGGAAAGTAACCAAGAGATAAACTGTTTATACCTTTTTCAATAGATGACTCAACTTTGACCTTTAGATTCTGAAGAAAGGTCCTTAATACGACAAATACCATCGGCCATTTTCCCTTCTTAACTGACATCAACCTTTGTATGAGTTCAGCGATTGTGATTCCACCGACTATTTTCTTATTAGCATTTCCGTGTGAAGCTTTCAACAGCATTGTGAAATGATCGAGTGTCAGAAACAAATTGCCAATTGAATGAAATTCTTTTAGTAAAGTCATCAAAAGTTTTTTGCCTATGACAGTTTCACTACATCCAACCAAATTTACGAAACCACTTGCGCTCTCAATCCGACGTTGCGCTGTTATGTTCTTTGTGTACAGACGCAATGGAGGCAATGTAGTTCCATCTATACAACAAGCAAAACAGTTTTCCAAAGACAGAAATCCCATTCGGTCTGTGCGGCTACGAGATGGGTACTCTAAACCTGGACCTAGGTTTATGGAATAAATTCTTGAAGTGCCAGCCATTGGATGTCCCCAGAGAAGTTTTTCCACAGCCAATTCACACTGAAATGTTTTCCAAACACTGTCTATATCACCGGTCCCCTTCTTGGTCTCAAAGGCTTCAAATAATTCTCGATGCAAATGAAGACCAACACTTCGCAACCTGTATATAATGTTGAAACCTTTCATGAATGGTACAATCATGGAATGGGTAGCTAGTAGTTGTTCGAGTTTGTCCTGTCGTATTAGGTTTGCTGCGTCAATTTCTTTTCTGATATGTTTCAAGCTTACCACGAACTCTAATCTGCATACCCCGTCGCGACATTGGAAAAAGTTGCTTTCAATTTCAGAAAGATATTTCGATGCATCTTTGTAGAGACTTCTCTCACATGGTGTACTTTGAATACCTTTTACAATCAGTATTGATGCAGAAATAGGATGAACCCGTGTCGTTGGATAACGGTGTGGTAAATCACTGTACATCTGAGCAAATCTGATGTCTTCGGGACAAACGTCTCTAAGCAAGGCAGAAATACTGAGATCCCTACCATCCAAAGACGTTTGAAAGTTTGCACATTGTCCAAAGGAAAAGGCAGATATAACTTGGCAGCGAGGACCAGTCACTTCTTTAATGCCTTGCCGGCTCCAAAAGAGATCCATTGTTCCGGAAGAAATGGCATGACCTACGTGAACACACATCTCTTCCACCGCTCTCTCATCTGCAATTGGCAGTGGTACTAATCCGCTCCATTTATCTCCAAAACGGAAACTAAACACAATTTTTCTGAAATTTGGAAGTTCGGTCAGTTCTGTATTTCGCAAAGCGTTTTTAAAACTTTGGAGGATCCTAGCTTCATCTCCTGGTAAGACAAAAACCCTCTTAGCAGCGTTCAAGTTATTCTTTGCTAATGTTTGTAATGCCTCGCCACGAATCCACATTTTCTTCAATTCTAACTGAAAATTAAATCTCAGTCTCTCCATAAACTGAACAACAAGCTTTTTTTGCAAGTCGTGTGGATAAGATGAAGCTTCCTTGAAGTCAGGAAGAATTCCAAGCCAGGTCTCCCACTGTCCGTCATATATAAGCTGTGTCCCGACTGCTTCTTTCAACACTCTTAGACTGTTTTCACTATACATTGACAATTTCAAATGCTTCTTTAGAACGGGGAACAGTTTTTTCAATCCAAAAATACCTACTGGCAATAAATCTAGGTGTCTGAATTTCGACAGAAAACCATCCGCAATGCTTTTCCAGACTATGGTTACTCCATCAATATCAGACTTGAAATCAAGTTCTTCCAGATCTGCTTCAGATGTTATGTTAGTTCCTCGGACAGATATGTATTTATCACGTAGCAAAAACTGTTCAACACTTTCATACTTCCTAAAGCATTCAGCAAAACTCAAACCATTCTCTAACGCTGTGTCTAGCAGATGTAGATTTTCCACCTCATCGTCCTCGGAATCGGCCATCTGAAATGGATAAAATACAATTAATTAAATAGGAATTTTGGTAATTGAATTCATATTGATTAATTAACTCCAAATCACAGTTTCAGTTAACCCCTTAAGTGAATCGGGTTAGGGTCTCACGGGTTTTTGAGTTATGGTTAAGGTTAAGGGTTTGGTAAGAGTAAACTAACTGTAACTAGAGTTTACTCCAAATGAGGAATGAACTTAATCTCAAGAAAAAGTAATAAAACATGAATAGTGACTGACAAAACAGGTTTTACAGTTAAGGTTAGGTTAGGGGTAAGGGTTGGAGTAAACTAGTCGCAAAAGAGTTTACTCCAAATGTATGATGCAGAAATTAAAAAATCTCGATAAATGTTTAAAATTTAAATCGGTACTGAGATGACGGAGGGTTAGAGTTAGGGTATTGGGTTAGGGCTGGAGTAAACTAGAGGTAAATTTACTTGCAGATTGAGGATATGATAATCTCGATAAAATAGTTAAAAATTAAAAGTTATGTCCTATAAAAAAATAAGCTTCTAATCATATATTTTTACTTCTATTAACAAACACAGTTTTAATTATGATATATTAAGGTCTAAAATTAATAACTCCACAATATATATTCAAAAAAGAAAAACTATGACACAATGCTACTTATTTGTTCAAAAAAATGAATCGTGAAAGAGAAGTGGAATATATCAATAACAACCAATACTTGTTTGATTATAATTCTGACGAAATAATAACTACTTTAACTATAAATTAAAATAAATCTATTTCCTCAAAATCACCACGTTATGATATCAATTCAAAGGAAAAGAAAAAAATAATGAAATGCAAAAGATCAACTTACCTTCAAAAAAGTAGGTAGCACAAAAATCCAGAAATATAAATCACTATCACATCTTTTCACATAAACTTGCAAAGCGTAACTGACAAAAGCGAGGAAAAATGTATAGTGAAGTCAGATAGTAAGAGACATATGCCGTAACAACAAATCATTGCACGGAAAAAGATCACGTGACTGTCAGCCATTTTGTTTTGGGTCACGTGTTGGGTCATCTGTTGACGGGTCAACATTCGTTTCAAGCCTATACCCTAACCCTAACCCTAACCCTAACCCTAACCCTAATGGACCAAATGTCATACCCAGTCGGACAGAAACAAACTAGTCCTCTCAGCAGCTCAACGCCAGTTCAAAACAAGAAGCAAAGAACTGAAGTTGGCTTCACCTTTAAGAAGACGATTCCAAGACATCCACATACCCTCAACGACATAAGAGATTCTTCACTGCGATCAAACTTGAAGAAATATTACACCGAAAACTGGACCAAACAAGAGAAGCTAACCCCTGCGCAAAATGCCTTTGTGCAGTATTTTATGTTGGAGAAGAATAAAGGGTTTTCAGGTAATGATATATTTTGTCTATGCATATATAATAACATATTTAATCTTTATGAAATAAACAAAGTTTCGGGTATATCTGTAATTTCCAGGATGTAGAATACATTCCATAATATGATTCTGAACGTACTTATTTTGGTTTGGACTTCAATTGAATTACTTTTATTTTTCAGGCAAAAGATCAGTCATCAACGCACTTTTTTCCGCCGGAGTCAAGGACGGGATGTGGTGCTCTACTTTTGAGCCGGAAGGAATCAAACATAGTTTTACCGATTACTTGCGAGAAAAGTGTAAGAACCTACAGAAGAAAAAATTGGCAGAACAATCAATGCAGGACTTTGCTAATGAATACGTTGCCTCTATGGACGTAGGGCAAATGAGTGGCCCAGTAGATGGCGAATGCAACGACAGAGGTGAAGGATATTCGACAAGACAGGACATGGACTAGTTATTCTGGCAATAACTATAAAATCTACAAGTTAGATATAACTAAGACTAATATGTTTCACTCAGGTTGTGAAAATAATTTGTGTTTTGCTTTTCTTTTTACAGTTGCAATTCTTATTTCAATCTTGTCGAATTTGTTATGATTGTGATCATTATTTTTTTTTATTAAATTCTTGTATCAGCGTTTACTTAAATGATTTAACGGTTCAGATATAGCCTTATTTCTTATATAGATACAACTGTGGGGTTCAATTTTTTGTTCATATATTTGAAATTTATAGAAACTAATCATTTTCTTACACATCAATGTTTGTTTTCAAGTGTGCTGATTATTTTCATTTCTTTCACATGATTTTTGTTAATTGATTGTTAACACTTTAAATTATAAAGCAATTATATTAAATAAATGTAATATTACGTCTTGTCCATGGTTTATACTGCATCGCAGTTATTTCCAATGATGAATATACTACACTTTCTAATTTTTAGATCAATTTAAACAGAACTGGATTCCTTTAACAATCACTTAGCCCCTCACCGCTGTGGGTTCGATTCCGGCAGGGTCTCGGATTTTTAAGTGAGGAAGCTTTCCAGCTGGCTTGCGGAAGGTCGGTGGTTTACCCGGGTGCCTCTGCATTCGGGGTTTCCTCCACCTGTAATTAGCTGGACGTCGCTATATGACCGAAATATTGTCGCACCGAGTTACATCTGACGGAGATAGTATTTCAGGTCAATAGAAAAACAAAACGTTTAATCAATTAAATCACATTAACATTTATTAGAATGCATATTATCATATCATACAAGACATTTGAAATATATTCACTAGTGAAAATAAACCCCTTCCTGGTTTAAAATAAATATAAGGTATACTCTTTATACTGAAAAAGGGGTGTTAACTCTAACCCGAACCCATTACTCCAAACCTTACCCTATATTTAACCATAAATTTTGCCATTTACACAATTAATTTAAAATCTATTTTTCATTATTTTTGACATACATGCATTCATATATACATACCTATATAGGTATTGAGTTTCAATGCGGCTTACTCTAAGGCTGACGGTTTGTGTAAGGAATTAATTAATAGTCCTGACAAAAATACACAATAGTTGGCAATAAATTCAATAAGCCCGAGCTCAAGATTTTGTCCCTGTTTCATTTGTTTTTCTTTTTTATTCGCTTCAGTTTTACTTTAAATGCTTCGAGGGATCTATCTGGTATTTGCATTTCCCGACAACGTTCTTGATAGTACTGCCATTTCTTAAACAATGTCCACTGTGGATTTGTTGAATCACTTTCATTAAGAAGACCCAATTCAACTGACGTCCATACGCTGTTACAGCGACTGCTTGGTGGTATTTCATTTCCCGACAACGTTCTTAGTTTTTTCTCTTATGTTTGAGGTGTCCTCTGTAGACCTTTTTTTGTCCAATTTTATCGGGATTGAGGGATGAAGGCGGTACAACTTTACTGTATTCACAAATGGGACTTGAAATTTGCACTGAATTTGAAGGATCCTGAGGGACGATTGACTGACAGGAAGCTGTCTCTCAACAGAACCTAGCTTTCGATAGTCGACGTACCTTCCAAGTTGAATCAATGCTAAACAAGAGACAAAGACTAGCACCTTAATCAGGTCAACTTCTTTCAATTGCTGTTCGGCAAGTTTCTCCCAAACAGGCTTTATCCAAGGAAATGGGTTTTCTCTGTACAATGAACTATGGCAAAGTTTCATTTTCTCCATGCTTGAAACAACAACTGCATGCACCCTATCCACGTCAATACTTCCGTTGTCCCTTCCTGATATGTCAACAATGGACCAATAACCATACTTATACTCCCAGCACATAACTGCATTTCGACTCTCGTCATGTGACCTAAACGCAGGAAAGTAACCAAGAGATAAACTGTTTATACCTTTTTCAATAGATGACTCAACTTTGACCTTTAGATTCTGAAGAAAGGTCCTTAATACGACAAATACCATCGGCCATTTTCCCTTCTTAACTGACATCAACCTTTGTATGAGTTCAGCGATTGTGATTCCACCGACTATTTTCTTATTAGCATTTCCGTGTGAAGCTTTCAACAGCATTGTGAAATGATCGAGTGTCAGAAACAAATTGCCAATTGAATGAAATTCTTTTAGTAAAGTCATCAAAAGTTTTTTGCCTATGACAGTTTCACTACATCCAACCAAATTTACGAAACCACTTGCGCTCTCAATCCGACGTTGCGCTGTTATGTTCTTTGTGTACAGACGCAATGGAGGCAATGTAGTTCCATCTATACAACAAGCAAAACAGTTTTCCAAAGACAGAAATCCCATTCGGTCTGTGCGGCTACGAGATGGGTACTCTAAACCTGGACCTAGGTTTATGGAATAAATTCTTGAAGTGCCAGCCATTGGATGTCCCCAGAGAAGTTTTTCCACAGCCAATTCACACTGAAATGTTTTCCAAACACTGTCTATATCACCGGTCCCCTTCTTGGTCTCAAAGGCTTCAAATAATTCTCGATGCAAATGAAGACCAACACTTCGCAACCTGTATATAATGTTGAAACCTTTCATGAATGGTACAATCATGGAATGGGTAGCTAGTAGTTGTTCGAGTTTGTCCTGTCGTATTAGGTTTGCTGCGTCAATTTCTTTTCTGATATGTTTCAAGCTTACCACGAACTCTAATCTGCATACCCCGTCGCGACATTGGAAAAAGTTGCTTTCAATTTCAGAAAGATATTTCGATGCATCTTTGTAGAGACTTCTCTCACATGGTGTACTTTGAATACCTTTTACAATCAGTATTGATGCAGAAATAGGATGAACCCGTGTCGTTGGATAACGGTGTGGTAAATCACTGTACATCTGAGCAAATCTGATGTCTTCGGGACAAACGTCTCTAAGCAAGGCAGAAATACTGAGATCCCTACCATCCAAAGACGTTTGAAAGTTTGCACATTGTCCAAAGGAAAAGGCAGATATAACTTGGCAGCGAGGACCAGTCACTTCTTTAATGCCTTGCCGGCTCCAAAAGAGATCCATTGTTCCGGAAGAAATGGCATGACCTACGTGAACACACATCTCTTCCACCGCTCTCTCATCTGCAATTGGCAGTGGTACTAATCCGCTCCATTTATCTCCAAAACGGAAACTAAACACAATTTTTCTGAAATTTGGAAGTTCGGTCAGTTCTGTATTTCGCAAAGCGTTTTTAAAACTTTGGAGGATCCTAGCTTCATCTCCTGGTAAGACAAAAACCCTCTTAGCAGCGTTCAAGTTATTCTTTGCTAATGTTTGTAATGCCTCGCCACGAATCCACATTTTCTTCAATTCTAACTGAAAATTAAATCTCAGTCTCTCCATAAACTGAACAACAAGCTTTTTTTGCAAGTCGTGTGGATAAGATGAAGCTTCCTTGAAGTCAGGAAGAATTCCAAGCCAGGTCTCCCACTGTCCGTCATATATAAGCTGTGTCCCGACTGCTTCTTTCAACACTCTTAGACTGTTTTCACTATACATTGACAATTTCAAATGCTTCTTTAGAACGGGGAACAGTTTTTTCAATCCAAAAATACCTACTGGCAATAAATCTAGGTGTCTGAATTTCGACAGAAAACCATCCGCAATGCTTTTCCAGACTATGGTTACTCCATCAATATCAGACTTGAAATCAAGTTCTTCCAGATCTGCTTCAGATGTTATGTTAGTTCCTCGGACAGATATGTATTTATCACGTAGCAAAAACTGTTCAACACTTTCATACTTCCTAAAGCATTCAGCAAAACTCAAACCATTCTCTAACGCTGTGTCTAGCAGATGTAGATTTTCCACCTCATCGTCCTCGGAATCGGCCATCTGAAATGGATAAAATACAATTAATTAAATAGGAATTTTGGTAATTGAATTCATATTGATTAATTAACTCCAAATCACAGTTTCAGTTAACCCCTTAAGTGAATCGGGTTAGGGTCTCACGGGTTTTTGAGTTATGGTTAAGGTTAAGGGTTTGGTAAGAGTAAACTAACTGTAACTAGAGTTTACTCCAAATGAGGAATGAACTTAATCTCAAGAAAAAGTAATAAAACATGAATAGTGACTGACAAAACAGGTTTTACAGTTAAGGTTAGGTTAGGGGTAAGGGTTGGAGTAAACTAGTCGCAAAAGAGTTTACTCCAAATGTATGATGCAGAAATTAAAAAATCTCGATAAATGTTTAAAATTTAAATCGGTACTGAGATGACGGAGGGTTAGAGTTAGGGTATTGGGTTAGGGCTGGAGTAAACTAGAGGTAAATTTACTTGCAGATTGAGGATATGATAATCTCGATAAAATAGTTAAAAATTAAAAGTTATGTCCTATAAAAAAATAAGCTTCTAATCATATATTTTTACTTCTATTAACAAACACAGTTTTA
This sequence comes from Solen grandis, assembly GCA_021229015.1. NCBI lineage: Eukaryota > Metazoa > Mollusca > Bivalvia > Adapedonta > Solenidae > Solen > Solen grandis. Next base: position 8,577,392 of record CM037783.1, read on the forward strand.
ATTATGATATATTAAGGTCTAAAATTAATAACTCCACAATATATATTCAAAAAAGAAAAACTATGACACAATGCTACTTATTTGTTCAAAAAAATGAATCGTGAAAGAGAAGTGGAATATATCAATAACAACCAATACTTGTTTGATTATAATTCTGACGAAATAATAACTACTTTAAATAAATTAAAATAAATCTATTTCCTCAAAATCACCACGTTATGATATCAATTCAAAGGAAAAGAAAAAAATAATGAAATGCAAAAGATCAACTTACCTTCAAAAAAGTAGGTAGCACAAAAATCCAGAAATATAAATCACTATCACATCTTTTCACATAAACTTGCAAAGCGTAACTGACAAAAGCGAGGAAAAATGTATAGTGAAGTCAGATAGTAAGAGACATATGCCGTAACAACAAATCATTGCACGGAAAAAGATCACGTGACTGTCAGCCATTTTGTTTTGGGTCACGTGTTGGGTCATCTGTTGACGGGTCAACATTCGTTTCAAGCCTATACCCTAACCCTAACCCTAACCTAACCCTAACCTAACCCTAATGGACCAAATGTCATACCCAGTCGGACAGAAACAAACTAGTCCTCTCAGCAGCTCAACGCCAGTTCAAAACAAGAAGCAAAGAACTGAAGTTGGCTTCACCTTTAAGAAGACGATTCCAAGACATCCACATACCCTCAACGACATAAGAGATTCTTCACTGCGATCAAACTTGAAGAAATATTACACCGAAAACTGGACCAAACAAGAGAAGCTAACCCCTGCGCAAAATGCCTTTGTGCAGTATTTTATGTTGGAGAAGAATAAAGGGTTTTCAGGTAATGATATATTTTGTCTATGCATATATAATAACATATTTAATCTTTATGAAATAAACAAAGTTTCGGGTATATCTGTAATTTCCAGGATGTAGAATACATTCCATAATATGATTCTGAACGTACTTATTTTGGTTTGGACTTCAATTGAATTACTTTTATTTTTCAGGCAAAAGATCAGTCATCAACGCACTTTTTTCCGCCGGAGTCAAGGACGGGATGTGGTGCTCTACTTTTGAGCCGGAAGGAATCAAACATAGTTTTACCGATTACTTGCGAGAAAAGTGTAAGAACCTACAGAAGAAAAAATTGGCAGAACAATCAATGCAGGACTTTGCTAATGAATACGTTGCCTCTATGGACGTAGGGCAAATGAGTGGCCCAGTAGATGGCGAATGCAACGACAGAGGTGAAGGATATTCGACAAGACAGGACATGGACTAGTTATTCTGGCAATAACTATAAAATCTACAAGTTAGATATAACTAAGACTAATATGTTTCACTCAGGTTGTGAAAATAATTTGTGTTTTGCTTTTCTTTTTACAGTTGAATTCTTATTTCAATCTTGTCGAATTTGTTATGATTGTTCATTATTTTTTTTTTTTAAATTCTTGCAGCGTTTACTTAAATGATTTAACGGTTCAGAAAGCCTTATTTCTTATATAGATACAACTGTGGGGTTCAATTTTTTGTTCATATATTTGAAATTTATAGAAACTAATCATTTTCTTACACATCAATGTTTGTTTTCAAGTGTGCTGATTATTTTCATTTCTTTCACATGATTTTTGTTAATTGATTGTTAACACTTTAAATTATAAAGCAATTATATTAAATAAATGTAATATTACGTCTTGTCCATGGTTTATACTGCATCGCAGTTATTTCCAATGATGAATATACTACACTTTCTAATTTTTAGATCAATTTAAACAGAACTGGATTCCTTTAACAATCACTTAGCCCCTCACCGCTGTGGGTTCGATTCCCGGCAGGGTCTCGGATTTTTAAGTGAGGAAGCTTTCCAGCTGGCTTGCGGAAGGTCGGTGGTTTACCCGGGTGCCTCTGCATTCGGGGTTTCCTCCACCTGTAATTAGCTGGACGTCGCTATATGACCGAAATATTGTCGCACCGAGTTACATCTGACGGAGATAGTATTTCAGGTCAATAGAAAAACAAAACGTTTAATCAATTAAATCACATTAACATTTATTAGAATGCATATTATCATATCATACAAGACATTTGAAATATATTCACTAGTGAAAATATGGTTTAAAAATCAAATATAAACATTCATACCCATAACCCCTTACCTGATAAAGTTTATAAGGTATACTCTTTATACTGAAAAAGGGGTGTTAACTCTAACCCGAACCCATTACTCCAAACCTTACCCTATATTTAACCATAAATTTTGCCATTTACACAATTAATTTAAAATCTATTTTTCATTATTTTTGACATACATGCATTCATATATACATACCTATATAGGTATTGAGTTTCAATGCGGCTTACTCTAAGGCTGACGGTTTGTGTAAGGAATTAATTAATAGTCCTGACAAAAATACACAATAGTTGGCAATAAATTCAATAAGCCCGAGCTCAAGATTTTGTCCCTGTTTCATTTGTTTTTCTTTTTTATTCGCTTCAGTTTTACTTTAAATGCTTCGAGGGATCTATCTGGTATTTGCATTTCCCGACAACGTTCTTGATAGTACTGCCATTTCTTAAACAATGTCCACTGTGGATTTGTTGAATCACTTTCATTAAGAAGACCCAATTCAACTGACGTCCATACGCTGTTACAGCGACTGCTTGGTTTGTGTTTGATCTGAGCTTCCTCTGACTCTGTTGTTGTTCTTATGCTAAGTTCATAATCCCCTATTCGGTAGGGTTGATCAACGTTGTCGTCACTCTTTGGTACATTTTCTTCTACCACTTGTGTTTTTTCTCTTATGTTTGAGGTGTCCTCTGTAGACCTTTTTTTGTCCAATTTTATCGGGATTGAGGGATGAAGGCGGTACAACTTTACTGTATTCACAAATGGGACTTGAAATTTGCACTGAATTTGAAGGATCCTGAGGGACGATTGACTGACAGGAAGCTGTCTCTCAACAGAACCTAGCTTTCGATAGTCGACGTACCTTCCAAGTTGAATCAATGCTAAACAAGAGACAAAGACTAGCACCTTAATCAGGTCAACTTCTTTCAATTGCTGTTCGGCAAGTTTCTCCCAAACAGGCTTTATCCAAGGAAATGGGTTTTCTCTGTACAATGAACTATGGCAAAGTTTCATTTTCTCCATGCTTGAAACAACAACTGCATGCACCCTATCCACGTCAATACTTCCGTTGTCCCTTCCTGATATGTCAACAATGGACCAATAACCATACTTATACTCCCAGCACATAACTGCATTTCGACTCTCGTCATGTGACCTAAACGCAGGAAAGTAACCAAGAGATAAACTGTTTATACCTTTTTCAATAGATGACTCAACTTTGACCTTTAGATTCTGAAGAAAGGTCCTTAATACGACAAATACCATCGGCCATTTTCCCTTCTTAACTGACATCAACCTTTGTATGAGTTCAGCGATTGTGATTCCACCGACTATTTTCTTATTAGCATTTCCGTGTGAAGCTTTCAACAGCATTGTGAAATGATCGAGTGTCAGAAACAAATTGCCAATTGAATGAAATTCTTTTAGTAAAGTCATCAAAAGTTTTTTGCCTATGACAGTTTCACTACATCCAACCAAATTTACGAAACCACTTGCGCTCTCAATCCGACGTTGCGCTGTTATGTTCTTTGTGTACAGACGCAATGGAGGCAATGTAGTTCCATCTATACAACAAGCAAAACAGTTTTCCAAAGACAGAAATCCCATTCGGTCTGTGCGGCTACGAGATGGGTACTCTAAACCTGGACCTAGGTTTATGGAATAAATTCTTGAAGTGCCAGCCATTGGATGTCCCCAGAGAAGTTTTTCCACAGCCAATTCACACTGAAATGTTTTCCAAACACTGTCTATATCACCGGTCCCCTTCTTGGTCTCAAAGGCTTCAAATAATTCTCGATGCAAATGAAGACCAACACTTCGCAACCTGTATATAATGTTGAAACCTTTCATGAATGGTACAATCATGGAATGGGTAGCTAGTAGTTGTTCGAGTTTGTCCTGTCGTATTAGGTTTGCTGCGTCAATTTCTTTTCTGATATGTTTCAAGCTTACCACGAACTCTAATCTGCATACCCCGTCGCGACATTTGAAAAAGTTGCTTTCAATTTCAGAAAGATATTTCGATGCATCTTTGTAGAGACTTCTCTCACATGGTGTACTTTGAATACCTTTTACAATCAGTATTGATGCAGAAATAGGATGAACCCGTGTCGTTGGATAACGGTGTGGTAAATCACTGTACATCTGAGCAAATCTGATGTCTTCGGGACAAACGTCTCTAAGCAAGGCAGAAATACTGAGATCCCTACCATCCAAAGACGTTTGAAAGTTTGCACATTGTCCAAAGGAAAAGGCAGATATAACTTGGCAGCGAGGACCAGTCACTTCTTTAATGCCTTGCCGGCTCCAAAAGAGATCCATTGTTCCGGAAGAAATGGCATGACCTACGTGAACACACATCTCTTCCACCGCTCTCTCATCTGCAATTGGCAGTGGTACTAATCCGCTCCATTTATCTCCAAAACGGAAACTAAACACAATTTTTCTGAAATTTGGAAGTTCGGTCAGTTCTGTATTTCGCAAAGCGTTTTTAAAACTTTGGAGGATCCTAGCTTCATCTCCTGGTAAGACAAAAACCCTCTTAGCAGCGTTCAAGTTATTCTTTGCTAATGTTTGTAATGCCTCGCCACGAATCCACATTTTCTTCAATTCTAACTGAAAATTAAATCTCAGTCTCTCCATAAACTGAACAACAAGCTTTTTTTGCAAGTCGTGTGGATAAGATGAAGCTTCCTTGAAGTCAGGAAGAATTCCAAGCCAGGTCTCCCACTGTCCGTCATATATAAGCTGTGTCCCGACTGCTTCTTTCAACACTCTTAGACTGTTTTCACTATACATTGACAATTTCAAATGCTTCTTTAGAACGGGGAACAGTTTTTTCAATCCAAAAATACCTACTGGCAATAAATCTAGGTGTCTGAATTTCGACAGAAAACCATCCGCAATGCTTTTCCAGACTATGGTTACTCCATCAATATCAGACTTGAAATCAAGTTCTTCCAGATCTGCTTCAGATGTTATGTTAGTTCCTCGGACAGATATGTATTTATCACGTAGCAAAAACTGTTCAACACTTTCATACTTCCTAAAGCATTCAGCAAAACTCAAACCATTCTCTAACGCTGTGTCTAGCAGATGTAGATTTTCCACCTCATCGTCCTCGGAATCGGCCATCTGAAATGGATAAAATACAATTAATTAAATAGGAATTTTGGTAATTGAATTCATATTGATTAATTAACTCCAAATCACAGTTTCAGTTAACCCCTTAAGTGAATCGGGTTAGGGTCTCACGGGTTTTGAGTTATGGTTAAGGTTAAGGGTTTGGTAAGAGTAAACTAACTGTAACTAGAGTTTACTCCAAATGAGGAATGAACTTAATCTCAAGAAAAAGTAATAAAACATGAATAGTGACTGACAAAACAGGTTTTACAGTTAAGGTTAGGTTAGGGGTAAGGGTTGGAGTAAACTAGTCGCAAAAGAGTTTACTCCAAATGTATGATGCAGAAATTAAAAAATCTCGATAAATGTTTAAAATTTAAATCGGTACTGAGATGACGGAGGGTTAGAGTTAGGGTATTGGGTTAGGGCTGGAGTAAACTAGAGGTAAATTTACTTGCAGATTGAGGATATGATAATCTCGATAAAATAGTTAAAAATTAAACGTTATGTCCTATAAAAAATAAGCTTCTAATCATATATTTTTACTTCTATTAACAAACACAGTTTTAATTATGATATATTAAGGTCTAAAATTAATAACTCCACAATATATATTCAAAAAAGAAAAACTATGACACAATGCTACTTATTTGTTCAAAAAAATGAATCGTGAAAGAGAAGTGGAATATATCAATAACAACCAATACTTGTTTGATTATAATTCTGACGAAATAATAACTACTTTAACTATAAATTAAAATAAATCTATTTCCTCAAAATCACCACGTTATGATATCAATTCAAAGGAAAAGAAAAAAATAATGAAATGCAAAAGATCAACTTACCTTCAAAAAAGTAGGTAGCACAAAAATCCAGAAATATAAATCACTATCACATCTTTTCACATAAACTTGCAAAGCGTAACTGACAAAAGCGAGGAAAAATGTATAGTGAAGTCAGATAGTAAGAGACATATGCCGTAACAACAAATCATTGCACGGAAAAAGATCACGTGACTGTCAGCCATTTTGTTTTGGGTCACGTGTTGGGTCATCTGTTGACGGGTCAACATTCGTTTCAAGCCTATACCCTAACCCTAACCCTAACCCTAACCCTAACCCTAACCCTAATGGACCAAATGTCATACCCAGTCGGACAGAAACAAACTAGTCCTCTCAGCAGCTCAACGCCAGTTCAAAACAAGAAGCAAAGAACTGAAGTTGGCTTCACCTTTAAGAAGACGATTCCAAGACATCCACATACCCTCAACGACATAAGAGATTCTTCACTGCGATCAAACTTGAAGAAATATTACACCGAAAACTGGACCAAACAAGAGAAGCTAACCCCTGCGCAAAATGCCTTTGTGCAGTATTTTATGTTGGAGAAGAATAAAGGGTTTTCAGGTAATGATATATTTTGTCTATGCATATATAATAACATATTTAATCTTTATGAAATAAACAAAGTTTCGGGTATATCTGTAATTTCCAGGATGTAGAATACATTCCATAATATGATTCTGAACGTACTTATTTTGGTTTGGACTTCAATTGAATTACTTTTATTTTTCAGGCAAAAGATCAGTCATCAACGCACTTTTTTCCGCCGGAGTCAAGGACGGGATGTGGTGCTCTACTTTTGAGCCGGAAGGAATCAAACATAGTTTTACCGATTACTTGCGAGAAAAGTGTAAGAACCTACAGAAGAAAAAATTGGCAGAACAATCAATGCAGGACTTTGCTAATGAATACGTTGCCTCTATGGACGTAGGGCAAATGAGTGGCCCAGTAGATGGCGAATGCAACGACAGAGGTGAAGGATATTCGACAAGACAGGACATGGACTAGTTATTCTGGCAATAACTATAAAATCTACAAGTTAGATATAACTAAGACTAATATGTTTCACTCAGGTTGTGAAAATAATTTGTGTTTTGCTTTTCTTTTTACAGTTGCAATTCTTATTTCAATCTTGTCGAATTTGTTATGATTGTGATCATTATTTTTTTAAATTTAACGGTTATTTATAAATTTATAGAAACTAATCATTTTCTTACACATCAATGTTTGTTTTCAAGTGTGCTGATTATTTTCATTTCTTTCACATGATTTTTGTTAATTGATTGTTAACACTTTAAATTATAAAGCAATTATATTAAATAAATGTAATATTACGTCTTGTCCATGGTTTATACTGCATCGCAGTTATTTCCAATGATGAATATACTACACTTTCTAATTTTTAGATCAATTTAAACAGAACTGGATTCCTTTAACAATCACTTAGCCCCTCACCGCTGTGGGTTCGATTCCCGGCAGGGTCTCGGATTTTTAAGTGAGGAAGCTTTCCAGCTGGCTTGCGGAAGGTCGGTGGTTTACCCGGGTGCCTCTGCATTCGGGGTTTCCTCCACCTGTAATTAGCTGGACGTCGCTATATGACCGAAATATTGTCGCACCGAGTTACATCTGACGGAGATAGTATTTCAGGTCAATAGAAAAACAAAACGTTTAATCAATTAAATCACATTAATTTTTAATTTTAAAATAATTTAATCATTAACAAC
>CM037783.1:8585303-8617762 GCA_021229015.1 Solen grandis
TGGATAAGTCCCCCCTACTCTCTGGATAAGCACCTCTCCGGATAAGTATCCACCTACTTCTGGAAAAGCACCAAATCTCTGGATAAGTACCTACTCTCTGGATAAGCACCTACTCTCTGGATAAGTACCTACTTCTGGATAAGCACCTACTCTTTGGATAAGTACCCACCTACTCTCTGGATAAGCACCTACTCCTGGATAAGTACCTTCTCTCGGATAAGTACCTCTCTCTGGATAAGCACCTACTCTTTGGATAAGTACCCACCTAATCTCTGGATAAGTACCAAACCTACTCTCTGGATAAGCACCTACTCTCTGGATAAGTACTACTCTCGGGATAAGCACCAAACTCTCTGGATAAGTACCTACTCTTGGATAAGCACCTACTCTTTGGAAAAAGTACCCACCTACTCTCTGGATAAGCACCTACTCTCTGGATAAGTACCCACCTACTCCGGGATAAGCACCTACCTCTGGATAAGCCCCTACTCTCTGGATAAGTACCCACCTACCTTGGATAAGTACCTTCTCTCTGGATAAGACCTACTCTCTGGATAAGTACCTTTCTCTCTGGATAAGCACCCACCTACTCTCTGGATAAGCACACTATAGACAGTGACATAATACTGAATTAAGTCTGGTAGTTCTTACACTGGGTAAAAGGGTATTTGACACTAACTACTATAAAGATCAATTTAGGCTATATATATATACTATACCTTATTAGACAAATAAAGCCTACATAATCATATAATTGTGCCAAATACCTGTGCATTGCGTCACCTAGTCCTGGAACTATCCTTACAAGCTGAGTTCCAAACAATGGGACTATCCTATAGTCATTTCTAATCATTTCTAATGACTTGGTATGTCACACTGAACCCTTGACTCCCCTTTCTCTAACCAAATAGTACCAGAATCGGTATCTGTCAAAACTTTTTCCCTTAAAAGGTTGTTTTTTTTTTTAGAACATTAAATATCCTGTCTAAGGAAAAATATCCTGTCTAAGGACATATATCCTGTCTCAGGACAAATATCCCCGTCTCAGGACAAATATTCTGTCTATGGGGCAAATATCCTGTCTCAGGACAAATATCCCGTCTAAGGACATATATCCTGTCTAAGGACAAATATCCTGTCAAGGACAAATATCCTGTCTAAGGACAAATATCTAAGGATAAATATCCTGTCTAAGGACTATATCCTGTCTAAGTACAATAATCCGTCTAAGGACAAATATCTAAGGACAAATATCCTGTCTAAAGACATATATCCTGTCTCAGGACAAATATCCTGTCTCAGGACAAATATCCTGTCTAAGGACAAATATCCTGTCTAAGGACAAATATCTTAGGACAAATATCCTGTCTTAGTACATAATCCCGTCTCAGGACAAATATCCTGTTTTAAGGACAAATATCCTGTCTAAGGACAAATATCTAAGGAAAAATATTCTGTCTAGAGACAAATATCTAAGGAAAAATATCCTGTCTAAGGACAAATATCCTGTCTAAGGACAAATATCCTGTCTAAGGAGAAATATCTAAGGACAATATCCTGTCTAAGGACAATATCCGTCTAAGGACAATATCCTGTCTAAGGACATATACCTGTCTAAGGACAATATCCTGTCTAAGGACAAATATCCTGTCTAAGGACAAATAACTAAGGACAAATATCCTGTCTAAGGACAAATATCCTAAGGAAATAACTATGGCAAATATCCTGTCTAAGGGCAAATATCTAAGGACAAATATCCTGTCTAAGGACAATATCCTGTTTTAAGGACAATATCCTGTCTAAGGACAATACCTGTCTAAGGACAAATAACTAAGGACAAATGACAAATACCTAAGGATAAATAACTAAGGACAAAAATCCTGTCTAAGGGCAAATAACTAAGGACAAATATCCTGTCTAAGGAAAAATATCCTGTCTAAGGGGCATATCCTGTCTCTCTGCGGTAGGTCATTTGGGTTTTACCCGGGTACCTCTGTTTACTCGGGGGCTTCCTCCACCTGTAATTTTGCTGGACGTGGCTATTGATTGAAACACTATCGCAGCGACGGATAAACCCAATACAATACAATACAATATCCTGTTTTCAGGATAAATTCCTGTTTAAGGACAAATATCCGTCTAAGCAAATATCTAAGGACAAATATCCTGTCTAAGGACAAATATCTAAGGACAAATATCCTGTCTAAGGACATATATCCTGTCTCAGGACAAATATCCTAAGGACATATATTCCCGTCTCAGGACAATATCCAAGGACAAATATCCTGTCTATGGACATATACCTGTCTCATGACAAAAATCCTGTCTCAGGACAAATATCTAAGGACAAATATCTTGTCTAAGAACAAATAACCGTCTCAGGTAAATATCCTGTTTAAGGACAAATATCCTGTCTAAGGACAAATATCTAAGGGACAAATATCCTGTCTAAGGACAAATATCTAAGGACAAATATCCTGTCTAAGGTCATATATCCTGTCTCAGGACAAATTTTCCTAAGGACATATATCCTGTCTCAGGACAAATATCCTAAGGACAAATATCCTGTCTATGACATATATCCTGTCTCATGACAAATATCCTGTCTCAGGACAAATATCTAAGGACAAATATTGTCTAAGAACAAATATCCTGTCTAAGGACAAATATCCTGTCTAAAGGGCAAATATCTGTCTAAGGGGCAAATATCTAAGACAAAATCCTAAGGACAAATATCCTGCCTAAGGACAAAAATCCTTCTAAGGACAAATGTCCTGTCTAAGGACAAATGTCCTGTCTAAGGACATACATCCTGCCCGAAGGACATTTTGCCAAGTGGTTTTCAGCCCTTTATCCCTTTACCTCATGAAGATTTATGTATAAAATTTATGACAATGAAAAATTATTTACTGAAATTTTAAAAGGTGTATCAACAATGGATATCAAAATATGAATGGGAAGTAGCTGTCCCTCAAAACTTTTCTAAATTAGGTTAAAGGTTGTAATTAATGCAATGACAACTTCCCAGTCTGTGTTTGTCTCCTTACAACTGTTTAAAAAAAGGTCTGTTGTACATACTTTTAAATATATAAGACAAGATCTTCTAAATAGATCTTCAAATTATTACTTTTTCTCCTGAATCTAAGAAAAATAATTTGAAGGAAAAAAAAACATACTATGGTGTCCAGAAAAACAACAACAAGGTATTACCAAACTATGCTGCCCTGTCAAGAGATATGACAACTATAAACAAGAGGACCAAGATGGCCCTGTGTCCTCACCTGAGTAAGATGGCTGTGTTAGGCATAATGACAAAAAATCTAGCATCTAAAAGTGTTTTTCTAACATTTGACTAAGTGACACTACATATTGATCCTACCTGAATTTGCACTCAACTGGGAATTCATGCAGTCATCATTCATATTAAGTTTAATGAAGACTGGGACAAAAATGTAGGCCTCTAGAGTGTTCACAAGGTTTTTCTAAGATTTGACCTAGTGACCTAGTTTTTGACCCAACATGACCCAATTTCGAACTCATCCGAGATATCATGTAGACAAACATCCTGACCAAAGTTTCATGAAGATTGGGCTATAACTGTGGCCTGTAGAGTGTTCACAAGGTTTTTCTAAGATTGACCTGTGACCTAGTTTTTGACCCCACATGACCCATTTTCGAACTCATCCGAGATATCATGTAGACAAACATCCTGACCATGTTTCATGAAGATTGGGATAAAACTGTGGCCTCTAGAGTGTTTACAAGGTTTTTCTAAGATTTGAACCCGGGGACCTAGTTTTTGACCCCACATGACCCAATTTCGAACTCATCTGAGATATCATGCAGACAAACATCCTGCCCAAAGTTTCAGAAGATTGGGCTAAAAAACTGGACCCTAGAGTGTTCAAAAGGGTTTTTTAAAGGGTTTTGACCTAGTACTAGTTTTTTGCCCCCACATGACCCAATTCGAACTCACCCGAGATTCATGAGACAAAACCCGATTAAGTTTCATAAAGTTTGGGGCCCAAATTTGTGGTCAAGTGTTCAAAAGGGTTTTTTCTAGTTTGACCTGGTGACCTTTTTTTGCCCCACTGCCCCTTTTCAAAACTCATCTGAGATATCGCAGACAAACACCTGACCAAGTTTCATAAGTTGGGCAAAAAACTGTGACCTCTAGGTTTTCCCAAAAGGGGTTTTCAAGGATTTGCCCTATGACCTTTTTTTTGCCCCCACTTTCCCCAATTTCGAACTCATTCGAAAATCATGTAGAAAAAACCTGATTAAGTTTCAGAAGATTGGGCCAAATTTGTGGCCCTAGAGTTTTCACAAGGGTTTTTTCTAAGATTTGCCCTGGTGACCTTTTTTTGACCCCCATGACCCAATTTCGAACTCATCCGAGTATCATGTGAAAAATTTATCCTGCCCAAAATTTTATAAAGATTGGGCAAAACTGTGGCCTTAGAGTGTTAAAAGGGTTTTTCAAGGTTTTGCCCTGTGACCTAGTTTTGACCCCCAGACCCAATTTCAAAATTTTCCCCGAGATATCAGTAGACAAACATCCGATTAATTTTTCATGAGATTGGGCCAAATTTGTGGCCTCTGAGGTTCACAAGGTTTTTCAAGATTGACCATGACCTATTTTTGACCCCACATGCCCAATTTTGGGAAATCATCGAGATTCATGTAGACAAACATCCTGACAAGTTTCCAAAGTTTGGGGCCCAAAAACGGGCCCCTCTAGAGTTTTCCCAAAAGCAATTGTTGAGCGGACACGGCAAAGGCGATCACAAAAGTCACCCGAGCACAAGTGCTCAGGTGAGCTAAAAAATCAAATTTTTTGTACTCTTTTTAATATCTTACCTCAAATTTTCCGCCTTCTCTTTTCAATTTTTCTTTTGCCCCAAATAATTCCCTTTTGCTCGTAGAAAAATAACTTAAATTGCCACTGAAAATTCTCAAAAGAAATGTAAGGGATACATACATCAAATTTTGTATTATTAAACCCTCCTGAATTTCCATTTGTTTTGTGCCCCTAAAACAAATTGGTTGCACGGGTCATATTCCGCCGGGCATTCAGCAAGTTCTGGTCACTCAAACCCCCCCGAATCTTTGTTTTTTGAACTGGATTGTAGGAAAGGGGATGGAAGTGTAAAAGCCAGATGTGCAGAGCGCCTGTGTTCCAATAGCCTCTGTTAAATTAAGGTTCAACACTAAATAAGAAGCCCGGGTCTGCAAATTTTCAAACTCCCTTTTATCCTTTTCACACCGGCCAAAATTTCAGAAAAAGCCGTGCGTATTGAAAGGGTAAAAAAATTTTTTTCCTTGGAAAAAGGCAATCTTTTCAATGATTCCCCGCAATGTTTTTTTTTTTTGGTGTCAAGTTTTTCAGCCTAAAAAATGAACACTTATTTGTGGGCACAATTTAAATAAAAGAAGCATATGAAAAAAGTATGTAAAACCTGTAATGCAAATACAGGGCACTTATGAATGTTAAAAAAAATTTTTGGTTTTTAACAAAAATATTTTTAATAAGATTAACGTTGGAAAACGGTTTTTAAAAATTGTTAATAATGCGTAAAATAATAAATAAAAAATAAAAAATAATCAAAATACAATTAGTTTTTTAAAATTTATTTTAATGATCTACAGTTGGTAACCCACAGCAAAAAACAAAAAAAACATCCAAACTCGCTTTAAGTGATTTTATTTTAATTTCGGGAATTTGAATTTTTGATCAAACTTTACGTTTTTATTGATTTTTTTCCAATCAATTCAATTTTCCCTTTATCTAAAAAAAAAAATAAACTTAAACAAAGGGAATGTTAATAACCCCGAATTCAAATTACATCTTAAGTCTTTTTAAAAAATTTTTTTAAATGAAAATATATTTGGTGTTTAAATTTTTTTTTAATTTAAATTTTTTTCCCTCGAAAAAAAATGGGGTCGGGTTTTGAGGAGAGGAAAATTTTCCCTGTTAAAATAATTTCAGGCTTCAATGTAAAGATGGCCTTTTTTGAGGAAAAATTTTTTTTTACTCATTTAATACAGGGTCATCGATTCCCAAGGGATGATTTTTGAATCCGGGAGCTCAACCCCTGTTCCTTGATTTCCCCTTCTTATTTTTTAAAAAATTTTTTGGGCGTTCTTAAAAAAATGCGATTTTGGATTCTGAGCTCCGTCCTTGTCCCTAGAAGTATATCCAAATTTTTTATTCTATGCGTTCCCTCGAAGTTGATTCAAAACCTACCCTTTTCTCCTTGAAACCAAACTCCGGCCCTATGACCCCCTTTTGTAACACCTTGGTCAGATGGGTTTTTTTTTTGTTTTCACCATTGTCAACCTCCTTTGAGTATATTGGGGAATTGTTATACAACACAGCCCAAAAAAAAGTATTTTGCACCCCTACGATCTGTAACAAACGTGATGGGTCTGCATGATTAAATCATTTGCAGTGAAGGAGCCGATTTTGTTTGTTGTAGTTTTCTTTTCCCGTAAACAGAATTTGAAGAACCCCGGTATAAGTGTTTTTACAAAAATGTTAAAAAAATCAAGGCCGCATTACCAAAAATAAAACAAAGGGTTCAATCTATTTTTGGTAAAAAGAGAAATTATTTTTACTTAATTATCACAATGAAAGCTATGTATGATTTTTTTGTATTTTAAAATATTAATGTTTTTAAAAATTTTATTTAAAACTAAAAAAGCAAAATAATGAAAAAAAGACGACGTTAAGGTTTCAAAAAAGTAAAATTTTTGCATTTTGAAAAATTTAAATTTTTCGAAAACTGCGATTTTTGGGTTTTTTTGAGTCCCGTCCGACCTCAAAAAATCGGGACCACTTATTCTAAAGGTATTCACGTAAAGATTGGGCCCGTTTCTGAGGCAATGTTTTTTTTTCCTTTTCACAACTTCAGGTGTGCTAAGGATAAACAATTTTTGTTCACTGCTGTAAGAGAGGGGAAACTGGGACTTTCCCTAAGCCATTTCTTTTTACTTAGACAAAAATTGGAGCCTTTAATTTTTAAATTTAAAAAAAGCTTCCTTCTAAAAAAATACTGAAGCCATGCCTTTCCTCTTTAATCTATTGGAAAGCTTCGTTGCATAAAAGTTTTAAAAGAAAACCCTACTATTCACATCCCCGGGGACACCGGGTTTTCCCTTTTTATGCTGAACATTAGGTGAGAATGCTAAACCAGCACTAAGTATGCTGTGGGGGGAAAAGGGAAACCCATGTCCAAGAAACAAAAAAGGTAATGCCCAACAAAGTTTGGGGCTAAATTTTAATTCGAAATATAAATCAAAATGTGTGTGTGGTGTTTTTATATTTTTAAAAGTTAATGAAAAAGGGATTTTGCATTCTGATTTTCAAGGGGTTTAAGGCAGCGGGTACTCCCTCTGGTGCATCACCCCTCGGAGGCCCGCCTTCTTTTCCTTTCCAAAATTTTGGCTCCCCTTTGTTTGGGGTTTGGATTTATTTCCCCCTGGGGCCGGCTGGGTGGTAGGGGAGGAAAATGGTGGGGTCTCGGGGTTGGAGGGGGATCCCACCCAAAAGGGAGTTGTCCCCCCTTTCCCGGGGAGGGCTAAAGTGCACCTTCTTTTGTGTTGTTTGTAGTTTGAAAATTTAGAATATCTTAAAAATCAAAAATCTTGCTAATCAAAAAACTGGAAAACGGGGTCTGGAAATTCTAACCCAAGCATGTAAAATATTACCCCATTTCCAAAGAAAGGGAATGAAATTTCCTTGTGGTAAAAACACGGGAAAAAATTTTTTTTTAAATTTTTGGAATTTTTTGGGAAATTTTAGAAAAAAGGGCACATCAAAAAACCCTGTTGGCCCACTGGCCTAAACGAAGAAATGTAATTTATTGGAATATTGAGTTTGACTAGGTACTGGTATAAAAACCTTGTCCCTCTGTCCTGTATATTGAAAATATTAAGGAGCGGAATCTGACAGGGAATTTGATTACTTTGCCAAAAATTTTATGCTACCATTGTATTTTATGCATTTTTAAAATCAGTTGTTTTTACGGGTGCCCACTAAATTTTTTGAAATTGGGGGAAAACAAATGTTTTTTCCCCTTTAAAATTTGTCCCCCTTCTTTATGAGAGCCCCAAAAAATTTTTTGGGGGTTACGGGGTTTTTTTTTGGGGGGTTTAAAAAAACCCTTTTACAGGGGGGTGAATGGGCATGCTGATTCAATTTAAAAAAAAAATATGGGAAGGGACTGTCAAAAGACAACTCTTAAGAAGAAATGCACCAAATGTCAATACTTTGGCATTTTTAAAAATTTTTTATAAGTTGCCCCAAATTTAAATTTCCCCCGTTTGTTTATTTGGAAATTTTTTTTGGTGTTTTAAAACATCTACCCCATGAAATTTTTTTTTCCAAATCTGTCGAGGGTAAATTGTCACTTCTTCAATCAGATCGTTGATTAAAATTCTAAAACTAAAAAAATATGCCCCCCCCCCCCCTCCAGAAAACCCAGAGTTGTTTGGGGAGCAGACAAATGAAAAGGGAAAAATGGTTGTTTTTCGTGTTTTTTTCTTTTTTTGGGGTTTTTGTTTTTTGGGGAAATGATTTTGTTATAGCATTTTTTTTAAATTTGGAATTCAGATTGATCGAATCATGCATGGAATTTTTTTAGAAACTTGTTTGTTTAAAAATTTAAACCCCGTTTGAAATTCAAGTAGTAAGATTCATTCCTTAAACCTGTTCAATTATACGGGAATGTGGGCAAAAAAAAAAAAAGGGGGGCCCATGTTGGCCTGAAACGCTCACCTGGTCCCATTGCTAAAAACTGTTTAAAACGGGTTTTTAAACAGACAAAAATTTTCTAAAAAATAACTCAATCTTAAAAATTTTAGCCCTGACAATACTACCACCAAATTAAAAAGCCGGGGCCCCTTAGGGTTTCAGGGGAGAAGATTTGTGGGGGGGTCATTTTTTTCCAAAAGGGCCACCTTTTTAAAAAATCTTGGTAATGAACCTTTAAAAATGAGCTACATCCCAAAATTTTTTAAACGGGGCCCTTGGTTCAAAAGAAAAATTTTTTTTAAAATTTTTTTTCCCTATATAACTCTATGAAAAAAAAAGGGGGCCCCCCTATTGCGGGGAAAAATTTTTTCCGGTTTGGCTTTGTTTTAAAACTTTTTTTGGGGGAATTAAAACCTTTTGGGGTTTTTCATATGAAATATCTAATCAAACCATGGATTTTTAAAAAAAGTTTTTTAAAGTTTTTCCTTTAAAATCTATTAAAAAAAAGGACCCCTGGTGGGGGGGCATTTATCCCATGGGTCTATGATTTAAAACAATTTGGGAAATGAACCTAAGAGGTTTTTTTAAAATACCAAATATCTTTTTCCCTAGGCCTTAGGGTTTCATAAAAAAAATTTTTTTTTAAAAGTTTTTCCCTATAAACTTTTTTTTAAAAAAGGGTGACCCATGGGCGGGAGCTTTTTTTAAAATAGGTCATGATTTAAAAAATTTTTGGGTTTTAATGAATTTTTAAATTTAAAAACCCCCCCAAAATTTATCTAATTTTCCCCCTTTTGGGTTTCAAAAGAAAAAAGTTTTTTAAAAATTTTTTCCCTATTTTACTCTAAAAAAAACAAGCCCCCGGGTGGGGGGGCATTTATCCCCGAAAGGCCTATGTTTGAAAAATTTTGGGGAATAAACCATTGGGATGAAAAAAACCCAAAATTTTAAAACCCCCGGGGGCCCCTTGGGGGAAATTCATAGAAAAATTTTTTAAAGGGTTTTTTCCTATAAAACCCCTTTTGAAAAACCCAATGCCCCCCGGGCGGGGGAAAATTTCCCCCCCCCCAACCCTTTTTTTTTAAAAAAATTTTCCCTTGGAACCCCCCAAAATTTTTTTCCCCCCTTTCCCCCCAAAAAATTTTTCCCCTTTTTTTTAAAACCCCTTGGGGGCATTTTGTTTTGGAAAAAAAGTTTTTTTCCCAAAGTTTTGCATTTTTAAAAAATTTTTTTAAAAATTTTTCCTTTTTTTTTTTTAAACCAATTGAAAAATTTTTTCCCCAATTTTTGGGATAGAGGGCATTAAAATTTTTTTTCCCTTTTGTGAATTTGGGGGGAAAAAACCCCCCTTTAAGGGGTTCATGAGGAAAATTTTTTTTTAAAAAAGCAAATTGTTGACAGGGAAAAGGGACGCCCGCAGGGAAAAAAAGGGCAAAAGGCGTTCAAAAAACCCCCCCTTAAAAACTTTGTGCTGGGGTAACCCAAAAAAACATACTCAATTTTCCCCAAAAAAAATTTTGGCATTTTGGGGTTTTCTAGTGCCGGGGGGAAAAAGGGTTTTTAAAAAACTGGGGAAAAACCCCCTGAAAAATACAAAAATGGTAATGAAAAGGAGACAGACAAGCTGTTTCTTTTTAACCATAAAAAATTTTTTTAAAAAGGTTGACATAATGAAATTTTTTGGGGGGCCCTTAATCAGAAAAAAACAGAAAAAAAGGGGGTTAAAACTTGTACTGTATGCAATAAAAAAAATTTAAAATTTTTAGGGGAGAAATCATTTATTTTATATAAAATCCCCCCTTCCTGTTAAACAGACTGTATTTTTTTCCCCTTTTTTCCGCAGCCCCCCTGTGGCCATTTGACCTCTAAGGGGGACCCCCTTTTTCCCAATACGGGGGAAAGGGGAAAAAAGCAACGGGGTTGGTCATTTAAAGTCCCAATTTTCCACAAAAAAAAAATTTTTACCATTTCAAATACACTGAAACGGGGCCCTTTTTGGGTTTTAAAAATAAATTTTTCCAAAAAAAAAAAAAAAAAAAAAATTTTAATTTTGGGTTTGGTTTTTTTTTTAAATTTCCCATTTGAGACTACCAATTTACCTTTAAAAAAAACAGAAATTTTAAAAAAATTTTTTTTTTTTCCCAACAAATTATTTTAAATTTTTTTCCCCAAAAAAGTCTTTCAAGGGGGTTACATGTTAAAAAAAAACAAAAACCCCACAAAAAAATTTAACAAAAAAAAAAAACCTTTTGGGGGAAAAAAGGGGAATATAAATTTTTTAAAGTTAATTTTTGGGGGAACCCCAAAGGGGGGTTTCCCAAAAAATGGGGGGAAAAAATATTGAAAAACCGAAAAAAAAATTTTTTTTGGGGGTTCAGTGGTCCCTTTTAAAGGGATGCAGTTCAGGAAAAGTGCACAACTTTTTCCCCAAACCTTTCCCTTTAAAAATTTTTTAAGAAAAAAAAAACTTACATTTCGCGGGGTTTTTTTTTTAAATAAAAAAAAATTTTGCGGGGTTTTTTGATTTTTTTAAACCCCTTTTCCCCCATAGAGGAAACCATAAAAGGGGCCTATCTTTTTCAAAAATTTTTAAAAACCAAAAATCAGCCGTAAGTAACTCTCCCTATCGGGTTTTTTTTGTGTTCGCTGGGCCCCGGGGGCGGGAAAAAGGGGGACTGGTTAACTGAGCCCAGAAAATCAATAAAAAAGAACCCAAAAGGGGAAAAAATAAAAAAGAAAAAAAAAAAGTAAGTATCACCTTACCGAATTTTTAGAGCCCGGATCCTTGATCAAAATTTTGGGACTTTGGGGGGAAACCAAATGTGTTTATCTCTTGAAAGTTATCTGTGCCGTTTGGGGAAAAAACATGGGAAGGTTTTTTGAAAAATTGTTAATATCCAAAAATTTGCTATTTTTTTCAATAAGCTACAAAAAATGGTTTTCTGCCTTTTAATTTTAGAAAATTTGAAGACATTTTTCTTAAACTCAAACTGATTTTTTAAAAAGTTAAAAAAAAACTATTGACTTCTATCCTTTTTTTTAAATGATTAATTGAAGAACAGAAAATGGCCAATGGAGGCTTGAAAAACCAAAAAAATTATTTTTTAAAAAAAAGCCAAATCAAAAAATACATAAAATAGCAAATGATTAATCTTCCATCAAATTCCTTCCAAACACATGATATCGGTCGAAAACCAAAACCGGACCCTCCGAAAGGCCACTTTTTTTAAATTTTACCGAAAGGCCCAAATTTTGGGGGGGTTAAAGGCCCCCCTTCATATTAGGTTTTGGTTTTTAATTCATAATTTCATAAATCTGGTTTTTTTTTTTGTTTTTTTGTTTTAAAATTTAGTCTGTATGTGACAAAAAAGTCTTTTGTTTTGTTCCTTTTTCCGCTTATCACACATTTTTTTATAACATTCAGGAAAAAAAAGTAATAAAAAAAAAATTTTAAACCCCTATTTTTTAAATTTATTTTTTTTCTTCAAATTTTTTTTTGCAAGCCTTTAAAAAAAATTTACAAAAAAAATTAAGGGATTTAGGGAATGCGTTTTTCATCCCTCTCTTTTTTTAAAAACGCCCATTTTTTAAACAGTGCATAAAAACCTGATTAAAAAAATTAAATTACTCAAAAAAAAATAAAAAAATTTCCGCAGATATTTTTTTCATGAAACCGGAAACCAAGGGTTAATATAATAAATAAAAAATATTTTTCTTGAAAAAAAAAAAAAAATTTAGGAAACAATTTGTTTTATAAAAAAAATTTTTCGTTTAAATTTTTATCGGTTAGACCGGGGAAACTAAAAACGAATCTGTCTAAAAGGGTTTACTAGAGTTCAAACTAAGAAGCACAGGATAACCTTTCAAAACTGTCATTTGATGCAGGCATGTAAAAGATAAATCTGTAATATGTGTAAAATGTTGAAAGGTAAAACATAAAAAAATAATTAAAAACTGGAATTTTATATTGGCATCCCATGTTTTTGAAAATCCACCCTATTTTCTCAAGTGAGGGGGGAAATTCACCCCTATTTTTGAATTTCTAGAAAAGACACTGAGATTACATGAAAAATGATTAATCTAAATGATGTATTTAAGTTACCCTTTTTTGTAATTCATTTAATCATTTTTTCTAATTCATAACATTTACTGTGCCATAGCTGAGTGAGAAAGCAGGTCAAACATATATTATTCTGTTCATCATTAATAATAAATTATCAAGAAATACAATTATTTCGTACAAATCTTTGATAATTAACTATTGAATAGTCACACAAATAATAAAAGAGCCTATTTTGTCTGGTCCTTACTGGGCCTTTCTTACACTAATTCTGGAATGGAACTTTCCCATTGTGCAAAGCCCAGTATTGGTATCTAGTATCTACATTCATATTCAGATTTGGGCTAGATGGCATTTTACAGGTATGCATTGTTTTCTTCTCATATGCATGTGTCACAGGTGCATGTTCATTGCTGAGTCACGGACACGATTAGTAGTACGTTCAGGGCCCGTGCATGAGCAAATAAAATGCATAAACGTTTGAGTGAAATGGCACCCAGATTTGTCATCCTTGGAGTCTGGTATGGAAGCTGGTGTTCAGGACGTAAATAGTTCTAAATACGAATAGACAGATGTTAATTTAAATGTTTATGCGTGTGCAGACATGTAAAACAATTTTTTGCAACAAAAATGCTGTTCAAATATTGGAAGTCATGTTGGAATCGAAACAATAACAAAACGTATTATCCGCGAAAATACATGACATTGACATATCGATCCAAAACTTGTCCTAGAAGTCGTATACCATATATATAAACAACGAAAAGTGATCCTTTCTGCTTCGACAGCTGTATGGCTTCTGGAATAGAACTCTCAAACCACTTCATGTTTCTGGATAAACGGCTTCTTCCCGGGTGACGTTTGATCTAGAAAAATTTTTACTTTTACTTTGACCGGAAGTAAGCAATAATACCGGAAGTATACGTATTATTCCGAAATAAACAAGATATGTCATCATACATTTTTATCCTTATCATGTTTTTTCTACTCCATGACTATGACACGGAGCTACAATAAATCTCTGACTATGACAAGATATCAATAAATAAAATAATAATCGAAACAACAGAAAATAGGTATGCACGAAAGGGAAGTCAGACGTTTCGGTAAATGACCAGTTCGGTAAATTGAATTTATATAAGTAATTGGTAATTATCTTTACTGTTAATTCTCTCTTAACAAACACTGACTAACTTAGAGTTTGCCCCGCCCTATTACTGCGTCACACTGCTATATTAGGAGATGGCGCCATAAAATTGTTGCGTTAATGTGTTGTTAAAGTATTCACACACGTGCATGTGCTTTCCAAATATGGATGTAACACATACATTTTGCGCGTTTTTTTTTTCACCGTCGGCCCATTTCTATTTCAGATTTTAATAATGAGCATGGAAATTTAATTTTGAGTGATGGCGTCGGCGTTGGCGTTGCAGCTTTTGGTTAAAGTTTTGCGTGAAGTTACTATCAACCTTATATCTCAATAACCGTTTATGGTATTGACTTGAAAGTTTATAAATATGTCCAGGGGCATCAGACAACCAAGTAGATAACTCTTGACTGAAATAAATATGAATTATGGCCCCTTTTTAACTTTGAAATTTTGGTTAAAGTTTTGCATGCAATAGAAAATTTGGTCAAAGTTTTGCGTGCAAGCTACTATCTAGTTTGTATCTCAATAACCATTTATGGTATTGACTTGAACGTTTATGAATTTGTTAAGGGGCATCAGACAACCAAAGTAGATAACTCTTGATGGAATATAATACAAATTATGGCCCTTTTTAACTTAGAAATTTTGGTTAAAGTTTTGCATTTCAAGTTACTCTGATGCTTATATCTCAGTATCCAGGCATGCAATTGATTTTAAACATCTTTAATATGTTTAGGGGTATCATACTTTCATGGTAGATAACTCTTGATGGAATATATTACAAATTATTACCCCTTTTAACTTAGAAATTTGGTTAAAGTTTTGCATTCAAGGTACTTTCATGCTAATATCTCAGTATCCAGGCATAGGATTGATTTGAAACATCTTTAATATGTTAAGGGGTATCATACTATAAAGGAAGATAACTCTTGATGGAATATATTAAAAATTATGACCCCCTTTTCACTTAGAATTTTAGTTAAATTTTTGCATGCAAGATACTATCCAGCTTATATCTCAGAAATTGCTTGTGGAATTGACTAGAAAGTTAAGGAGTGTCTTCAGGGGCATCAGAAAACTAAGGAGGATAACTTTGGGACTGAATTTTATGCAAATTATGGCCCTTTTCTAACTTGGATACTTAGTTAATGTTTATCATGCACAGTATTATTATGTCTCAGTACCTAGGCATGGGATTGATTTTAGACATCATAAAACATTAAGGGTATCGGACTATCAAGGTATATTATTTTTGACTATTATTATGTACAGGGTATGTGAAGGGGACGAAGTTAAATAGATTTCATTTGATTTACCAACAAGCATTTGAATAGTCGAGTGTGCTGTCCACTGACAGCTCTTGTTATTTATTAGGACTTTCTGCCTACTGTACAAAAACAGTATAAACCCAATAGGACTTTCTGCCTACTTGCAGAAAGTCCTATTGGGTTTGTACTGTTTTTTTATAATTAGGACTTTCTGCCTTTCTGCATTCTTTTTCTTCATGTGATGTCACGTGACGTCAGGGTTGAAAAAAGCTACTAAAGCTTGTACGCGCTCTACAGTCGTCATTTCTTGACAAATGACTTTATTTTTTCACAGAATGTATGTATTGCGATTTAGTTGTGCAGGATTATATATATTTTGCAAGATTCAAAAAGACCAAGGACCTATGGCTGAACCAAGTTTCGAATTTTGGACCTGAAAATGCATTACGAAGCTTTCAGATAAGCTAGAAACTCAAGATTTGGACAGAACTTGTGTCTTATCAATTTCTTACAGCTCTGAAAAGACTGATGTCGTATGACGTAAAATGACGTCATGACGCGTTAACAAACATTTAATCCCAAATGTAGGGTTTTTAGCCCTACATGCATTAACTTTTGACTGATTTGCATAAAATTTTCACTGAATGTGCAACATAACATCTCATTTTCCTTAGTCACTTTCGTTTCCGGAAAATCGTAAATGTCAAGGTCATATGTCAGTTATCGGTGTTTTTATTCGGCAAGGTTTATATTAAAAAAAAAAAAAAAAAAAAAAAAAAATCTACCTGGACACTGTGGGTAAAATCTGTAGTACTTTGAACGACCTTTCAGGAGATATTTAGTTTTAGAAGATCGGGGTTGAATTGGTTGAGTTATGGTAGAAAGACGAAAAGAGTACTTTTAACGAAATTGAAACGCTGTAGTTTCATGAACTTTGAGTCAAACATGATTTTTTCAGGATTAACACACTAAAAAATGAAGTTATGTATACTGCAAGGAATATTTGTTTGATCACGTAATTATGACGCCCATGCATATATAAGCAAGAAGTATTTACAAAAATTCATATATATCGGCAAGTTGATGTATTAAATTGAAATTTGCATGATTGCCGTAGCCTACGATGTGCAAAATGTCCTGAAAATTTCAAGTGATTCCGTTAAGAAACTTAGCAGACATTCATGCTTTTCGGATGAGGGCTTGTATACGAAAATCTAGCAGTAGAAGGCGGTTATTGGAATGGTTATCCTAGATCCGGACGTTCCTACGCAGGAAAGGGTGCCCGTGTTGAAAGGTGAATTGCGATGCGTGTTTGAGAGAATAAGGTGCATTTTAGGATGCAATGGTGTACACCAGGACCAATAAGCATATTGCCTTTGGATAACGGCTTTCTTCAAACTTTTGTTAGGGCTTTCTGCCTCAAGGTTTGCTATGTTTTTTCTTTTTATTAGGACTTCACGTTGCCTACAAAAGTTTTTTACACGGTCTACAGCCATTATTTCTGGACCGATTTTCAACATAATTTCACAGAATGTGTATGTACGTTCTAGTTGTGCATCCCGATGTCCGTTTTTTCAAAGTCGAAAAGGCAGTGAGTAGTGAAGGGTGGCACTGTGGTACCGTGGTACCATAATCTTTTTTTTTTATGGTACCGTGGTGCCATAATTTTTTTTTTTTTGTACTTATGGTACCGAATCTATACTATAGTACCGAATGGTACTATATATGAAAACAGATTTACCGAATCTATACTATAGTACCGAATGGTACTATATATGAAAACAGATTTTTGGTACCGTATGTAATAAAATAAAATTTCTTAAAGGAGGACCACATCTTAACGTTAAAGGGGGATTGACAATTGTAAAATGTCCTTTCGAGACATTTGGGTTGGCCCTGAAAAGGGCCGTTTTGTTTCTTCTTTAGATTTCGGTGACATTGTCCACATCGTGCTTGGTTTCGATGACATCGTGTTCATCGTCACTGATTACGATGACATCGTTTTCATCTTGTAACATCTGCTGTTGTTCTATGAGCATATGATCTTCATCTTGTTGCTGTTGTCTCAACATCTCCTGATGTTCCATGAGCAATCATGGTGTTGCATCATCTGTTGTCTCAATATCATCTGATGTACCAATTCTGACAAAAGCAGATGGTATTCTGCAATATGGTCTTGCTGTTGTCTCCACTCATTGCGTTGTCGTTCGATCAACCCCATCAATTCGTGGACAAATTCAATCAGTTGCTGAATTTCTTCCATGGTTGTGCAGCGAGAATATGACCCAATGCTTGATGCGTAGCGCTTTTATAGCCTTGAGGCGGATTGACCTACTTTACCAATCAGAGAACGTTATTTCTATCCAATGATTCAAGTTTAACCTTGACCTGAGTTGGATAGCATTGCCTTTGGCCTTGACCTGAGGTGGATTGACCTACTTTTGTATTGACATATCAGAATTGCTGTAAAATTAAAAACATTTCAAGCCGAATTTGTAGTTGTGATGACTTTTTTTTTTTTTACAGAGTAGTGGTTACTCATGATTGTCTATGAGTTTCTTTAGCAGGTATTCAACATGTTCTGTGGTGATGAAATGTGCTTCAATGATATTTAAGATATCATCGTAGTATAGTTCATGAAAGTAACATGCACTCAATTTGTCTATGATACTCCTGAGTGTTGTTGTTATTTTAAGTGTACGTTGGTATCGGGCTTTTTAGTTTAAGCGAACGTTGGTGTAGGGCTTCTATTTTGTCCATGTCAGATATGCAGTCGTTAGTTATATGTGACTTATCCATAGCACAGTCTGAAAACGAATGGCATGAATTCATTTCGTTTGATACTTTTATTACTTGGTTTGACAATTAAAAATGTCCTTTCGGCATCTGGGTTGGCCCTGAAAAGGGCCTTTTTTTTTCTCTACTTCTTACTCTTTTTGCAATTTTGTATGTCTTTACAATGGGCTCCAAGTCCAGTCTTAGAATGGGATCCACCATCATGCGGACGTTTGTTGGATGATTCCTCTTTTCTGGAATGAAAGTGATAGGCACCACCAGTTTGTCTGTTTTCAATTTGATACGGTATTCCACTTCTACCATTCTCTGTTGCAATTTGATGAGGTTGTTGTTCACCTCTTTGAGTTCCCTCAGAATAGATTGTCCAACATTATTTACTGACTGCACTGTTGGTTGCTGTTGCACTGGTTGTTGTTGCTGTACTGGTTGCTGCTGGTGTGGTGGAGGCTGAGGTTGATACGTTGGTTGGGTCGTCAGCTCAAACAAATCAGCAGCCTGTATGGCGTTGTTAACGAGATCAGAAGTTACGTAGCTTTCCATGGTTGGGTAGTGGGATTATGATACGATGCAGTGTGCTTTTATAGTCTTGAGCTGGATTGACCTACTTTTTTCTGTTGGCGTACACCAATCAGAGAACGTTATTTTCATTCAATGACAATAACGCGAAGTTTAACCTTGACCTGAGTTGGACAGCATTGTCTTTGGCCTTGACATTGGGGGTGGATTGACCTACTGACCTACTTTTTTTTCATAACTATATAAGTGTTTTTTAAAGAAGAAGAATGAAATCACAATGTCTGAACAAAACCTCTGGTTCGAAAAGTGTGGTGTGTGTTTAGAGGAGAGGGAGGAGGATATATACCACATAAACCAGTGTCAATGTCAGGACATTGTATGCGTCAGATGCTTCGCACGGCTTCAGAAGTGCCCGTTTTGTAGGGCACCCTATCAAGTGTATGCCTGGCCTGCCTGTGTTTTCGCTAAACATGGGCCTACAGTGCGTTCAGCCTATTATGGCATATGGTTTGACCCTGATTATTCAGAGTTAGTAGGGTGACTCCGAGTAATTCAGGATCACAAAAACCAAATACGGCCCTTTTCAGGGCCATCAAACTATGTTCGAGAGGGAATATATCACAATTGTTAATGTGTAAGATAAACAACAAGAAATCAAATCAGTTTTAGCATTTTATTGAACTCTATGAACATTGCAAACAAAATATGAACAAACAATATGAACAAACAATATGAACAATGCAAACACTATGAACAACAAGTACATAACACTTTAATGAAAGTAGAATGGGTCCAAACTATTCGTCAGTAATTCAAAACACGCACGACCATCTCCAAACTTTGGTGGATGTTTAGCTGTGCATGTTTGTTGGTGCTGATTACACACTTGTCTTCTTGCACGTTTGTACAGTTCTGAATAGTTCTGGTAAAACCAACATCCCACATTGGAATCGTTCAAATTGAAGTGAGGTTGATCCTCTGTCCGGAATTTAGCTCTAAACACCCGTGTTAAATCACATCCTCGAACAAGAAAATGCAAAGCAAACAAACAATATGCTCCACACACAAACGTGTTGTATCCTTGAAGTCTCATGAGATTCCATGTATAGGGTCCATGTCTTTCCAAGAAACGTTGAATGTCACAATGGAGTGGTTTTTGTCCATACGAATGAAAGTAGTAAGTCGATTTATCGTTGAAAAACACAACCACCCAATGTTCACCAGGTTGAGTCGAATTGTGGGTATTCACTATGTAAGCTTTTACAGTCTCAGGTCTACGTTGTGGTAGTTGATCTTTAGCACATACCACGGCATTCAAGGGAGCTAGAATTGGTGAATGATCCAAAATATACTGCAACTCAATCGTTTCCATTTTCCCAATTTGTTTAATGCGTCCTGCCCATTCGCACTCAAAAGCTTCCAATGGTGTGATCTTGTTCGTATCTACACTAGCCTTTATATTTGCCCACATCTGATAAGCATCAGCTTTCTCAGCGCGTGTGAGATCCATGTTTTGTAGTTCAGCGTACCATCTTTCCATCACTTGATACATGTCCAGTTTTTTTAATGCACTGTTCAGAAACATCTCGACCCACTCACTTTTGCTGCTAAACAAACATATGGGATGTTGGGTCTGACTGAGATGATCAACAATGCAACCATAACAGTTTTCTTTCGCGATATCAAAGAGGTGTGTCTGCAGTTCATGCACCACATGTTGGTTCAAACTCTTTACTATATCGTTTCGCCTATTCAAGTTGTAGATTTCTTCGTACAGTTGTTTGGCCAGCTGTTGTCCTGATTTGCTCATGGTTAATAGTCTGTGATGACTCTGAACCCGTTAATCTCTATCTGACTGTCGTATTCGGCATACACAATCACATTGATGGGGTCACCAAGACCTGCACGAAACTGAACCTCGATTCGCAAGTTTCCCGTTTTATAGGATGCAGCTGTCCCTCTTCTGATCCTTGATCTGGCGTTACGTCAATGCCCCACAGTGTGTATCCTGCATGTAATCGTTCATTGTCAGACCCATGGAGCGGTTTAAACCGAGTGATCCCGTGGCTTGATGCAGGGACATGTATGATCTCAAAATTTCTCCTATGGGAAAGTTGGGCTGGAACGGCAAGTTGTGTGTCGTCTTTCCGTCTACACTGACTTCTAACTTAGACAAGTTGAAATGTTGAAAATCAAATGGGTTGGTTGCCACATCGCCGTTCATGTCTGTATTCTTTACCAGGCCCAGAATGATACGTTTGGGTAACTGTCCTTGAAATAAATGATCTTCGATCTTTGATCGCTGGCCTGCAGGAATGGTGAAAGTTTTTACCTCAGCTCGGCGAATTGGGATCTTCATGCCATGTTGAGCGATGGTCTGGTTTAAGTTGTTGGCCACTACGGGTAACAGGTCAACAGTCCGAACATTGAATCCAGCTTGAATTAACTGGATTTTTGCCTCTTCTCCAAACAGGCAAAAACTGACTGGGGTTCTGTTGAGTCGCAGCCGTATCTCTACACCATTGGGAAGGTACTTGTCTTGCAAACACAGGTCTAAATGCAGACGTCCGCACATTTCCAGAACACGACTCTGGTGGATACGTGTTCTTCTTTTTCTATATCCTTCATTAGCTCCCGCAACTGTATGCTTTTGCATATGACCCGCCGTGTCAGGACTCCACATTTCTGTAGCGTAGAGCTGTGTTGATTTACTGTCCGTAGAATAAGACAGCAACTTCTCAATGTAGGCCCGGTACGCATACGTGTCAGCATTATTGGTGATCAGTTTGTTGTTCAGGTACACATCAATACTGCTAAACAAGCTGTGGAAGAAATTATTTACTGTGGATGTTTCTCCATCAGCCTCCAGATTATTGTCATCAGGTTTGACTACTTTGACTTTCAGGTACAAGTAGCTCTGGTTGATATCAGTCCACTTTTCTGATTGAGCAGGAATTACAAATTCAATGGGAGATGAATTGCTCAGTGCTGACACAGGATAATGTTCTGTCCACTGTGCATCTTGCATTGCTGTCATGGTAGGTGGGACATGTGTCACATCAAGTTCAGTTTTGCTACACTCACAAGAGCCGTGTTGCATCATGTTGTTCAATCAAAAATATCTAACGGTCGTGATGAGATTTTTCTTTTTTTGTTGTGTCTCCTTGACGTGATGGAAGCAGAATGATGTCGACGTTTGAATTCTCGAAGCTTTATACCTCTCAGAGTTTTCTGACCCACATCTTTCAACAATGTTTTACCCCGTTTCTTGATCACTGTCTTTACATTTGGGCCAGACAGAATATCTTTTACGGCTCCTATACCTTGTTTAAAGCCCTCTTTTTTCAGAGTCTGTAGTCCTGAGTTCACGATGGGTTTCACCATGGGTAAGATGTTGCTGGCCATTTTCTTGAACATGAAGCCCAAACCCTGTGTCACCGGTTATATTGATACTGATCTCGTTGAAATATGATCTGCTGACAGGTATGTAGTGTAGATTTAGAAATTCAAAGTGCATGTGTGGATTAGACCCTGCTTTTGTTTTTGTGTCAAATGGCACAACGCGTAAAATGGGTGCTTCGACATCCCCTATCAAAGTGTGTTCTGCCAGATCGGAATATACAAACAGATGGTTCATCTTCGTGAAGAGGTCCACACCATACTTGAATCTGCTGTTGTCTCTGTCCGGAAACACCACAGTACTTCCCTCTCCTCCAAGTTTCGTAAGGAGGGATGGATGAAGTTCCAAGCCGATCTTTGATCCACTATTACCGGTAAACTTGACACGTTTTGACAAGCCGGAAAAATCAAGTCCAAATGTGAGGTTTCTTTGAGTTAAAATTGTTTTAGTGGCTTGTTTAATAGCCTTGTCCATTTCGTCAGTGAGATGTTGTGGTGACGCATAGATGCCTGCAGGAATACAAAAGGGTATTGCCCATTTTTTGCCTTCTAATTCACACCCGTTTTTCACTTGTGAAAAGGCTGAAGCCAGTTCTGGATCTTTAGTCACGATGTAGAATTTTCCTTCCTCCTCTTCGATGTTTCTGACTTGTGTGGGAACGATCATTTCCACGAGAGCCACTTCCCAATTTTGTTTGTCGACATCAATGGTTTTTGTCAGCTTGGTTCTAAAACAACATTGTTTTTTGTTTGGGTACAATGCCATCGAACTATCACTGATGAGAGTGATGTAGAAAGAGTTCATGATTTCTTAAATTTTAAACTTGGGTTTGGAAGAATGTATCCGATAGAAGTACTCATCAGCAGCAACCAAAGTTCACGATCTGGACTGTTGAGACACAGGTTCACTAATGACACGATGACAATGATAAAGATGATCACAATCTGTGTCAAGAAAGTGATTCTGTTGTTTGGTACCTCACTTTTTCCTGTCTGTATACTGTTGTCTACCTGAACACTGCTGGTATCGGACTGAGACATGGTGTTCATGACGTTTATACTTTATACTAAATGCGATTTTGGAATCCAACTGTTAAACTTTTTAGGATATCCAAGCCACTTGACTTTCACTTCTTGAAATGTTTTACCGCCTACACGCTTTGTACGCCGATCAAGAACTGATTCCACTTCGTATAGCTCATCATCTTTTATATGTTGAATTTCATCCCTGTAGAAGGATCCGGCGATAGTTTCTCCAGCCAAGTCTTCAAGTTTTACGGTCAATGGATGTGTTCTGTTGATGCGAACCACTTTGAACATTTCCACTGTCCAGTTGGGTAGATAGCCTTTGGCAAATGTTTGCTTGGTTTTATTGATGCGGACTATATCACCCACTTTCAAATCAGTTGATTTCTTATTTTTCTTTTGATGGTTGCCATACAATGTCTTGGTGACTTCATGCTCATTTTCTCTAGACACAGATGCAGGGGTACGTCCGATGCTTCGATGAAAACGATGATTGTAGCCATGTACCAATAGTTGCAGTACATCCACATAATGACGGGTCTTGTGATGAGTAAAATATTTCCACATTCTTGATTTAAGCGTACGTTGAAAACGTTCAACAATACTCGCTTTAGTTTTTGGTTTTCAGACAAAGTCTTTTTAAAAATTTTTGCAGTTGCTTTTTAGAATAGACTGAAAGGCTTGGATGAGCGTCTTTCCAGTTTTGTCAATGATGGGTATTACCCAAGCATATTTTGAAAACACATCAATGACACATAGTAAGTAGCGATATGGTGAATTCTCTTTGTACATACGTTGCATATCTGCGAGATCAGCTTGCCATTGATGATCGATACCTCCTACCACAGTCTGTCGACGTCGAAATTTTCGTCGTATTGTTTTATGCAACGTGTAGGTTCTTTGACTTCTCAACCAGTCTCGTACATCCTCTAAAGTGATAGATTTCAACTGTTTTTTCGCTGCCTTGTAGAGTCCCTGAATTCCTCCAAAACTCGTAGGATTATCAGTATCATAGTACAGGTGACGAAGTAACGTGTCCTTCTTTAGTAGGCGTCCCATGACGAATGGGCTAATATCTCCTCGGGTTCTTCCTTTTTAATAGGTTTTCGTTTCTTTGATGTAGGTGGGTAGGCAAAACTATCATAAAATTCATCCTCTTCTTCTTCTTCTTCTTCATTATCATCTGGTGTTTGTATGAAATTCCATCGACGTTTATTGCCCACGACTTCTTGTGGGATGTTGACCTCTCTCAGTCCCCTAGAAAATTGTTCCCATCCTCGTGGATTTGACCCTTTCCGCTGTCGAAGTACATCATTGACCAGATCAATAATATTTGAACCTTCAACGGGTTTTCCATCATTTTCTAACAGGCCATGTTCATCCCAACTTAAGTGAGGATGGTCTTTCAGCATGTTTAACAAAAGAGTAGCCTTTCGCCGCATGGTCGTAGGAACACTGTCTAGAATTTGATCTTTCAAGGTCATCGGTTTTTCCTCTTTCTTTTCAGTCACTGTACTTGTTGTTTTCTCAGCCATGTGTGGTCTGAAGGGTTTGAGTGCTTTTTTATGTGACACTTGAAAGCGATGTAATACTTCTCCAAATTGTTGTGCTTTTTCTGACTCAGACAATTGATTGTCGTCAAGAACTTGATTCATTTCTTTCTGTAATGATGAAGTCTGACTCACTTGAGGGGATGGGGGTAACCGAGGTCGTTGTTCTTTCTTCCATCGATTCATCTCTTCCAACAACCGAACTGGAACATAGGCCATCTTCTTCATATTTTCCGAATGATTTCACCAGCAAGAGGTATAATTGTTTTGGCTAAGAGTGGTGCAAGTGCCAACAGGGGTAGAAAACCACCTTTCTGATTGAGAATGATTTTCTTTTTTCGAACTGATACTTTCTTGGTCGCTAACTGTCGGAGGTGTTGTCTCTTAGAATGCAATCGACGCTTCTGACCCTCCGACAGTGGTACATTGCCTTTTAAAATGTTGTGACAACATTCAGCAATACAATCCACCAATTCTTTTGGTGCTTCTTGAATAATCTTCTTTCGAAATTTGGGCGAGGCTTCTGTCAAAGCAAGCAACATTTTGCCATGTTTGCGAACGAGTGGTTGTTTGCGCTTCATGATGACAAATGATGATGAAATGTTTGGTCTCTTTTATTTATACCACTGTTGAAGGGCTTGTAAAGCGATATTGCCAGCACTACACAGTGGTCCTGAATTTCTCATCGCAGTAACGGCAGTAGGTAAAGGGGAATGGAGACTTGGGATTGGTGAAAATCTTGATGATGATGATGATGATGATGATGATGATGATGAACGCCCACTTGAAGAATTGGAAAGGTCAAACAATTGTCGTCGAACTGTAGGGTTTGGAGAAACCGTCATTGATCCTTGTGGTGTAGCCAACCCAGACCTCATCGAACTTCTATTAGAACGGGGAGTAGATGAGGTCAGTGGAGAGAATTGGGCCACAAGTGGTGATGCTTTGGATGTTGTCCCTGATGTAACATCACGTCGAATCAGTATGGGGGACACTTTTGGTGTTCCAGTTGATACAGAGCGTTTTCTTCTTACAGTGACAAATCGATCATGAGGCAATGTCTGCTTCTTCCTTGTTTGTTTCCTTACTGGTGACTTGCGTTTGGTTGGCTGTTTTCGTGGTTGTTGTCGTGACCGTTTCCTGGCTGGTGACTTTCGTTTGGGTGGTTGTTTTCTTGCTACTGGACCAAATTTTCTCACAGCTTTGGTCCCGTTCCATCGAAGCAGTGTACGAATGATGGTGCCCCCAAGGAAACCTCCACCACCAGGTTTTAAAATAAGTTGTCGTTTTGTGGTCAGATCCACATGTTGATCAGCTAACTGTCTTAAAATGTCTTTGTTGCGTTCCATAAAATTCATCGTCTGTTTTGGCACAGTTACTTTTTTCTCCAAGATGAGTCGTGCAGCTAAGGTGAACCATTTCACCATCTCTGTTAATCCTGATTCTACCAGCTCTTGTCGTTTCGTTGGGTTCTTTTCCCGACTCAACGATTCTAGAGCTTTGATCACTGTATGTGGTGTGTTTTCCATGGTAGCTGTATCCTTAATGATGATTGGGTGTCATGTTCCTGTCATTTTATATACTGTAGTGTAGACGATCGGTCCTCGATCTTCACCTGTTACCCACCGATGGAACACATCTGTTTTTAAAAACGATTCTGGTCGGGTGTTCTTGGATGAAAGTCAATGATAAGATATCCATGAGGTGTAGAGGTTGCATCTTGATACGCCATCACCAAATGGGGTAGTTGTATTTGGTTCGCAAGTGTTTTGATCTGACCTTTATCTCTTGTGTTTTGAAATAATACCATGTAGTGTGCATTCAAGCTGATGGTACGACTAGCCTTGGATTGTTGGAACATGTTTTGTGTGATGTAAATGACAGTGGCATTTCTATGGTGTCCCTTTCGTGTGAACCATAATTTAATTTTCTCCTCATCTTTTTCTCCTAACATATCATCAAATATGACGAGGTGTGGTAAGGTTGTATCGTCTACTATCTCTTCATCATCCTCAGGGATACCCTGAATGAATTTGATAGCTTCACGTTCTTGTAACTGTGCGTAGGCACTTTGCCATTCTTTGTAACACCACATGATGTGTTGTGGTACCACATGAAATAAATCGGTTTTGTACTCAATAAGTTTTTTTACAAATTGAGTTTTTCCTGAACCACTTGGCCCTGAGATGAAAATGTTACTAGGATGTTGAAAAAGTAAACTACTTTCCATGATGGTTTAAGAAATAATAACAGCATTGACATGACAACATTTTAATTTATACATCATAGCAAATAAACACTTGAACAAACATCAGTCAAAAATGTAAACTATGACACACATCATGAATCAGTCTTTCTTTATACATCATCCATTCCGGCAATATCATGGTATATCCCATAGCATTTAAAGCCATGCACACTTCGTCAAACAGTTCCTCGGATTGTCTTAACGCCTGTTCTGATTGAATTCCAAGTACACGCACAGCCAACAACACAGCTCTACGCCATGGATTCCGAATTGGAGTTATGTTTTTTTCCTGTAGTGAAGTATTTCCCATGTTTTGGCTTCTCATTCGTCTTGCAAGTACTCTGCGTAGTATCTTATTTTGTAGGTGTCCCAGAGGGATTCGTCTCCCAACTCAAACCTTTCTAAGTTGTTGAAATCGGGATCTTGAAAGAACTGTTCACTAGGATTTGGCCTCGTTTGTTTGAATATTGCGGCGCACTGTTTACCAAAAATGTTAAACACTTGTTCACAAGTGATAGGTTCTGGAGTCAGTAAAATGGCACGTATATCCTCTGGTGTGTCGTTCCGGTAGTTAATCGCAAATCTGAGATACATACGCTCATCAAAACGGTTCAGTTTCTCCACTGTATCAATGTTTAGGGTATCAATGTATATGTACCACACGTCAGAGATCAGGTTGCGTAGCAGGTTGTAAATGGCAAAAATCCGTTGAAAGACCACACTTTTATAGCTGCTTGGAAGATCACGCCCTCGTACATCACTAAAGATATCATAATCTTGGTTTAAACAAGAGGGATCCTCCATCGTCTGGTGAATTATTCTGTTTCCAACGCGCTGTGCCCAAGTAAAAAATAACTCGTTACAAAATGCAGCAGGTTTCTTATTAGCTTCAACGAGATGTCTGTAGATCATCTGTTGCATTTCTACTGGTAGAGTGTTCATCGTGAATCTCCGTATGTTTCCACCACCGTTCAGGCTATGCACACGATCACAAGCCAACTGGTTATGACGGTTGGTAACCGTACGGCACTGTCTTATATTTGTCCACGACCACGCGTTTTGTATACACTGAGCGGAACGTCTTGGTCTGTGTCTCACTGATCACTTTGCGATTTCTATGTCTCTTGATTCGGGATTCATATTCGATGACTGTCTTGTAATGTTTGCGATCTTGTACACAGTCGACCATAGTCTTAAAATTGACTTTCTGACTAGCATTGTAATCCAAAGTGATGCCTTTTACTTTGCATTTCTGATGTCGATTTCCTTTTTCATCGATATATTCATACCCATAGTTTTTTGGCCCTAATGCCACGAATTTGACAATGCGTCCATGTGGTACTTCATCTGTCCACTTTCCCAACTGGCTCTCTTCAATTGGAATGTTGTACTGGTCAGGGTCAAAGATATACATACAACTGTCTGTGTCAAAATACAGTACCCGATCTCCAAGTTTTTCCAACTGGGTGTAAAGTTCAAGTCGAGCATAGGACGTAACGAAGGCAGCTACCACTGGATTTGAAGATGAATGGGGCTGTGTTGCGTCTGTTTCATCCGAGTAATTCACCAACATGAAGTTGTCATGATCGAAAATCTCGGCAAACTGCACAGTGACATGACGGTCGGAGAGTAGGTCATACAACCGGTTCACCTTAGTCACATACTCGGTTTTGGTTTGAACATTGTTTTGTGCATTCTTACCCCACAAACAGTTCAACATGGTTTTGGCAAACGCTCTTTTTCCTTTGTTCTTTTTCACGTTGTCGAGCCAGATACCCTCTATCTGAAAGTAATTCTGTTTAAAGCGGGCTTCATCATCTTCTGTTTCTACCCAATTAGGGTAACCACTTGCTTCTTGTTTCAATTTCAAGTATTTGTTAATATACTGTTTATACACATCTTTACTCCATGCGTCCCAGTGCCAGATGTGGAAGACGTCTACCAATTGGTATCCTACCTCAAGAGCTTTGGCTATTTCCACATGGGTCCAGCTACCTGTCAACATGCGTTTGTACAGAGTGTGATTGCATTTTTCACACTCTTCCTCAGCACAGGTACGGCACAGTGTAAAGATCATTTTCTTGTTACAGTGAATAGGTAGGACTGGTAGCCACAGGTCTTGTGGTGGCAATAAACGACATTTGATGAGTCCCTTGTACATTCCAATGTTGTTTATATCAATCATCTCTTGACTTAAGATGTCGGGATGTCCCACGGGGTATGCTTTGTACTTGTTCACGAATGGATACAGTGAGCAAATGTCAGCATACTTAATTTCTTCCTTGGTGGTTGTATCCACTTCATGGTACAATTGAACGGCATTGGTTCGTCCACCAAACAAAGCATCCGAGGTATAATAGGTTCTTGGAAGGGAAAGAAACGGTTCAGAGTATCTCTGTATTCTGGTTCAATCTTGCATTTCTGATCAAAGTCACATTCCCACATTACAACTGTGTTGTAACCTTGTTGAGACAAGTCTTTCAACCGAAAGGTTGTGGCATTGTATAACTGCTCCATAGTTTGAAGTGTGTAACCGTTCACACTGTCTCTCCTTGGGTAACATTTTGCACATCCGTGTGTCCAGCACCCCATGAATTCGTATACGGTGTTTGTCTCTTTGTGGAATCCGTCAACGTAATAGGGTCCAATTTGTACTTCACCTCCATTTAATGCATGGCGAATGTGCTTATTCTCAATGGAAGCAGTTGTTTCTATCCAACGAATCCCTTTGATTGAGTATCGAGTTTTGTTTGGATACCCGTCATCAGAGATTACAGCCAAGGTCTTTGGAGGCATTGAATTTTTACGCCAAGCTTTGTTGCACACTTGAGCTAGAGTGTTTTGCTTCCATTCATGATCAATTCTGGTTTGGCTGTATCATGTGTCAGTAAGTGCCTCAAAATAAACTGTGCGTCGTATCCTTGTGAGTTGTGAGCAATCACTGTGGTACCTTTGTGACTGGGTTGAAACAGCCATGCACAAAATTCTGACAAAGTGTTGTTACCACGAAATACTTTTTCTCTAGGCTCATCCACAGCTTCGCATTTCTGGCACGGGTTTTTCATGGATTGACACATACAGTCTCCACAAGCACGTTGAGCAACACAAAAATTTGGTATATGTTCACCCAAATCAAATCGGCACTCAAAGTCAAAGAAGATGAAAGGTACAGTCGGTGACTTCATGTTCTCCGGTTCTTTGTACGTGGGGATATAACACTGATGTTCTGCATCCACAACTTTCTTGCAATACTTGCATTTTTTAGTGCCAGGACAGAGATGGTTCTTCTTTGTGCCCACAACCATTTGACCACAGGTATTTCATTGCCATACACTTTCACAGATGTTTTTTGTAGATTTTCCTGGTTTCGCTTTGTGCTGATCAAAACATTTCTGACTATGAAATGTTCTACCACAGTGACCACATGGAAAGAATCCTTCTTTTGGGCATAGTATCGAGGCGTAACACAGACAAATATTCTTACACAAGTGAGCTTCTCTGTTGTTATAACCGTAGTTTCAGTGTTCACAGAAGTAGCTGCATCCCAGGAAACCAGTGATTGATGTAATGCAATCATAATGTTTATCATGATAATAAATGTGAATCACTTTGCTTTTGTCTGTCAGAGGTGGGTGATTGAACAACACGTCCATTTTCTCAAATTGTGGCCACACTTTGATCACATAGTCTGGATAAAGGTGGGCTTGAATCTTCTTGTATTCTTCTATACCACAAGGTTGATTTGAACTAATGCCCACACTATCTAACAATGTCTTGGCTTCTTGGCTTTGAAGAAATTTTGCAGATTGTCTCATCAAATTCCATCGCTTCTTCCAGGCTGTATCGTCCGTTTTATTGAGTTTACATATCCCTACCACAATTGATCGTGCCAAACACATACTGTCGTGAACATTGTCTATCTTTACCATACTTCGTTTGACTTTGGACATGTTCTCAATGCTTAGGTGCGATCCAAACGTTCTTTTTGTTCTTCCACCTCCCTCGGGCATAATGACATGTGTCATTTCTAACTGGAGATGCCCGTCATGAATCTCAAACTTGTGGTTGCTTTGTGATACTTTCTCTATTTCGTTCAACAGCGTATCTCCTGAAATGTGTGTTGCATTCCCGAATGGAATGTGGATACCAAATGCTAGGTCAGGATGATTTATGGAGATACGAATTTGATCGTTGTCATTGACCCGTGCTTCTCTGTATAACTGTTTCACCATGTCATTGAAAAGTTGATGTGTAAATTCAAACGGTTTTTTATATCTTTCAAAAGTAACATCGTACACGTGGCCATTCGTTTTAAACTTTCTTGAAGTTCTCTGTGACCGTGGCTGTATGGAATAATATTCCCGTATATCACTCTTGGTCTTTTTTGCAGGTTGCTCATCATCGCTGCTTTCTTCACTACTCGACATCGTTGTGATTATAAGTAAGTGAGCAAAGCTTTTTTATACATCTAAGCTCCGCCCACCTGATCTCAGGCCTATAAAGTGCGGTGTGACCCGTCCACTTCATCACTCTCAAACCTGATTCAGACTGCTCTGTTCAGAATGACCTGCAACACATTTGAGTTCTGGGTGAAAGGACAACTACAAGCTATCAGTGACAAGCTGATCAGACTAGAAACAGAAAGACAAGTGACATGCTACCGCTGTCAGGAAAAGGGGCATTATGCATCGGCATGTACGAAGAAAGCTTCAACACCTCAAACAGTACGGGTGTGCTACCGTTGTCATGAACCGGGACATTTTGTTTCTAATTGCCCAAAACCTGCAGTGTGCTACAGCTGTCACGAACAAGGCCACTTTGCATCCGCTTGTCCTAAGAAAGGAATGAATAGTACTGTACCTACAGTAAACGCACAGACGGACAGTGAAATGCAGAAAATGGACGTAGTTGAGACAGTGCCACAGACGGACAGTGATGTTGAGTTACTAGAGGCTGCCTCTGAGTTGGAGAAACCTACCGTAAAACCAAAGAAACGCAAGAGAAGCGTCAACACATGCATCGTGTGTCCTGAGGCTCACCCATCAACAAGCAGTACAGAGTGTAACCGACCAGCTAAGAAGCGAAAAATGACATTTGAACACTAGACTTGAAAAAAACAAAGTTGTGTTATGTTCATTATTTGCTGTATGACGCACGTTTAATTCATTGTTGCTGTATGACACATGTTTGTTGTTAAACACAATAAAAAAATCATATGACAATTGTAGTAGTTATCCTTTCTACATCATTGTAATGGTCCTTGAGAAGTGTCTAGCACTCACTCAAATACAAATACCGCCAGTAATGCCTGCTGGCTTCTGGATATGCCAGGTAAAACCCTGACAAATCCGGGTACAATGGCAAAGGGGGTAAACTCGGGTACAAGTTGACACCCTCTTCCTTTATACCCCCTTCCTTGACTTCTACTTTCTTCTCCTTTCGTAACGCCTTCCTTGCACGTCGGAATAACTTACGAAGGAACTTCATGGTGAAGAATGAATACATACACAGCATTACACAATTTATAGTCAAGAAAAAGTAGGTTAGTAGGTCAATCCACCCCAAATGTCAAGGCCGAAGACAATGCTATCTAACTCAGGTCAAGGTCGAACTTGATTTATTGGATGAAAAAATAACGTTCTCTGATTGGTGTGCGCCAACACAAGAAAGTAGGTCAATCCGGTACTATAA
>CM037783.1:8617862-8667862 GCA_021229015.1 Solen grandis
GTACGGAGAGATGATTTGTTTTTAATGACAAGGGATGATAAAAAATTCACTTTTTTTTTTTTACAATATACACAAATTTACATTAACACTTTGTTTGCATTGCATTATATTGCTTTAAATGGATTTATTTTTTTTTACATTTTCCTGAAACTTGATTTCTTTAGATTACATCTTCAAATCTGCCAATTTCTACAAAACATGCATATTTTGTATAGAAGACCATCTAAAACTATCCCGTATTTCTATAAAAAGTGGTGTCCAACAAAGTGAGAAAAGCTATTATCCTTTGTATTATCTAAATAAATGTAAATTCATTTATTTCTATTTTATTTTTGAAACTAAGAAAAAAATAAGAATTAAGTTTCACTATAAATGCAAGTGTTCATTTTAATCTCTCTTTTCCTTTTTTTTTATATCACAGTTTAATAGAATGTGTGTTTATTTTTTTATATCACAGTTTAATAGAGTGTGTGTTTATTTTTTTATATCACAGTTTAATAGAGTGTGTGTTTATTTTTTTATATCACAGTTTAATAGAGTGTGTGTTTATTTTTTTATATTGCAGTTTAATAGAGTGTGTGTTTATTTTTTTATATTGCAGTTTAATAGAATGCGTATTTACTTTTTTATATTGCAGTTTAATAGAGTGTGTGTTTATTTTTTTATATCACAGTTTAATAGAATGTGTGTTTATTTTTTTATATTGCAGTTTAATAGAGTGTGTGTTTATTTTTTTATATCACAGTTTAATAGAATGTGTGTTTATTTTTTTATATCACAGTTTAATAGAGTGTGTGTTTATTTTTTTATATCACAGTTTAATAGAGTGTGTGTTTATTTTTTTTATATCACAGTTAAATGGAGTGTGTGTGTATTTTTTATATCACAGTTTAACAGTGTGTGTTTATTTTTTTTATATCACAGTTTAATAGAGTGTGTGTGTATTTTTTTATCAGAACCATTCTATACTGCAGTCAGTATGGCAAAAAAAAATCATTGTTTTATATATGGTACCATTTAAAGTTAAGTCAATTAATGTTCAACAATTCATATGTGTATACATGAACATTCATGAGGTAAAGGGTGTATACTGGAAACCATGGACACATTTCTAAGCATTTTCAAAAACACATGCTTTACAAACAAAAATATAAGAAGGTATACAAACAGAAAATTTATTTGATTAGTATCTATTTAATTATAATTCAAACCACAAGGTCACTTTAAGGTCAAGGACACAGACATACATGGTAGTGCTTATATTATGATCAGTGTAAAAGATGTGAGTTATAATCAACATGACCTTTAAATCTGGGAAAAGATTCGAAAAGTACTTCATATTCATCTTGTAAACTTAGATTATGCCAAGGTCAAGGTCACATTATTCTTCTAATAAATGGGAAGGTACAATCCAACTTGAGTCTGATCAGGGTCTCCTCTGTTTGATCATAGAATATTGCAGCTCTGATTCTACTCAGTCTGCACAGCCAAGAAAAAATGACCCATTGTTTCATACACCATTTACCGTTCAGTGAATAAATATTTATCATGTCATAAATTTGTGTAGTTTTATGGCAATCCAATTTAGACCAAAAAAAATAAAATGCCTACAACAGTTGATAATTATTAGTTTAGTTTAATCTTTGTTTAAGGTAGTATCACCCTTATGCATGCATTTTTAAGATCTTATTTCTTTTGTGTTTTTTTTTATCCTATACATTTAAAGAAAGAATTTTGTGCAATATAAGACATTTCTTACCACAGGTTCTAAAAAATTATGATTTTTAGTTTATCTAACCCAGTAATAAAATGCTTTTGCAAATTGTATGATGGTATACTCATACAAATTGCTATCAAATTTCTAATTTTTTTCTCATGAATTGAATTTTCCTATACCTATATAGGTTAATCATAAAAAAATATCAAGTTATAACAGTATGTATTACCTGACCCGGGCCCCTATTTTTCAAGCTCAGAAAAAAAAACAGAATATCAGGTAGTGACTGCGTCCTTAGTTCTTTTCAGGTACAATGTGAGCACAAACTTGAAATAATAATCATAATTATCCTATTTAGTGCCTTTTCCATTCAATGACTTTTGTAAAAACATTGTAAAGTGAAATAATTATCACAATTATGCATTTTGATAGATCAAGGGGAATTCCAAAAATGATGTCACCAGAAGTAATTCGAGAAGGTGTTTTTCTTCTCTCTTTCAAAAAAGGAACAATATTTTTACATTTAAATAGATGAATACCAATCAAAACTATTACATTTTATTAACAATGATATAAGACAACATATATTGAACTTCTAACTGAAAAAGAATCACATTCCAAATCATGGTGTGTTATGACGAAGAATATCGGAAGTTGGGCGATATTTGCC
This sequence comes from Solen grandis, assembly GCA_021229015.1. Lineage (NCBI taxonomy): Eukaryota > Metazoa > Mollusca > Bivalvia > Adapedonta > Solenidae > Solen > Solen grandis. The sequence goes on from CM037783.1 coordinate 8,620,250, forward strand.
GTAATTTGCCGAGCCCATTAGGGTTCCTCTGCCTTATTGCTACTGGGATATCATTCTAGTCCATCTCGACAGTTCCTGAGTTGGACCAGTACTTTGCTCTTAGGAAGGTCATGGAAAATCCTTGCCTCCAATGGGTTCCAAACCACAACCTTCAGATCCACAGACATGTATGTTACCACTGGACCATGGTGCACTGTCCCTTTTATCGGTTAAGGTAGAGTAAAATATTTCACATTGGGCAAATAAAATTTTACCAAAGTAAAGCCAAACTTAAGAGAAACAGTCCCTGAGTAGAGGTGCACAGTTTTACTGGTATATCGGTAAACCACAGTCCGAGGCAGCTTGTGGTACAACCGGTACAAGGACGAATAATACCGTACTTCAGTGGTTCCGGTATTGCAAAAAAAGAACAAATACAAAATTTTAATAATTTTGTCTTACTGATAGTTTTATTGTAAAACCTGCGTTAGATATCTATGATATCAATGTATCAATTTCCATTTAAATACTAGAAAATACATTTTTAATTGAAACTTTTCACTCGTAATTAATAATGGCCTTGACTTGTATTTTAATATATGAATATTTTTCAACCGTAAGTCCTGGAAAATTTTGTAAGGTATAATGTGGTATTTACCTAAAAACCAAGGTATATCGTGGTACAGTTCCAACCCATAGTTCCCAGTTCTATCCCTGATCTCCATTTAGAATAGCTGAAAAGGTCAAGATATCATAAAATTTCATACTTATACCATTAATGATTAAACAACCTAAATTATATGCAAAGCCACAGTACCAATTATCAATAGATTTTACTTTGTAAGTAAGTAAATCCTTTACAAGCATATCGAGGGGTGAGAGCGAAACTATGCTAAGTGCTTATATATTTATATGTATTATGTGCTATTTATTTGCATTTCTACTTTTGATCTTTTTATTTTCTTTCTTTCATAGAAGAACCATTACCTTGGAATATAATTTAAGAATCAATTTCCATTTTTGAGCATTATAATATGAATGCGGATTTTTTTCATCTTAAATACAAAGTGAAAAAGGACTTTTACCACACTGATGTGTAAAAGTGATTCTAAGTAAAACAAACTTCAAGCTACTCAGTACTTTTTACTTTTTATAGCCTATACAATAGAACTGGAAACCACCAGTTGGAACTGTACCACGGTATATCATGGTTTTTAGGTAAATACCGCGGCATGTACCACAACATACCACACAAAATATTCTGGGACTTGTGTTGAAGACTATTCATATATCAAAATTTTGCAAAGCAAAACAAGTAAGACATTTTTTACTTCCTTCCAAGGTCATTATTGGTATAGAGTGAATATTTTTAAATAAAATTGTATTTTCTAATGTTTAAATGGAAACTGAAACATTTATATCCAATTATATTGGAGGGGGGGGGGGGGGGGGGGGGGGACTGACGATCCAGAAGTTCCCCACCATCATGCACAATATACTGGATAGGGGAGGGGGAAACTGACTGATCCAGAATTTCCCCACCATCATGCACAATATTTGGAAGGGGGGTGGGGGGAAACTGACGATCCAGAATTTCCCACCATCATGCACAATATATCACGCACAATCTAAATGACAGGTGGGGAAAAAACCGACTGGACCAGAATTTCCCCACCTTCCTGCACAATTTACATGACGGGGGGGGGGGGGGGGGGGGGGGGGGGGGAGGGGACTGACTAGGCCAGAATTTCCCCACCATCATGCACAATAAATAGGAGGGAAAAACTGACTAATCCAGAATTTCCCCTTCTCCAAAACCTTAAAAAAGAGGGGGGGGGGGTGGGGAAAAACCTGATTAGTTACTTTTTTCCCTGGGGAAAAACTTGACTAGCCATTTTCTTCCCCGGGGAAAAAACTGACTGGGGGAAAAATCTGGGCTGTTACACCGGTTTTATTTGTCCTTGTACCAGTTTGTACCAAAAACTGCTTTGGACCTGTATACCTGTAAAACCGTGCACCTCTACTATTACAATTCCAATATCCCCAGGCCATCTTCTGTCATACTGTTATATCTGATTTTTTTTTTTATTAATATAAGAATTTTTTTTCTTTTCAGAATTATTTTCAAGCTAAAAATAACCCTTGTTAAATAGCTTCATATCAAACCTTTTGTATGAAACATCCATGATTTGTTTGACATTTATTTCTTCAATCCAGGCTTCAAAAGGATTACAGACCCTTATTTTAAGCATATTGAAAGCAGACATCATAAAGATCAACCAATCTTCATAACTCATGCTCATAGGCCATCTAGACAGATATAAAAGGGTCTTTCTCCATGCCCATCTTATCATACATTAATTGCGCAAATTCATATTGAAGCACACATTACATCTTACAATTACATTACGAAAATTTATCAGGCTCAGTGCAGTCATTTAAAACAAATAAAGATGAAATTAAGTTGTCCACATTATCATAAAATCTCTAATAATCATAAGAAATATATTACAAACATATCCCAGCTAACAGTAGCTAGCTTAAACAACCTATCAAGATTCCTTATTCCATAAATTTTATCAAGCATCAGAAATTTTCGCAACACATATCCGTAAAAGGTTGACTTCAAACACATTAATGTCGAGATCCTATTTTAAACGCACTATCTACTACACAAAAACAAATCAGTTTATCAGATTCAGGGAGTAAACTGCCTTGCACAGTGGGAACAGAACATTATTTAAACATATAACTATCAAAATTATTTCATAAAAGCAGTAAATCTGTTTAAAACGAGATGAGGAGACAGAATTTGCTAGCTGTTAGAAATAGCCTTGTGGTTTATGGCACTAATTGTGTCAAAATAATTAATGTATATTTCTGCAATTAATGGATTTTTGTTTATGTATTCCAGACATTATCAACATGAAAGCACCAGTCTACTCATTCTTGGATCATGTCCAAAGTTTTAAGTTATTTACACAGAATATAATATTCAGGAATTTGCTTAAATCATCAAATACCAGTTTTAAATCTGTAAAATCTTAATATCTATTAAAGCTAGCTTGAACATTAATTTTGTGACTTCTTCAGAAGTATAATATAAGCCAGAAATGTCACCTGGTAGCAGCAGCAGTCAATTAAAAAACAACAACAAACATAACAGTTAAACATGCACTAAAAAAGTTATATAGAAGTCTGAGAAATTGCTTATGTATTATATTTTTACCCGAATTATACCTCTTTTGATGTTACTTTTCAACTTTAAAGGCATTTCAGTGTTATATCTTTTTTTTTTCCTAGCAGAAAGATTTTTCCAAAATTTTGCACATAAGAACATTAGACTATAATTATCTGAATTAAAAACAGGGAGTCACCATGCTTATTTCAGAGGTTTAGCTTATAGGAAAACATCAGTTTTCTAAAAAAAAAATTTGAAAAATCAAAGCATTAAAAATTGCAAAGATTGCATTCAAAAAACTTTAATAGCATATCAAAATAATACTTTCAAAATATCTTATGTGTAAATTATAATGTGTTTTTTAACTGTAACTTATATGTTGTTGTTTTTTTTACTGAAACTTATAATGTGTTGTTTTTTAACTTTAACTAATAATGTGTTGTTTTTTTAACTTTGAAGTGAAAATACTGTCAAAATACACCATGAGCAAAAAAAGTCATTGTGTCTGGACCAAAATACATACAAAAAAAAAAAAAAAAAAACACAAAAGCTATAAAATTTTAAACATATTTTTCTTGATAAAAAAAATTCATGGACAGATTTCCTTTTTCAGATTCAATCCCATGATATAAATGAAAATGTATAAAATGGTGTTATATAACTCATCATTATTGTTTTTAAACTAAAACTGATTTTTTATTGAAATTATAGCCAAATTTGTTTAAGAACACTAAAATGTGACTTTTTTGACCCTCAATATTTGGCAATATACTTTAAATCATGTTTTTAATACAGAAATCTTAAAGTTTAGGGTTTAAGATTCTCCTGAAAATAAAATAATGAGAATTTAAAAAAAATGATTATTAAAACTAAAATAAGTGGTAACCCGCTGAATCGTCCTTTTCTCACAGGTCACCTATTTGTGTTTCTTTAATTATCATTACTTTTTATTGAGATTAAATTTTTATGAATCTGCAGACAGGCAAATAAATATATATGTGAATTCATGTATAAAAATAAGTGACATAATATGCCCGTGTGAATTCATGTATAAAAATAAGTGACATAATATGCCCGTGTGAATTTTGTGCAATTATTATTTTTGTGAATATACTCTAACACCAAAATGGAGGATTTCTTTTTTTTCAGAGCAAGTTTCAAGGGTGATTTTAAATTGAAAACTTAATTTTGTATTTTACTTTTACACCAATGAAACTAATGTGCAGCTATATATTTATTTACTGTCTTACAGCAACTAGTTACATAGCTGACACCAGTGCAGGGGAGATAACTCTTATATATTCTTTCACATCTCAGGAGACTAGTATGCCATCATCTGGTATCAATTATTCATAAGCTATTCCTATAGCTAATGATTCAATTTTATAAGCCTTAAAATGTCTGAAATCTATGACAAATAAATTCCAGACTTTACTTAAAATTAAGGGCTGGACATATTTTCATCAAATTATAAATTTATTTAAAATTTTTGTTGGAAAGATTTTTGACAAGAAAAGAAATCATTATCTTATTTCTAAATGAGCTGAAAACACTATTTTGACTATAAAATGAGTATAGTTCATCTTCTGATTATACTTTAAAGTAATTAGTTTTTGTGAAATAAATGTTGTCTTTATAGGACAAGATATTTACTCCAACATGGCAGTTTGGTCACACGCCATAGTCTGAGTTTGATTCCAGCTCAGGTAGAAGGAATTTACTTAATTATGCGTCTATAGACCATTTCACTCTGAAATGGTGCATAAACCTGTGTAAATCAACAAGCAGTAGTCTTCCCGAACACCTAATCCACATGCTGGTGTATAATTCCACGTTTTGTTCAACTGGAAATAAACATACATTTTAGAATGTTCCCCAGTCACTGACTGGTCAGCTTAAATCAGCGAATTATACCCGGAAATGCCGATCTTCCGGTGAAATGGTCTGTAACAACTTGGGAAGATGTTAAAAACTCAAGTTTATTTCTTCTACATCATCAGATATCACATGACTGCTGATTACGCTACTCTCCATACATCATCTGGGGACCTTGTCCTGTCTGGTGTTAACCAATCTGAATGCTTGTTTCATTTTTTCAATATCCTATACGCCATATATCCCCCACCGCTGATCTTCTTACCTTCACATGGAGAGTAGTCAAAATACTCGTTTTTATTGGCTTATATATTTTTGTACTTAACACATAAAAACGTCCACTTGCTAGTTGAAAATCCCATGCTTGATGAACAGAAAATAAATGGACATGGGTGTCCAACTATGGTTTTTCTATGGACAGGTCTCTCTGTTTGCTCTCTTCAGTATTGTGAAAAAAAACACACAAAAAACATTAAAAGCTTATCTGCAATTATCAATAACTGTAGTTTGACCATAAATGATATTTCTGAACAAATCGCTATAAATTTTCCTTCGTCTAATCTGAAGTGTGTCACCATAGCTATCACTGTTAATGCATAATTATGATATTAAACTTGTTTAGAAGTTAAAGGACACTAACTTATTGTAGATTTTCTCTTGATACCTAATGTCGTTGACCTACAAATTAATGTGCTAGGTGACAAAGCAGGAAAAAGTGTAAATCACATGTAAACATCCTGACATAACAGCTATGTTAGACTGTCAACCACTATGTTAAGTTTTAGATTTTATCATATATTTCCTATATATAATATATTTCTGTGCACAGGGCTTAAATGTCTACTATACAATAGATACAAGGCCGATGTATGTGTTTGATTCATTTGTTTTATATTATTTGTAAAATACAAGGACATAATTATCATTTTGACCATAAATTTAAATGTTATCATATATTTCCTATATATTACTGAGCTTAAACGTTGAACATACAAAAGATTAAAGGCCAAAGTATGTGACTGATTTATTTGCTATATATATAATTGTACATAGTTTTGTCAAGGATACATCATTTACATAATAAATTTCAACTAAATTGATGGAAAAGATATTCATCTAAAGTTTTAATTGAAGACATCTTGAAAGGAGCATTATGGGATTGCTACATTGATATCAAGTACATAATTTTCTCTTCAAAATTTATTAACAGAATGATTAAAACTTACAATAGAAAAGTGCCATGGTCCAGTAGTGACATACCTGCCTGGATCTGAAGGTTGCGGGTTTGAACCCTGTTGGGGCAAGGATTTTTCATGACCTTCCCAGGCAACAAAGTACTGGTCCAATCAAAGAACCGTCAGAAGGGATTAGTACAAGATGTAAGAATTTGTTTCCCAATCGATGTCAAATAACTGACGTTGGAAGAAAATACTGGAACAAGTTTCCCAATAAGTTCAGATGATATTACAAAACAAAGAAGTAAACAAGTTTTGTAACAAAAATTATTTTAATGGTAAGTTACTGTATTGACATTGTTCTTGATTATTACAAAATAGAATACATAATGTGTTTGTAGCTGAATGACAAACCAATTAATTTCAAATCTTCAGTATTGCCATCCAGATCTTGAAAAAAAAAATGAAACAAACAAAAAAAAACAAAAAAAAACCCCATCAAACCACAGCTTAAAATTACAGGGGCCGCCGTGGCCGAGGGTTACAGTTGTGGACTACAAATCTCTCAGCCCCTCACTGCTGTGGGTTCGAATCCCGGTAGGGACTTCGGATTTTTCATGTGAGGAAGCCTTCCAGCTGGCTTGCGGTAGGTCGGTGGTTCTACCCGGGTACCTCTGTGTACTCGGGTCTTCCTCCACCTGTAATTAGCTGGACGTCACTATATAATTGAAATACTATCGCAGCGACGGTAAACCCCAATACAACAACAACTTAAAATTACAAAATTGCTGCAGATATTTAAGGAAGAGTAGGAAGCTAAAAGACAGCCAATTTTTGTTAAGTGAAAAGCAGAAATTAGTACAGGCTAAATATTTACATGGAGGCTTCTTGTCTCTTGATATAATTGCATGGCTCCACAGTTATGCATGTCCTGAACTTTGGAATGTATTGTACGTCTTTCAGCTGCCTTAGATTACTTTATTTATAATGATTATATTTGGATTCATTTTATCTACATTCACGTATACATCAAGTTTTAATCATGCCCATATCCCATAATGTTCTTTAGTATCTTCAGGAAACTGAATATTGTAATTTCCATAATCTCTGATAAAGACGCCCTGAAATAGGTCTGTGAAAATGAACACCAATCTCAACTGAATCTGTTTTTCCGACTCCAAAGTCTGTTTACAACCTAGTTATCAAATAATGTAGTTTTAAATCAGCTGTTCTTTTGAACATGGCTTAATGAGAAATAAATGGGCCTGCTAATTACATTGCTACAAATGTGGCCAGTTTTTGTTGGTATCCGTGACTACAGGGGTTCTTTTCACCACCTCCTTACTTAAATCTCCAGTAAACAGGAGCAATACTAGACCTCTCTTTTCATGACCCAAAGTTAGTCTAAAATATGGGCCATATAGATGATAGACTGGAAAGCTTTCAATTTTCCTGTATAAAATGCAGAGCCATTAAAATGGATCCCCAATCCTAGCACTTGTTGTGACGGATGGGGGACATTATTGGAATTAGGCGAGAAGCTGAAATACATAATTTTCCCTACCATTATTTTGGGTTTTTTATTCCCACCTATCTTTATTTTTGTGGCAATAAGTACATTTGATTATGCTTTATATTGAGACAACATAATCTTTTTAATTTCTATGAGTTTTGCTTGTGCGTTTCGAGTATATATATATATATGCATGCACACTAGTCACATGACTAGAGTTATTTTTATCTTCAAATAGCAATACCATGGTGGTCAATGAAAGGACATGCTATATTAATTATATATTGAGGCAGTAGGCCAAAATGAAAATGATGCCAAATCTAGTCAACAGTTAACAGGAGGGGTATCTTGGTTTAGTGGGTTTCTGTGGATCTCAATCTTTGGTGGGGGTAAGAATCTTTCATGGTGCAAAGTACTTGTTTAACCAGGAAACTGTCAAGAAGGAAAAGTTAATTAGGAGAATTTGTTGCTCAATTAACACGAAAGAAATAAATCAAAATCATGTGAGCAGATTATATTGGACAGCACTGCAACTGTATGACTGCATTCAGTATTTCATGGAATGAATCATGCATTTCCCATTTTATTGGCATGCTTATTAACGGACATTTACTATGCAAGTCACATATCTCAAGGTCTGATAAACAATAATATACCATAGGTACAAAATGGATGTTTTTTTTTGTTTGTTTGGACAACCTCACCTACTTTGGCCATTAGACAGAAAGATTTTCACCTACTTTGGCCATTAGACAGAAACCAATGCTTGAGACAACCTCCCCTACTTTGCCATTAGACAGAAACCAATGCTTGAGACAACCTCCCCTAATTTGGCCATTAGACAGAAACCAATGCTTGAGATAACCTCCCCTACTTTAGCTATTAGACAGAAACCAATGCTTGAGACAACCTACCCTAATTTAGCCATTAGACAGAAACCAATGCTTGAGACAACCTCCCTACTTTAGCCATTAGACAGAAACCAATGCTTGAGACAACCTCCCCTACTTAAGCCATTAGACAGAAACCAATGCTTCAGACAACCTTCCCTACTTTGCATTAGACAGAAACCAATGCCCTACTCAATGGCCATTAGACATTAGACAGAAACCAATGCTTTTACCATTAGATAGAAGGCAATGGTGGGTACAGCACATCCTCACAAACATTTGTCATTCTCTCTCTCTCTCTCTCTCTCTGTCTGTCTGTCTGAGAGACTGCAATGATCTAGATGAAAAAGGTTTTACAGCTCATTTATATTAATTGATGAGTTGCAAGTGACTGAGTTTTTTTTCAGAACATTCAAAGAAAGAGCATGTCTCATTAAAAACAACAACAAAATTAAAAATTTAGGAAAAATTTGATATGCTGCAAATAAGAAAATTGATATTATATAACATGATTTTACATCCAACTTTCTAATGATATTAAATTTATCATTCTTTAAACCTTTTTTTCTAAAATGTGTCTTTCTTTTTACAAAATAAAAGAATGATCTGAAATGCTCTATCAAATTTGCAATCTCTCACATCAAGTTTGGCAAAATAAAAATTCACGGTTTCATTTATGCTTTCCTCAGAATTGTGGACTTTTAAATATTTATGAAATGATTTTACATTCAGATATAATTATGATAGAGACAGTACAAGGGACTGATCAGTATTCATACTATGATGTTCTTAAATTTAAAATGTCAACACCTGTTATTCCAGTTACGAATGTTTTATGAAAATAATGACATTATAAAGATTGTCTGTGTCCATAAATAAACTTAATGAGATTCCCTTGCCAAAAAGCTTACGGAGACCTTTAACATTTCATATACATGCAAAGTTTAAGATTTCATAAATATGAAATTTATTGAAATTCATTCTCTATTCAGACTAAAAGAAGCTATTATTGATTAAATCAAATCTGGATATTTTATATTAATTTATCCAAAACAAGCTGTCTGAGCTTAATATATAAATAATTACTTCTTTTCCTCATATTTTCTTATATTTTTCAAATGATATTTTCGGGACAAAAAACATAGATGATTTGCGTGAGATAGATACATCTATTTCACATTCCAAACCTTAACAAAAAAGGAAAAAGCATTATTTCTTTTTGTCAGTAGCAATAATCATTTCCCATCCCCTCTTGAAAGAAAGTATTTGAAAACACAATCTGCTTTTTATATCTCATTTAACAAAATTCCCATATCCTGTTCTTGGGTTACTTTGAGGTACACCTCGAGAGTTACACATTACTGACTGATAATTCATCTCAGGAAACACATTTGGATTCAGCGAAAACTCATATTCACGAAAACAAAACTCTTCAAAAATTCATCAGGTCAACTCTGATGTCTTCTGCTTCTTTCCATATCCATTTTTCATATTTTTTCATCAAGGAGAGCCATAAAAATAAGCATTAAGATTATATCTTGCTGTGATCAGCCATTACCGTTCCCCATAAGTAGATATATGAACATTAGCCAGGGTTGGTTTAGGATTGCCACTGAAGGGATGTGTTATTGGAGAGCCACCATACCTCGGCCCAACTGATTGAAATGAAATTCATGTTTAATTAGATTATACAAGGTAAAGTGTGCCAGTTAGTCTTGAGGGCAGGTAGAATTCCTTCCTCCTGGTCACTGGTTTCTGGCTCCTGTCTGGCTACTCAGTAGGGTAGCATACGGGTAACCAGAAGTTACATGTAATCTGAGTCAATTTACTCAGTTCACCCTAAAACCTGATTTTGGATATGAATTAACCCTTTACTTCATACAGACTCATCTAATAATGCATTGGCTTAAACAGGGTCAAATTCCACCAACAATTCTTAGCGCTAAGTAAAACTTAAATTCTTAAGGGCAAATTTCAATAGTCCTGTTTCACTAATAAAACTACCCATATATTTTATTTCATAACAAATATTGTTAGTTATTAAAGTAATAATTAATTTCAGCTTAGTCATGTACTTGAATATTTCATAGAATAGTAATAGTGAAATGTGTATCTACCTAGTTTAAGAATTTACCTATTACTTAGCACTAAATATTACTGATGGAATTTGAGTCAGATCAGACCAAGATAAGTCAGCTCCTCTGTTTGCTCATACAAATGAAGCTCAGAGGATTTGCACAGCAAAGAAAAACCCATTGTTTCATATACCATTTAAAGTTTAGTCAATTAATATCAAGTCATAATTTGAGCATGAATATTCTTAAGGTCAAACATTATTACACCATGTTTGACCATGAAAATAAATCAAATTGAAAGCAATAAGGTCTGATAGTGTTTCTTTCTCATTGTAAAGGTACTGGTAAGTATCCAATGTTTACAGGGGTGTTTTTCATCCATTCACAAATATATGAACAGTTATTTACAATTTTCTTGCAATAAATGATGGAAATCACTCAGTCTTGCTTAAGGGTGACACAGGCTGTCATCAGCATTCAACTTGAAAAGCTGACCTAATGGCAGTACATTATGTGTCCACAGTGTTATCTTGCATGAGGCAAACGTATACATATATAATTTCCCTGTCTATTGATGATATTTATTTCATTCAAATGAAGTTGTAGGTTATATTCTGTCATAGGGGGTACAAAAATGATATGTCCTTATTATTTTAACTTTCTTTCTATATATGTGGCACAGTTAAAATAAACATAAAGGATTGATATTCATAATCATTTTGCACCCAAAAATATATTGTATTAAGTATTTTTGACTACATTTGATGCACGTTTTTTTTAAATTGTTCATTTGTATATATCACAAGAAGTGAGCTCATTTACGGGCCTTATGTGTTACAGAGTGATACAAATTTATCTTGAAATTTTTTTGTTATTGTAGGACATGTAATGGAAGGTCTATATACACATGTTGTAAGAAAATATATAAACAAGAGGGCCAAGATAGCCCTTAATTGCTCACCTGAGAAAGATGATTGCCTAAGAAATAAAGATGCTAGAGTGTAAACAAAGTGAAATCTGGCTTTTTTTATAGTGAAAGGGGCATAACTCCTAAATAAACTAGCCAATATCAGTTATAATTGAACCCGATTGTGAGCTTATGGTAGTTAACATTGTCTTAAAGTTTGAAGGTTATTGCTCAAAAAAATGAAGACACTTGGGTGCAAACAATGTGAAATCTGGCATTTTCTTTATAATAAAAGGGACATAACTAATAACAGGGACATAACTCCTGACCTAATTGGCAAATCACAGCCATAATCAAACTTGATCAAGAGATTAGGATCATAAACATTATCTTAAAGTTTAAAAATGATTGTTTAAAAAAATGAAGATGGTAGAGAGTAAACAAAGTGAAATCTTGCATTTTTAACATTAAAAGGGACATAACTCCAAACCTAATTGGCCAACCTCAGCCCCAATTAAAACTCAATTATGACATTATCATCATACACCATGTCATAAAGTTTGAAGATGATTGCTAAAACAAGGGTCAGGACTGCCACAAAATACGCCCATCATAGTATGGGGACTCTCAGAAATAGCTCAGAGAAACAAGCTACTGTCCATAAATAAGCAAAATAATTCCAAAATCCCATTAGTTAATGAATGTTAATCATAAAAAAAACAACTGTTGATACATTTCCATTAATTAACTGCAAGATCTGACAACACCTCATAGGGTCTAAGGACTAGGGACAAGCAAATTTTCAAGTACGTTGTGTACATCAAGGGCCATAACTTCAAAGTCATTCACATGATAATGCTGGATATCGAACTCAGCCAAGATATTATGGCAATGCACATGTGTGGAAAGTTTGAAGAGGATTGGGCAAACAATATTGAAGTTAGAGCCCAGACAATCACAATATCAAGTATTTTGTGTACATCAAGGGCCATAACTTTTAAGTCTTTCACATGATAATGCTGGATATCGAACTCATCCGTGATATTCAGCCATGCACATGTGTGAAAAGTTTGAAAAGGATTGGGCTAACGGTATTGAAGTTAGAGCCCGGACAATCACAATTTCAAGTATTTTGTGTACGTCAAGGGCCATAACTTCTAAGTCATTCACGCGATAATGCTGGATATCGAACTCATCCGCGTTATTATGGCCATGCACATGTGTGGAAAGTTTGAAAAGGATTGGGCAAACGGTATTGAAGTTAGAGCCCGGACAATCACAATTTCAAGTATTTTGTGTACGTCAAGGGCCATAACTTCTAAGTCATTCACGCGATAATGCTGGATATCAAACTCATCCGAGATATTATGGCCATGCACATGTGTGGAAAGTTTGAAAAGGATTGGGCAAACGGTATTGAAGTTAGAGCCCGGACAACAAATGTTCCACGCCCACACGCCCGCCCGCCGTGAGTGTTCACATAATACGCCCCATCTTAAGATGGGCGTATAAAAATGACCCCATCTCAGCTTTAATCGAACTCAGTCGAAACATTATGGTCATTAACATTGTCATAAAGTTTGAAGATGTTTGCTTGAAAAATGAAGATGCTAGAGCATAAACAATGTGAAATCTGGCATTTTTTTTATATTAAAAGGGGCATAACCCCTGACCTAATTAACTGATCTCAGCCATAATCGAAATCAATGGAGACATTATGGTCAATAACATTGTCTTAAAGTTTAAAGATGATTGCTCAAAAGATGAAGATGCTAGAGTGTAAAAGTGAAATCTGGCATTTTTTTATATTAAAAGGGGCATAAATCCTGACCTAATTGACCGATTTCAGCCATAATCAAACTCGACCGAGACATTATGGTCATTAACATTGTCATAAAGTTTAAAGATGATTGCTCAAAAGACGAAGATGCAAGAGTGTAAACAAAGTGAAATCTTGCATTTTTTTTAATATTAAAAGGGGCATAACTCCTGACCTTATTAACCGATCTCAGCCATAGTCGAACTCAATTGAGACATTATGGTCATAAACATTGTCTTAAAGTTTGAAGATGATTGCTTACGAAATAAAGGTGATAGAGTGTAAATAGTAAATTGTTGGAGACGCACAATGGACACTCATGGGTTCACAATAGCTCATCCTGAGCTTTTCTCAGGTGAGCTAAAAATCCGGTATCTCTTATTACCTTTAAGATACAATAGACAACCAAACTTCCAAAAACAGAGCGTAAAATTTAAAAGATCAGTTGCGAGACGTAACTTAAAGTCAATGTACTGAATTGCCTATCGGCGAGAATAGCAAGTAAATCAAAATATTTCCTGATAAACAATTTTAACATGAATTAAGCGTGTCAAATTAGAATTTTACAATAATTTATGAGCCATCAGTTTCGAGACTATTTTTCCAAAACCATCCGCCTTTTTTATGTCCTTGGGCCCCATAACAAAATTATGCAACGTAGAACGTTTTATGCGGGAAATTTACAAACAACAGTCATTATTATTATTGTTTCCTCAGGGAACCATAAATTTCATAGGGATTAGTATTTATTTCTTAAATCGTATGATTCCTTTTATGATTTTTAATGAAATAAACATCCAGCGCACTGGAACATTATCAAATGTAGTGGAAAAAAACTAAATTTGAGTACACAACATGTTCCGTCTTAAAATGTACAGCTATATCTAGTTTGTCCCGTAAATGAGTGCCATGTCCATAAATCACCAGCATTTATCATCAAATGTAAAAGTGCAAGGTTCCGTATTTTAAAAGTTATCTAGATTTGTTATAAAACAGTTAAAATACTGATTGTGTGGTTGAAAAAGCTATCATTCCATTGAAAATTATACCTTTTTTTCTTAGAGAAAAAATGCAGTAATAAATATTTTGAAGCATTGCTAGTCAGTAAATCACATACAGGTATGGCGTGTATTGCAGTAAATGCATATATTAGAATTAAATGTTACAATTTTAAGATATTCAGATTGTTTGATAAGTTGTCCCGTAAATGAAAGCATGGTGTCAAGTAAATTCTTTACTACCTATTACAAAGTCTTGACTATGTAGTCATTTTATTTTGAATGGTTAACAGTCTAGCCGATCAAAAGGAAATTATTAATTAAAGTCCACAACTTACATATACACCTACATGTAAACTGAAACAATGCATTAAGTGCATTTTGGATAAAAAAAATGCGTGTGCGTGTAATTCATTACTTAAATATTATTATCTTTAGGATGACTTAGACGAAATGATACAGTAGAAGTAATACAGAAAAAGAAAAGAATGAAAGATAAGGACGAACCATCAAAGAGTAAGCTAAGCACAGCTATGAAGAGGCTGAGCATACTCTTACATCTGTCCCTTTAACAGTGATATGTTTCAAGACCAGTGGAATAAATCATACTAGTGAATACACCTGAGAGGAGCATCACTTGATAAAACAAAGAAACAAGCAAGAATGTCAGATATACATATAGTAACAATTTACAAGACAAAGCACAAGTAATTGTAGAGGACAAAACTAAATAAAACAACAACAGTAATTTTCATGAACCAACAAATACAGTGCTATAGATATATTTTTATGTGTGCAAAAAGGATAACTATAGGCGTAAACAATTATAACTACTGCGTGCAAAATGATAACAACAATGTGTGCACGTGCTAACCACTGCGTAGCCATCGTGTGCGCATGCGCTGACCATTGTGTTCGTACTCAGTAGCTATTGCATGTGAACACAATAATTCAAGTTTTTGCCTGCAAACACGATAACTACTGCGTTCGACACATGCGAATGTGTCATTTATCGCATGAACACGTGATAGCTACTGCTTGCGAACACTTTAGTTATCGCGTGCGCATTGATATAGAAATATATTCCATGTCCTCTTTGTGCCACTGTAATCACAAGATAAACTCAATAAACATATAAAAGGGAGTATGTAGTTATTAAATACAAAAGTAAGAAATACATTAATAAAACAGTGAGTTTTGATGAAGTTGATGTAGTGTGTAAGAGAGCCTGTGGTAAAACAGACAATCTTTACAGGTTACTCAGAAAGGGTTAAGAGAAGCATTGGAACAAGAGGGCCAAGATGGCACTAGATAGCTCACCTGAGAAAAGTATCATTCATTGCCTGTACAAAACAGATTGCTTAAGAATAAAGATGAAACAATGTTCAGGAATTTGATATCATCATGACAAACATTACTGCCAAAGTTTGAGAATGATTGGACCAAAAATGTTGCCCTCAGAGTATAAACAAGATTTTTCTAAGATTTGACCTACTGACCTACTTTTCTGTCCAGCCCCACCCATTTTCAAACTGGTTCGAGATATCATCATGACAAACAATCTGACCAAGTTTGAGGAAGATTGGATCACAATTATGGCCTCTAGTGTGTAAACAAGCTTTTTCTAAGATTTGACCTACTGACCTACTTTTGGATCCAACCTGACCCATTTTCGAAAGGGTTCAAGATATTATCAAGACAAACATTCTGACCAAGTTTGAGGAGGATTGGATCAAAATTGTAGCCTCTAGTGTATAAACAAGATTTTTCTAAGCTTTGACCTACTGACCTACTTTTGGATCCAACCTGACCCATTTTCGAAAGGGTTCAAGATATTATCAAGACAAACATTCTGACCAAGTTTGAGGAAGATTGGATCACAATTATGGCCTCTAGTGTGTAAACATTAAAATTGTTGACGGACGACGGACAATCAAGTATCCCAAAAGCTCACCCTGAGCTATGCTCAGGTAAGCTAAAAATAGGCCACTAAATTCCAAATTATTTTCAGCATTGTTCCAGACTTAATTGAAATTATGAAAGCATAGGTTGCCTCATAATTAAGGGACCCTTTTTATCAGTGCTCCACACACTTGTAACAATTACTGTATGTTATCTACTGAAAGTGGTTAAATCCCAGCAGCTTCCGTTTGGTTGACCTGATCATGAATTTACAATGTATATTTACATTTAAAGCATTTGTAATTTAATCAATGCTTAGATGGAAGGATGTATTGTAAAGTAGTCACATTTTTAGAACAAGAGGGCCAAGATGGCCCTGTGTCGCTCACCTGAGTAAGACTGCTGTATTAGGCATGATGACAAAAAATTTCGCATCTAAAGTGTTTTTCTAACATTTGACTAAGTGAACTAAATTTTGATCCTAACTGAATTTGCACTCAACTGGGAATTCATGCAGTCATCATTCTTATCAAGTTTAATGAAGACTGGTACAATAATGTAGGTCCCTAGGGTGTTCACAAGATTTTTCTAAAATTTGCCCTGGTGACCTACTTTTTGACCCCATGTGGCCCAGTTTTGAATTCATCCGAGATTTGATGTAAACAAACATTCTGACCAAGTTACATTAAGGTTAGGCTAAAACTGTGGTCTCTAAAGTGTTCATGAGGTTTTTCTAAGACTTGACCTGGTGAACTAGTTTTTGACCCAACATGACCCAATTTCAAACTCATCCAAGACATCATGTAGACAAACATCCTGACCAAATCTAATGAAACTATAAAGACCAAGAGGGTCCTTTTAATTATTGCTTTTAACATTTCTGTAAGCATAAGCTCATAATGAAGTCTGTGAGACCAATAAATTTAGCTGACTTGACTATTTGAGTTAGTCATATGGTGACGTCCAGCTAATTACAGGTGGAGGAAGACCCCGAATGCACGGAGGCATCCAGGAAGAACCACCGACCTACCGCAAGCCAGCTGGAAGGCTTCCTCACTTGAAAATCCGAATGACCCTGCCGGGATTTGAAACCACTCGGTGAGGGGCTGAGTGAGTGCTAAAGTCAGTGACTTTACCCTCTCGGCCACCGAGTCCCCATTAATTTAGCTGAAAGAGCAGTATATTCATGAATACACTTTTCTCAAAGTGAGGCAATCACTAAAGATGAAGAAAAGACAGGGGCCTGAGACTGTGGTTGCCTGGGTAGTAGGTTCGATCCCTGCAGGGGCAGCTGGGTGTTTTCTTGAGCAAAACAGTTTATCAACACCTTGAAAAGATTAGATCAGAAACATACAAAGAATGGCGTTCAAAAGGCTGAAATATCAATCAGCTAAAGAGACTTAGTTTCAAGGAACACAAACTTGTAAAAATCAATGAACTTGAAAATTGCCACTTTATGCACATCTACCCATTATAGTAATGACATTGACTAAGTTTTGAAAAGATTCATTCAGAAACAAAGGAGGTGTTGCATCCACAAGAAATGGATGTACAGACAGACGGAGAAGATGACGCCAATATACGACCGCCTCTGGTGGCGTATAAAAATTACTGATCCTGCTCTGCATACATTTGTATTTTGCCAAAAAAAGGGTTTTATTCCATTATATTTTGACATACATCTTAAACAAAAAGGAACAACAAAAATGAGTAGAGCCATGAAAATTACCTAAAAATATGAACAGTCACTTTATTTATGATTCAGTATTTGAAAAAGTCAGTTCAAACATTGGACATTTCAAAACTGTTCACTTGATCTCTATACAAGAAAGTGTGAAAATCAGATTTTTTTTTCCTCGATGTCAAGCAAGATTTAGTGATATATGGAAATAATAAATGATGATTATCAACAGTAACATTCATCATCTTAGTAGAGTAAATTAACATGGTAAATATGAAATGATGCTTCTATATGACATTTAAAGGAAAAATGTAAAGTAAATCTGAAAAAAGAACTTGTACTCCACACTATGACTTGTACTCCAGACTTAGCGAGACAATTAATCACGTACAAATAACTGAAAACTGGCAATTATGAATATGGCTAACATATTTGTTTATGAAAAGTAAATTTTACAGCCAGCTTCAATTCTAATCTTATAAGGATGTTTTTCCGTACTTTATCAGTTGCTATTTATATCTATCTTACCCTCAGATTGCTATATATCCTAGGATTTCTCTTTCCCTGAATGTAGAGAGATTGGCTATCCCCCCATCCACCTAAAAAACAAGCTTATTTTTCCCTAAAATTTAACAAGAGGACCATCATGGCCCTAAATCGCTCACCTGAATTTAACTGCTAGAAAGAAAATGCTAAAGTAAGGGAAAAAAAATACACATAACATATAGTATTTAAATTTCATTAATTTTTAGTTCTGGGGGCCATTTTGGTAGGCAGACCTAAATGAATTTAGCTATTTTTGCTCAGTATCACCTAAGGATCATGGACCTATTGAGTTTCATTAAAATCTGGGTTTAAAAAAAATTTTAAATTTTAAAGCCATCTTGGTTGGCGGACTGGAATGATTTTAGCTATTTTTGCGCAGTACCTTTGATCATTTCTACTGAATTTCTTTTAAATCTGCTTGGTGGTTTAGGTAAAGAGGTCGTTTAAAAGATTATTCTATTTTTAGCTTTGGCAGCCATCTTGGTTGATGGATCAAAACGATTTTTGATTCTTTTTGCTCAGTACCACCTAAGGAATATTCCTGTAATATTTCATCAAAATCTGCTCAGCAGTTTAGGAGATAGATAGATAGATTTTATTCAACATAATACTGTACAGTTACATGGCATATATACATAACATACAATAACAAAGAACAATGTATGCAATAATATTGCCACATCAACAAACAATACATGTTAAGGATAACACAGAAAAGAGTTACTGAAAGCTCTTATTTCCACTGTGGTCCTTTAATATAATGTTATTTGACATAGATAATATTATCGTAGTTATATATCACAAATTGATTATTTCATCACAGATTTAATATGCACTGATAGACAAGTGTAAATAAAAGTACCCCTTAAGATAACTTATAATAGCTAGAAAAAAATGACTTAAGACATTGAAACATATAACAACAATAAAAATCAATTTTAATTACCAGACATATAAAAAATGAACTAGGACAATACATTTAATAAATTAACTCTTTTAGAAAACATAATTTCAATTTTCTTAATTCTGAATCTTATTTAGCACTTGTTAAATATATTATAAAAGTATACAAAGAGATGTATGACGTGCTCATATATAATCTTCAGATAATAAAAAAAAATAGAAAATTTATAAAAAAAAAAATAAAGTAAAAAAAAATATATGGTAGTAAAATATGTAGTAGTTATGAAATATTAAGGAAATAAATGCGCATCTTCTATCTAATAAAATTAATGACTAGGCAATCAAAGAATTTATAATAAAAGTTGAGTTGAATATTCAAATTAAAATAAATCTCAGCCACCAGCTAACAAATGGGCTTTGACAATTGACCTAAAATGAGGAACACTCCTAGCATTTCTTACATGTTGTGGCATTTCATTCCAGAGAGAACATCCATGAAAAGCAAAAGACCTTTTCCCGAAATTTTTTACCCTGGGCAAACAATATCTACCTGTGTTAACCAAAGAATTACTTGAAGAGTCAACCTTTACCCTTAACCTGGTGGAATATCTATGACTAGAATGCAATGGAATGAAATGCTCTTTGAGAAGGGGCCTTACCACTGAATATCTTAAAGACATGACATAGAGTAATTTGATCCACTCTTTTTGAAACTGGTAACCAATTTAGTCTCACATAATGACTATGATCTATATGAGATCTTGTATCCAATCCCAGCACAAATCTGATGATCTTATTTTGGGTGACCTGAAGTTTACTTTTTAGATTTTGAGTCAAGCCATAATACCACATTGAGCATCCATAATCAAAATGACATTGGATTAGTGAAGTTGCAAGTAATCTTTTACAGTGATAATTTAAGAATTTGCCTTTTCTATCGAGGAATTTTAACCTTGAATTAGCTTTCTTTATTGTAGACTTAACCATTATATCAAAAGAGAGATTCTGATCCAGGGTAGCACCAAGATAGTTAACAGAGTCCTTTGCTGAGATAAAGTGACCATTACAAAACAGATCAAGATTTGGATCAGATTTTAACCGTGGTTTGGAGCCAAATAGTATAGTCTCCGTTTTCCCCAGATGCAAAGAGAGCTTATTGCATACCAACCATATGCTAAGAGTTTCCATCTCAGAGCTTAGTTCAGATTCAATTTCTGACTTATTTTAAATACCAGCGGCCAAAATGCATGAATCATCAGCGTAAAGACCAAGTTTACTTTTTACAGCACCAGGCATGTCATTGACATATATAAGAACAAGAGGCCCATAGGGCCACAAATCGCTCACCTGAGTACCACTGCTCTATATGCAACCTAGTATACATGTATCATACTGATATACATGTTTCTCAGGAACTTGACAGTTTTTCTTACCCATTTTAGCAATAGTATGGAAAAAAACAGTGATCATGAGATTTCAGTGTGGTACTGCTGATTGAAAATGGACAAAAAGAGAGATGGTCCTTAACCTTTTCCCTCATAAAAACTCATTTTGACGCCCTTTATAGGTACCACATAAATCCTGATTTGCAGAAAGCCCCACTTAAACCTTTCCAAATTTAATTGTAAAATCCTCATCCCCAGACCACTATGGAGCAGCAAACAGCATAAAACCTGATCAGCCTGCGAGTAACAGTTGGACTTGCAGGTTGATTGGGTTTTATGCTACTCACATAGGTATTTTATAGATCTCTATGAGGAAAAGGGTTAATTATTATGAAATAAGTTGCAATTTATTACAAAGTGTTTTAATCATTCGTTTGTGGTTTTTAAGAGGTGTTTGGTAATCCCTGTGTACTGGAACACTGACATGCAGACAATCTGCATATATTCACCCCCCCCCCCCCCCCCCACAATCACTTTAATGATGATGTTGATGCTGCTGCTGATTTAGGATAGTATGAATAACCCTTATATCTCTATCAGGTGGCTTTGTGTAAAACTAGCCTAGTATCTCATATACATAGTAGCAGGTAATGTAGTTTTGCACTAACTCAGTGGGGCAACACAGTCCAGAAAATTGAAAAGCTATAGGAATGGCATTTGTGGTAATGTTATCTTCTCCACCTCTGCATATGTAGTGGAATCACCCAAATGACCTATCAGACTAGTGGACTATCTCATCTAAGGGTACAATTTATTTTTTTGTTTCTAGCTGGTTTTCTCTCTCTCTCTCTCTCTCTCTCTCTCTCTGTTAGACTTCTCTCTCTTTAATAAGTGGCCTTGTAATTTAATGTAACTTTTTTGCATTTTATTAAGCTACCTGGCGGCCATGTTTATTACAGATCGGAAAAATTTTAGCAACTTTGGTAGAGGTTGACACAAGGAACATCTGTACCAATTTATTTTAATATCTGGCCAGTAGTTTTGAAGAAGATGATTTTTTAAGTTTTCATTTTTTTTTTCTTTTTGTTTCCATGGCAACCAGAGTTCTATATGGATCAAGTTTATTTTAGCAACTTTTGTGAAGGTTGACCCAAGGATCATCCCTGCCAAGTTTAATCAAATTCTGTCCAGTGGTTTCAGAGGAGATGTTGTTTAAAGGTTTCTCTATATACATATAAGGCAAATAAGCCCCGCCCCTGATGGCCATGTTTTTTTACGGATCGGAATAATTTTAGCAACTTTGGTAGAGGTTGACCCAAGGAACATCTGTACCAATTTATTTTAAAATCTGGCCAGGAGTTTTGAAGAAGATGATTTTTAAAGTTTTCATTTTTTTTCTCTTTTTGTTGCCATGGCAACCAGAGTTCTACATGGATCAAGTTTATTCTAGCAACTTTTGTGAAGGTTGACCCAAGGATGATCCCTGCCAAGTTTAATCAAATTCTGTCAAGTGGTTTCAGAGGAGATGTTGTTTAAAGGTTTCTCTATATACATATAAGGCAAATAAGCCCCGCCCCTGGCGGCCATGTTTTTTTACGGATCGGAATAATTTTAGCAACTTTGGTAGAGGTTGACCCAAGAAACATCTGTACCAATTTATTTTAAAATCTGGCCAGTAGTTTTGAAGAAGATGATTTTTAAAGTTTTCATATTTTTTTTATCTTTTTGTTGCCATGGCAACCAGAGTTCTACATGGATCAAGTTTATTTTAGCAACTTTTGTGAAGGTTGACCCAAGGATCATCCCTGCCAAGTTTAATCAAATTCTGTCCAGCGGTTTCAGAGGAGATGTTGTTTAAAGGTTTCTCTATATACATATAAGGCAAATAAGCCCCGCCCCTGGCGGCCATGTTTTTTTACGGATTGGAATAATTTTAGCAACTTTGGTAGAGGTTGACCCAAGGAACATCTGTACCAATTTATTTTAAAATCTGGCCGTAGTTTTGAAGAAGATGATTTTTAAAGTTTTCAAATTATTTTTCTTTTTGTTGCCATGGCAACCAGAGTTCTTCATGGATCAACTTTATTTTAGCAACTTTTGTAGAGCCTCACCCAAGGAACATTCCTGCCAAGTTTCATTAAATTCTGTCCAGCAGTTTCAGAGGAGATGTCGTTTAAAGCAAATTGTTGACGACGGACGACGCACGACGGACGACGGACGACGCACGACGCACGACGACGGACGCCGGACGAAGGGCGATCACAAAAGCTCACCTTGAGCACTTTGTGCTCAGGTGAGCTAAAAAGTAAGGGACCGAGAATAGATCCTTGCGGAACCCCACGTGTGACCTTTGACCTGGATGATTGACTACCACCTACATCTACTAATTGATGTCTGTCTGACAAATATGATGAAAACCATTGACATGCAACTTCTGAGAGACCAATGGCCTTAAGTTTCATCAACAAAATGCGATGATCTACGGTGTCAATCCAACAGAACCATGCCAACCATGTTACCTTTGTCCATTTCAAACCTAATGTAATCTGTTAATTGAATAAGACATGTGTCTGTGGAAAAACCTTTCCTGAATCCTGACTGAAACTCATAAATTATATTGTTTGAGGTCAAATATTCCTCAACTTGACAATGAATAACCTTTTCTAGTACCTTTGACAATACACTTAAAATTGAAACTGGGCGGTAGTTACCTACATCTGTCCTGTCATTTTTCTTAAACAATGGAACAATTCGGGCTGACTTTAGATCATCTGGCACAGAACCCTGGATAATGGACAAGTTGATTATATGAGGAGATATTGATTAAAAGATTATTCTATTTTTAGCTCTGGCAGCCATCTTGGTTGGGGGACTAGAAAGATTTTAGCTATTTTTGTGCAGTATCACCCAATGATCATTCCTGTTGAGTTTCATTAAAATCTGCTGAACGGTTTAGGAGGAGATGTAGTTTAAAGATTTTTCTTTTATTAGCTTTAGCAGCCATCTTGGAAGGCGCATCGGAACGACTTTAGCTCTTTTTGCTCAGTACCACATAAAGATCATTCCTGTAAAATTTCATCAAAATCTGTTCAGCGGTTTAGGAGGAGATGTTGTTTACAGCAAAAGTTGACGATGCACAACCGATGCCGGACAAAAACTGATCACAATATCTCACCTGAGCACTTTGTGCTCAGGTGAGCTAAAAATCATCTGCCATCTTATTACCTCACAAAGGACCAGATGATTTTTCGAAAATCAGAAGAAAAAAAATCCTGCTTATATCCAATATTTTTCTATGATATTTACCTCAACCAAGGATATAACATGTCAACGTGTGGGAACCTGTGTATGCTTAAGGTTAACAGATCCAACTAAAAATAATAACAACAAGAACATTCTGTTTACTATAGAACACATAAAGATACAATGTTTTAAGTATATTATATGTGTGAATAAGGAGAAAAAGAAATAAAAATGTATTGCTTAGCAAAATAAAAGAAAGAGAAAGAGGGTAAGAGAAAGAAGGTAAGAAAGACAGTGAGAGAGATCATCAATATGCATCTTATAACAATTATGTACTTAAACAAAATGTATATTATATACATAACAATGTGGAGCTAATCATACATAGGGCTTTTGACAGAAGAACATTCCCGACAGGACAAAGTGGTACCAGGTCCTGGGAAATAGAATTTGGCAAGCATATAATATGGGGACTTTGACACACTTCTAATGCCCATGGGTGGTAATTAAGACTCCATAAAATTAAAAATGTAAAATTCCCCTGAGTCAGCCTGACATTCCCCCCAAAAAGGATAAATGAAATGAAGTGAACAGATTGAATGTGAAAGGAAGGGGTCAATGGGCATTTGGAATAGTCTGATATCTTGGCACAGAACTTTTTTTCACTCAGAAAGTGGGTGTTCCTATTGCAAGATTTATGCTCTTTCTCCTCCTGCATAAGATACCATTGAATACACATATCAGTATAAAGTCCCTAACTCTAGTTGCAGTTTGACTAACTCTGCTTAGCTATAAAACAGGAAGACCAATTCTGCCTAACTGTATGTATTTCATGTTCTTTTCATGGCTGAACTGTTATATACACCACTATCATGAAATTTCACTGTATTCATGTCCTTCCCATCTGTCTATTTTCATTGTCAAATGATGCTTTTATTTTCAGATGGATATTAAAATGTCAGTTAAATATACCTACCTTAACATATAAGTGCACAGACAGATTAAGAACCACCAATTTTATTTTACTGACAGTTTCCATCCAAGGCTTTTCTCATTTATTGTTTTCATAATATATCATTTATATACTCAATGACTTAAAAAACACTCTTCTCTTAAAATTTCAAGTAATTTTCTTCTTTCACAGGCTGTCATCCCTCTTTTAAACCTGTATTTTCTTTAGTGATAAGATAAAAGAAGGCCATAAAACAAGCACCAATTTATTGCTAAAATATACCTTGTTACATTTTAAATAATCTAAAATCCTTCAAAAAACATAAAATGAAATATTTAACATTTTTCAAGATGAGGGTTTTTTAAAATACTTCAGTATATATGTATACTAATCATACATTTAATTAATAAAAAAAACAACTAAGCTATATATAATAAGCAAACTGCATAAATTTACAAACAATAGCATGAATAAATAAAGTGTATCAAAAATATAAACCAAACCCTTAATAGTTATGTCTTTAAGTTTATTATACTGATTTTATCTCTGAAGCATTCTTCTTTTCAAAACCGACATAAAACATTAAGCAAGGTAATTTGAATCATTGAAGCCAGTCATTACATTGTGTTCGAGTCATCTGTCTTCCTGTAGAACTTCCTCAACATGGAAATGAATATCAATGACAATTTCAACATGAAAAGCATGTTGACATGTAATTGGTATACTGCATACATTTTGATAAAAAACATGCAGGTGTAAAATCTCCTACCACCTGGTTTATCAACAAAACATAACTTTGTTGACTATAACTTGTATGGTACTGTAAAATCATGATTTTCACTGACATTAAATTTTCGTGGAATCTGAATTACGGGCTATTTTGTTCTTACATATATTCAAGGATAATCAAGTTCAAGAAAATATGATGTTAAATAAATAAACTGTTTTTGTGGGGATTAATATTGAATTTCATGGATGATGAAGTCCACGAATTAGTCCCCTTCGAAAATAAATGATTACACAATATTAGTTTTATTCAGTGAACACACGTCTTTGTTGAATAAAATTGAAAATGGGTTAAGATTGAAACTGCACACCTTTCATATTTTTATTTTTTATTATTAGCAAAAAACACAACAAAACAAAAAACAGATAATATTTAAATGACAATCATGCATTGTTCAAAATAGATTAACTTATAAATATGAAAGGTCGTCATTAAATAATTGTTGGCTTGCAGTTGCACTTCCTACAATATTATCAGTGGGTAGGTTTTATGTTGCTTTTTTACACAGGTACTTTATATTAAAACATGGTAAGGAACAGAATCTGACATCATTTGATTACTAAGGTTGTAAGTTTGTACAAATGTATGATACTGTTATATTCTATGCACAGTTTGGTCAGTTTGATATCCATTTAACACATGGTATAAAGAATTATTGTCAAAAAGCAACCTTAACAAAGTAATAACAGAACATGTCAACAGTGTGTACATCTTCATAAGTCTGCTCCACTTTTCTTTTTTGGAGTGTGTGTGTGTGTGTGTGTTTTGAATTGAACAATCTGGTTGAACAATGTGAAATTGACATCAACAGATTGCAGGAAATCGTATTATAAATATTGCCTTATAAAGATGTACAAATTGTTGACATTTCATGTTATTACTTTCTTAACGTTGCTAATTGGCAATGATTTGTTATTTTGTGTGTTAATTAATTGTCAGACTGATTGAACCATTGCATAGAATATAATGGTTGCATAACATTTATGCAAAATTACAAACACCGTAATCAAGTGATGTCAGATTTGTTCCTTACATATTCAATATACAGTACAGAGTGACAAAAATATCGTAATAATCATTCCAATGAAATTGGCAACTCTGCAGTTCTAGTCCCAGTAGTTAAAACTACAATAAAAAGAAGAAAAATCTACCTCCTTGAACGTTAAAACTATTTTAAATCAAAGTGTTTTAGCACTGATGTATTTCACTGAGATATTTGTGGGTAAAAGTCATGAGATATGTATGTATTTGCTAAACACTGCTGTTGTTGTAAACAGATACTGATGCTTTGATATCATTAACAAAATCATCAAGTCAAAAGCAATAATAAATGAAATGACTGATCTGTACATAACAGAAAAACATCAGATGTCTTAAAATTATATATGACATTGGACTAATCAAAGGATGCATTATTATGCACAAATGTGCGGAAACACAAATGTGCAGAAGTATGTATGATTCAAGCCAAAAGTTAAAAAGCCAAAAACAATTTGCACGACTCTAAAATACAATCTGTCACTACTCTGCATTCACTGTGATAATGGGCTTATTTTGTGAGTTGGTCGCACAAATTACTGCAAACAAGCATTTTTTTTAAAGATTGTCCAATATATAACTCGCAATATAATGAAATTAAACTCATGGTGTTGATAACTTGACTGAGTCACTGTAGTGGGTCAAAACTGCTCATCTGATTACCACATGCTTCTATAAACCACAATGGTTAGATAACATCCTGTAATAACATTATTTTTATTTTTTTTTGTTATAAACACTGAGTTCAAAAACACTAAATACATAGAAGCTGAAAGTAAAACTGTGACAAATGTAAGCTTTGTTTCACTGTAATCATATCCATTTGTAAAATGTAGTAGATCTACATAATACTGCCAGTGACACATTCATGTCTCTGATAAAGCTTACTAGAAACAAGAAATATCTTTAAAGGAAGATATTCAGCATTGATGGGAAAATATAGAAATGGAGAATGTAGAGTGGTTATATCTAGCGCAAACTTCAGAGTAGACATTATTGTCACGAAGAGCTTTATAACTATCAAGATGATAAAACAGATTATAATATACTGCAGATATTTATAGCACTCAGCACAAAATAGGTCTCAATGTGCATCTAAGAGAGGTATTCTAATAAAAATCTCTATATATTATACATCAAAGAAACTGTAATTCAGTTAGAATACTTTATGTTATTCCATGAATGTGAAGCTTATACTTCAGCTTGTTGTTATCTCAACATGGAGCGTAACCTTCATATCTGTTAGTATAGGAATATCTACCAATGAAAATCGATAGGTTATTCATTCAGCATTGTCTTACATCATCATCCTTAAGTAGGTCAAACGTAAGGGTAGACAGCTACGCAAAAAAAAAACACAAAAAAAACAAGAGGGCCATGATGGTCTTGAATCGCTCACCTGAGAAATATTAACTTCATTGCCTTTTATATAACAGTCATACTGAATACAAAATCTCTGAAGAAGTACAGCAAAATAATTGTAATTCCACACAAAAACTGTAGCTGCGGTCCAAATTTTGATGGTCATAGCTATAAAATCAAGTGAAGCAGCAAGGGGGGTGAGCATACCAGTTATCTTGGCCCGGGAAGCCTCCCAGCACCATTTCGCGCAGCTCAGATACCCATACAGAGCCCTAGGGACGGCCCACAACCCTCGCCGGCCCGGGCTCATACAGAGCCCTAGGGACGGCCCACAACCCTCGCCGGCCCGGGCTCAAGGGGGGAGGGGCGCAAAAGTGGGCAGATAGAGAGCTAGGCGTGCAAACGAGAGGGTGTTTAACGCCCTGATGGGCCTTTCGGCGGCGGCGGTGACGGCGCTGGGGGTGATATGGCTGAAACGCCCCACTCTGCAATGGAAGCCATCGTACAGCGGCGGCAGTCAAGAAACGACCCAGGCCGTACAAGAAACGGCCCAGGACGGAGAGAAATTGTGTGTATCGTACAGCAGGAAGGTCCTGCTGTAGGTGGTGGTCTGAATCTCTAATACGAACGCAGCTCAGGAGGAATTCACCGGCCCGGGCTTAGGGACGGCCCACAACCCTCGCCGGCCCGGGCTCAAGGGGGGCAAAAAAGTGGGCAGGTAGAGACCTCTGCTATTAGTCTGAGGTAGAGACCTGGGTTTTCTCTCGGAGACATTCCAGCGGCGCAATATCTATCAAGTCCTGTGAGGCAAGACACGCATTTTCTGCCATAGGTATACCCAATTGAACGTTTGTGTGCAGTTGATATACCCACCGGCATGAAGGGGACAGACAACTGCAAGTGGCTCGTTCGTGGCTTCACTAATCTCTGTGGCCGAAGTTGCGTCAAGGACTATTGCAAAATCCATCTCATGCTTCTCCGTAAAGGCTCCAGTCCGATGAGGCCATGCGCCGGATGTGGTGTGGGAGTTGGAAATATCGTTGGGCTGTGCGGGGCATGTGGCTATGACAAGGCCGAGGGTAGGCTCCGTATGAGACGTGTGAGAGCCCTCGAAAAGGAGTTTGCGCGCCTGGCAGCCATTGATATTTCCATTTAGACGTGTATGTTCGGTAGAAATATACCCATCCACCAGCATGGCCACTATGGATGAACTAATCGAAGAGATTCTTGCAGAGATTCTTGCAGAAATGCCAGACCCGCGCCCCGCGCCGGAGGAGCAGTTTATCGACCTGGATGTTCAGGTCCCCTCCCCAGTTCAGCTACCAATTGCTCCTTGGGTTGAGATTCTAACCGACGCCAAGGACGAATTTGATGTTGATGGCGCCGCCGCGGTCTTCTCTACGTGGAGGGTAGAAGCAGAAGACCCGCTGGACATTGGCGACGTCAAAATTGCTGATGGCATATATGCTGGGGCTGGTCGGATGGCTTTGGATGCCCGCATGACTGACGAGAGGGCAGCAGCTTTGCTCACGGCCCTTCCAGAGGGTGAATACATGCTCAGGCTCAAGTTCTTGAGGGAGAAAGATGAGGGAGACTGGGTTGTTGAAGACAAGTTCGACCCGGTCAAGGCTGAACGGAAGAAAGGACAGGCAGTCGTGCACCTTTCCCGGGACACCAAGCCAGGTGCGCTCCACGGGATAGACAGCGTGTACTATCAGAACGCTTATCCTGTTACCGCGGTGGTGTATGGACTCTACCCCATCAGAGAACCAGACCCCGCCAACTTAGCCCCGCTAAGGGACGGCGACCTCAACTGTGTTGCTCAAAGAGTCGTAGAGCGCTTTGAGGGCGCGCGGAGGGGCCATGGTCTAACCCCCACAAGGCGCCAGAAAATACAAGACTGGGAAAGGGGTGTTCATGAATCAGGTGCTACGGTCGACGATGTGGCTAAATTGGAAACAATCCTCAAGCGAGCGATCGTTCTGCAGGACATCGCCGGGGGGGACATCTACAACAGCGGCAAGTACCAACAATGCAGATGGCGGCCCATAGAGCTCATCGTCCACAACGGCCATGCTTGGTCAAAAGACCTCCACTTTCCCCAAGCCCGAGAGGTCCACATATACGGGGGCGACGTCTGGCAGGCCATCCAGGAAGCAACCCATGGTGACCCGGTAGCCGTCTGGCTGCCCGGAGGCAGCCAAGACAACCGGCTCAGTGTTGATCAGTTCGTGCTCCAGGATGGCCGCACCTACCGGACTCAGGAGGCCCACCAAAGACTGCAGGATGTATGTAGATTTTTGGGAGATGAGGACCTGGCAGATAGGGCTTTCGGAGAGAACCACGCAGCCAGCATAAAGGCCAAGGAGCGAAACGGCTGGAGGCCAACCCCAGCCAGCTTCCTCGACGACATCCAAAAGGCTTGTGTAGAGCACGGACACGGCGGGCTGTGGAACTTGATGGATACCAGGGAAATCGTTAGCATTGATATGAAGGCCTGCTACCCTGCCAGCTTCCAGGGGCAAGGTGAGGCCAGGCCTTACTTCCAAAGGTTCGGGCATCCCAGCCACCGCATGGCCCGCGTAGCCATCAACGGCGCACTCCCGGAAGATATTGGTACAGGCTTCGCCGAGGTCCAGGAGTGGGAGTTCGCGCCAAAAGTACACCCTGTCATCCCTGCCTGGTTTGGGAAGCATTTCACAGAGAACGGTTGGGCCCCGACGCCCCTGTTGGCCTACCTTGTGGAAAGTGGCCTGTTGAATTCTCGTAAGGTCCGAGAGGCTATCATCGCATTCGAGAAGCAAACGGAGGTCTGGCTCCCGGAAGACCGAAACCAGGGCTGCAGCATTATCGGTAAGTTTACCCAGGGCAGCAAGGCCGACGGAAAGCGCCTCACCCGGAGGCTCGTAACCGACCCCGGAGAGCTCGACTTCCTGGTCCACGATACCCGCCAAAGCGGCACGCTGGTCGGGGCCCCACAAAGGTGCCCGCTAGGCCATGTCCTCACCTACTACGACGGCACCCAGCCGCAGTACGCCCACCTAAGGGCCAGCATGCTGGCATATGCCCACATCAACCTCCTAGAGATGCTTCGCCGGTTCACGCCCGACGAGGCTGTCCGAGTGGCAACTGACTCCATCTACATCCAGAAAACGGCGTTGCATAAGCTACAGGGAGTCGATGCCTACGCACCATATGACCAGCATCCAAAGGGGTATTGTACCACCTGCCACCTATGCCACGATACTCCAGTGCTTAGGACACCGATGGAGGTTGCCCCAGCTCAGTGGAGGGACAAGGGCGAGCAACTGTACATGCCAATGGAGCACGCCGCGTACCTCCCTCTGCCTGAATACAAGAAACAAGAAAAGGACATCGCCCCATCCACGGCACCAAGGCATGATGATCCACTATCAAGGTATAAGCTTAGCTACCTCAACGGCGGTGGAGGCTCCGGCAAGACCACTCGAGCCATCGAGCTCTTCCGATCAAGACACCCCTTGGTCTTCACTCCGACCCATCGTCTGGCCAAAGAGATGCGGACCCGGGAAGTAAAGGCTCAAACCTACCACAGCTTCTTCCGCTGGAGCGGACAAACGGAGTGGACCCCAGATAGGATGGGGCAGAAGTTCATCCCGAGGGTGATTATCTGGGACGAGGTCTGTACGGTACCCCGGCCTATCCTCGAGACCTTTCTCGACTGGCTCGACCAAAGAGGCGTCCAGGTCGTCTGCTGTGGTGACCAGGGACAGCCACCGCCAATCGCGGGAGAGATGCCGCACGACTGGCTGCGGCAGAAGGCGGACCACTATGAGGAGGTTGAGGTCGACCACAGAGCGAAGGACACCGCACTCAGGGACCTGAAAAGAAAAATCCGTCTCCAACCCGACAAATACCAGTGCCGAGAGATGCGGAGGGCGTTGCCCAGCTGTCTTGGATGGGATCGGTTTGTGGACACGTGGAAGCCAGGCGATCTCATTCTGACCTCGAGACAAAAGGTTCGCGACAGAGCCCAGAGGCTTCTACTCCAAAAGCACAAGGAGCACTTCCCAGATGTTGCCGTCCCTCTTCTCTACCGCCCGATAGACACCCGAAGGCAGAATATTCAGGTGATGGTCCCGGGTACTCTCCGGACAGAAGAGCTTGTTCTCAACGACATCGTGGACGTTCCAATCGACGCAGTAGAGACTGCTATACAGACAGGTGACTGGCGTCTGGGGTATTCAATCACAGTCCACTCCTCCCAGGGCCTAACAATCCACAGCCCCCAGAAAGTATGGATCATTGACGACTACCTACAGTGGTCCAATCTGGCCTACCTTGCTGTATCCCGAGTAGAGTACATGCACCAACTCGAACGAGTAGTCTGTCCCCTGGAGGAGGGTTCCGAGGTAAGGCAACTCACCGAGCAGCAACTCCGCAAGGCGATCCAAAGGAAGCTCGTGGCTTATAAGCGCCAGGACCAAAAGGGCCGGATGGGATTCAACCTCAAGGTCGACCACATCCTGCAGCTCAAGGAGAGCTTGTAAATCCGCTCGAGAGCAGCGGCGACCTCTTTAGCCTCTTTTGTCGTAAGCGGTTCGGCGGCTTTGAACCTGCTAGCCACATCGACAACGGTCAGGGCATACTTGTATGTGCGCCGACGAACCGTGTCATGTGGTAGAAATAAGAGATCGGCCTGGTGCACTTCGTTCGGCGTCGAAACGGTAAAGCGGGGCCTGGGTATATGGCGCGGAGCTGGGAGGTAGATTTGCCAGATGGCCTGCTTTTTGAGGAAGTCCTTAGCCTTAGTATCAGAAACCTTAGCCGCGGCCGCCAGTTTTTTAATTGCCGCTAGCCCCTTCCAGTAGCCCCTTGGGCTGTAGTAGAGTCTCGCCAGCTTCTGATCCATGGAGATATTCCAAGAGCGTGATCAGCCTCCAACACGCTGAAGCCACAGGCTCTGGTAGCTGCCCTGCTGTTGCCCTGAGGTTAGTTGGGCCCCATAGCATTCTATATGAGAAGCGCCTCATTGTCATTTCATCCTCCCGCCAGTTCTCGAGTGAGCTCTGGGCGACTTCGATCATAGTAGAGGATAAGGGCCCAGGAACTTTGTGCCGCCGAGCTGCATAACCAACTTCCACCATCTTAGTGAAAAGTTCTTCGGGTAGCCCCATGATGCATATGTATGTAAAAAAAGTTCTTAGAGAATTAATTAATCTTTTTTTCAATCCAGTAGCCCGTGAGCCCAGCCGCTCCTAGAGCTAAGACAATAAATCCAAGCTCTCTAGCCTGCTGATCGCCGGACGGTTGGTAGAAGTCAGCCAGCTGCGGCTCAGGGCCCAGTGGACCGAACCGCTTACTCGCCTCTGGCATTACCGCAGCATACTCCTGCATGGCCTCATCAACATCCTGGAAGGATTGGACGGCGTGGCCTTGCCGGCGGAGCTCGCTCTGGATAAAGTCTAGACGCTGAGTCCTTTTTTTGACCCACGCCACCTGGGCCGCCTGTAGCTGTTCGACCGCGGCGTCATGACGTCGGCGCTCTTCTTCGACGCCAGAGTTTTTGAAAAGGCTAAGCAGATAATTGCTTCCAGTGAACGCCACCGCATTTGCGACCGCGCCGCCCAACATCATTGCAATGCCAGCCATCGTATTATTATAAAGGCGCTTAATTCAATACGTCGGCGGGGATGATCCCTTGCTTGATGAGGAGATCTTTGGTGGCGAGCGCGGCCGTGACGTCGACTATGGCCATGCCTACGTCCCGCGGGGTGAAATCCAGTTTAGGGTATGTCCCACCGAGTGCGGCCTTAACTAGGCGCGCATAGCTGACTGCGAGCCCCGTTACCAAGGCGCCGTGGTAGATCGCATTGACTACTTCCTTTCCGTTTGGAGTTGCTTGGGCAGACATGATTATTCCATGTGATGGGGGTCGCGTCTATAAGATCCGCGGTTACTTTCCTCTAATTCTAGAGCGGGCGGGTGGTTGGAGCTGGCGACAACCTTCCAAAAAAAAATCCAGCTAGGGCTGCTATGGCTCTAGCGAACATCAGCTATTGAGGCGTTGCTGGCGGGGCTTTGTGCCTGTCTGACGGAGTGCTCGGCCTCTCCGTCGGAGTGCTCGGCCTCTCCGTCGGAGTGCTCGGCCTCTCCGTCGGAGTGCTCGGCCTCTCCGTCGAGTGGGATATTCTCGGTCCGCGCCAGAGCTCTGAAGGCGTCCACCATAAGGCTGAACCAGTACGCCATAAAGCTGAAGAAGCCCCCCGCTACCACGCCCATGTGGTGCACATCATTAACTAGTTCATTTCGGTTTGGAGTTGCTCGGGGAAACATGATTATTCCATGCGATGGGGGTCGCGTCTATAAGAACCGCGGTTACTTTCCTCTAATTCTAGGGCAGGCGGATGGGTTGGAGCTGGCGATGCGCCCCCCTTAACCTTCCAAAATAATCCAGCTAGGGCTGCTACAGCTCCAGCGAACATCAGCCATTGAGGCATTGCTGGCGGGGCTTTGTGCCCGTCTGATGGAGTGCGCGGCCGCTCCGTCGAGTGGGACCCCCTCGGCTCTGCCGGCTGCTCCGCCACCGTGGCCTTAAACTCCTGTATCTCATTCAGGAGTGCCTGCTGCTTCCTTTTTCTCTCGCCTCTGCCCCTGCCCGCCCAGCAGCCACCCGCTTAGGATCCTTTTTCCTAGTCACCCTCTCTGGCCGGACTTCCTCCGGCGCACGGACTGGTGTCGCCTCCTCCTTTGGCGGCGCCTCCTCCGGTGTTCCCTCCATTGCTAAGGTTTGTTCCGCCATCGTCCTCAGTAGATGCTTGGCAGTGTTTAAATGAGCTTAGCATTGCTGTAACAGGAGCTAAGTACATGCCATAGCGGTGGTATAGCTCGCAGGTGATGGTAGTTAAGGCATGCCCAACAAACGGATCTGCCTCGAGGTCGGCAATCAGTAAAGGCTGCTTATCAGCCGGAATCGGAGCAAACGGATAGCCGCCATGGTGTAAATCTGCAGCACCGCAGAGCCAAGGGTCTTGGTCATACTAGCCCCCAGTCGAGCCTCATATCGGGCGTAGAGCCTGCCAAACTCCTCATCGGGTAGACGATCGATTTGATCGGCGGAAATCTCTCTGCCAATGTACTGCTTTGACTTCCCCCCAATAGCGAGCGCAACCAACCGCTGTCTCTGCTCATGTCGTTCTGCTTTTTCGGGCTCATCCAACCGCCGTCTATGCTCATGTCGTTCTGCTTTTTCGGGCTCATCGCCCTCTACCCGGCCACGAGGTCGATCAACGACCTGCACAGTCGGCTCGTCAGCAAGGAGCTCGTCAATAATGTCGTCGGCAAGGAGCTCGTCAATAATGTCGTCGCATTCCATTGCAATAGTCACATACCTCCCCAGTCTAATTGTGATGAATACAAAAAATAGCGCTGCGCTCCAGACGCATGCGCCAACAACATATAGGCCTTTCATGCTGCTAGCACGTGATAACTACTTGGCTGCGAAGTGTTTAAAATAAGCTTTGCGTGCCTCATTTTGGCGAGTCGTTGACGCACAGCGTGTCTTTCGTCTGCGGGGATAATGTCATTTTCGCGCAAGCACTCTTCGAAACTGTCCCGATCCTTGCAGTGGAAGAGGGCGACCCAACGCGTTTGCTCTCGGAGATCTTTGAGGATGGCGTTGTACCTCTGAGCCAGGACCCAGACCGATTGCTTGGCATGCCGGCCGCTGAATGCCAACTCTGAGAGCATGTCCTTTTTCTTGGTGAGCTGTTTACTTGCGGCCATGTCATCGATGACATACAACGTCGGCTCACCCTGAAATACTCGGTAGAAAGCGCGCAAATAGTCGTGAAGTCGTTCACCCGGATCCAGAACATAAACCTCCTCGTCTGTACACACCCATGCGCGCTCCAGATAGGTGGTGTTGTGCCTGATCGTGGGACACAGGATTACGACGTGCTCGAAACGGTCGCGGTATGGGCCCTCAAGGAGGTCAAGCGCAAATTTCGTTTTCCCGCAGCCAGTCATGCCGCAGATTATCGCCGAGTGGGGCTCAGTGACTAAGTCGCTAGTAAAGGGCTGACACGAATCGCCCATTCTCGATGTTGAGCTGCGCATCCATGATTACGAAGAGGTAAATGTTCAATGGAGCTTCAGCTTCTGCTTCTTTGGCGATCTGGATCGTAATACCCGAGCTCCCGTTTTCGACCCGGCGGCCATTGCCGTGCAGGCCGTCGTCGTCGGTTGACCTCAAGTCCAGCCAGAGAGCGAACTCCTCCGTGAGGTACTTGCCCAGGTCGCAGGCGTGGACACTGAGGTCCTTGGCCACCATAGCCACTTCGGGATGCCGTTTTAATCCGCCAGCCATTAGTTTTCTGACCTCGTCCCACGCCTGGTAAGGGCGCATGCCATTCGCATAGAGCTGGTTTGAAACGCCCTCGACAGTGACCTCCACCTTCGTGATCTTGGGGTTGTAGAACGCCTCGCTCTGGCGAGCAAATGCATCAGCCGGTTCCTCGAAGAGCATCAAGATCCCCTTCATCGATCGAGCGGGGACGTTCAGGTTGATGTTCCACAGCGTGTCCTCCTTGTTCGTCACTATTCTGCGGTGTCGGAGGACCTTGTCGTAGAGGATCGCCATCTTCCCCGCATACTGGTTGCGGATGTTGTCGGCCAGCTCCCTGTTGGTCACCTTCTCGAACTCCAAGGAAATGCCCTCGACTGAGTATTTGGCAGCCGCGTCACCGGCTGCCCGGACTACACGGTCGTAATCGTTGAACGTAAATTCGTATTCCAGCCTGTCACCGAAAGCGGCCTGAAAGAAGGGCACGTGACTCTCCAAGAGTTCGAAGTCGAGTGGGATGTAGAAGCGGTTCCCGTAAGCCTTGGCAACAGCGACGTCCTTCGCCTTGTTAGTCACCTTGTCTCCAGCATCGAGTCTATTCTTCGTTACGTTTCTGTCCTTCGTGGTGTCAATACCCTGGTACTGTGAGTTCGCCCGCTCGTTGTCGGTTTTCCAGAGGTCCACGTAGCATCCGAACACATCGCTGTCATCGATGCTCATGACCTCGTTCCCAGAAATTTTGATCGTGATCTTCTTCACGATGGCCCTACCAAGATTATTGACCACTAGGCGGTTAGCATCGGTTGAGTCCAGCTTGATTTGGAATGCTAAACGAGTTGTTCCGGGGACTATGACATCATTAGCCCCAAGGCTCGGGAACCTCACTAAGAGATTCTGATTTTTGTCGATTGTGGAGGGGTTGTTTGTGATCACAACCGTTTGGCGAGTGCCTTTGATCCCTAGGGGTTCTCTCAGGCGTCGGTGCGGGTTGAGCTTTCTACCGTATGCGCTTTGTGCCATGATCATGTATTGAACTCGCAGACGTTTGGGTCTAATACATGATTATGGCCGATGAAGATATACCACTACAAGATTTCAGCGACCGGACGTTGCCGGCCGATGACGACACCGCAACCACATCGTTTTCCAATGAATTACCCATGGATGCCGTCGCCACCGCAACCACATCGGCTTCCACTAGAATGCTCACGGAAGCCGTTAATAAGTATTATGATTATTATTATAAGAAATTCGGTGAGAAACCCGAAACTGGTAGGGACTACAATAAATTTGAGGTCCTCGAAAATGGTCAACTCCGCCTAAGGGCTTATCCGAATTTTGATCTGTTCAACTATTACAGCAGAAAACCCCTAGCGCTATCCACTATAGCAAGTAGGAGGGGTCTAGAAGTAATCCATAACGAACTCGGTTTCTCGGAATGGGGGAAAAAAAAGACGAATCTACCCGCTAAAGCTGTCACCCAGATACAGCGGGTAGATGGAGAACTAGGCGAAGCGGCCGGCGGAAGTCTTGAGGTGGTAGATGTCGACAGAGCAACCCACGCCGCGGCGGAAGCGGAAGAGACGGTGTTGAAAACGATCAACGACCCACCACTGAGTACATCGGACTTGGACAGGTCCGAGTTAGTAATGCGGTACCGGGAACTCCGAGGACTCGATAAGGCTATGCAAACCCAGCGCGGTGAGCTTGTTAATAACCTGGCAAGGCTCTCTGAGCTCGACAGACACCTTGAACGGGAAGAAAGAAAACTGGGAGAAACAGATGACGAGCAGCTGAAGCGGGAGATCAGACAGCGCATCGCTGATCTTAAGGACGAGCGGGCGGCTAGGCTCGAGGCGGCTTCGTTCCTTGCACTAACAGGAGGCGGTGCAGGCGGGGCCACTCCCCCTGCGCCAACTGATAAGGGTGGGGTAAAAGAATGGGTGAAAAAGCAGCTAAAAGCTCTCGCCACCCTTCTTGGTAAGCTCGCGGGTAAGGTCGCGGCCGCCATCCCCGGCATCATAGGCAGCGTGGTTTCGTGGTTGCTGTCGACCGCCGGCAAGGCAGTTGGATGGCTTGCCGAGCACACTTGGGCGTTGGTCATTGCTGTTGGAGGCCTGTTGCTAGTCGCAACTCGCGAGTGGCTAGCGAAGCGCTAGCCAAAGGGCCACTAGCCCGACCGCAAGCGGTGAGCTTGTTAATAACCTGGCAAGGCTCTCTGAGCTCGACAGACACCTTGAACGGGAAGAAAGAAAACTGGGAGAAACAGATGACGAGCAGCTGAAGCGGGAGATCAGACAGCGCATCGCTGATCTTAAGGACGAGCGGGCGGCTAGGCTCGAGGCGGCTTCGTTCAACCGAGAAGCTCTCAGATCGCAGATCAGCCGGATTCGGGAGACCCTGCGGCGAATGATGCATGAAGACGCCACGCTGGCTGAACGGATCAAGACTCTCTTCCGAGAACAGGGGATCACCGTCGTGTCCATCCTCACAGCGATCGGGATGACCATCAGCACGCTCGTCCTTGCACTAACAGGAGGCGGTGCAGGCGGGGCCACTCCCCCTGCGCCAACTGATAAGGGTGGGGTAAAAGAATGGGTGAAAAAGCAGCTAAAAGCTCTCGCCACCCTTCTTGGTAAGCTCGCGGGTAAGGTCGCGGCCGCCATCCCCGGCATCATAGGCAGCGTGGTTTCGTGGTTGCTGTCGACCGCCGGCAAGGCAGTTGGATGGCTTGCCGAGCACACTTGGGCGTTGGTCATTGCTGTTGGAGGCCTGTTGCTAGTCGCAACTCGCGAGTGGCTAGCGAAGCGCTAGCCAAAGGGCCACTAGCCCGACCGCAATTCCGCCCACAACCAGAGCCCTTTTCTCGTTGGAGTGTGCCCGAGCAGCTGCTGCGTTTGCAGCGGGCAACGTTGATACTCCCTTATGAGTCGGTGGGTCCGCCCGCGGAGGCCCCGCGATTTTACCATCATCGAAGCTGCCATGCTGCAGCCCCTGAACTGGAGCAGAGTTGCTTTGAACCGTGCCTATGGGGGGGTCCTTCTGAATTTTGTTGCCCGCGATTTTACCATCATCGAAGCTGTCATGCCCCTGAACTGGAGCAGAGTTGCTTTGAACCGTGCCGATGAAGAGGCCGGCCGGAGCCCTCAGAATTTTGTTGTTGTAGCCCGCAATGCCTGGATTTATATTAAGAAGCATGTCGCTTGGAGCCATGTACAGTCCTGTCCCAAAGACCATGTTAAGCTCACTCCCGGCGTACTGCAGAACGCCTTGGTAACGGGTGATAGAGGCCTGGATGTCAACCGGAGAGTTGATCGCATCCTCCACTAGGGCTAGGAACTGCTTTTGAGCCTCGAAGCCGCCCGATGTCTTGTCGATGATCCTGGACTTGGTTTGTGCCTGGGCACCGAGCAGAGCCCACACATATGTCCGGATTGAGTCGTTGATTCGCTCCATGCCGGCTTGGGTGAAGCCTTTCGAGTTGTCAAGCACGAACGTGCTCCAAGAGCCGTCAACGCCGGGATCTTGCTCGATGAATTCGATGTGGGCCTTTTTAGGCGGTAGCCAGTCGCACGATGAAACTCCACAATGACGGCCTCCAGAGACCTCCGAGCCGAATGTCATGTGTTCGGGTCTAGGCTTCCGGCGTTCTGCCTGGCGATGTGTTTTGCCTGATTGTCGTGTCGGAAGTCTGTCTGGGTCCACGCAACGTGCCCCCTGGTGTGAACGTCCCCCAGGCCGCGGCTGTTCGGATACTCTTTCTGACGCCAGTCTGTCTGGGGATCGACCCCGAATTCCTGGCAAAGCCGTTCATACGCTCTCCGGTCGTATGTATTGTTTAGGGGGTCCCAGGACGCGTCCTGTGGAAGGGCGCATTTCATTTCCGTCAGAATGCGCCTTATGGTGTAGTAGACGTGAAAGAGGTATACAGAATGAATGAGCAGAGTCTTGTGCCCCGCCGGCCCATTCAGGTGGTCATTAAATGAAACTCCCGAACCGGAAGTTGCGCACCAGACTGCAAAGTTGACCTGGTTCTGCCAGAACTGCATCGGGCTTTTAGTCCAAGCTTGAACTGTGGCATCTGTTTTGACCCTGGTAGACGGTACTGGCGCCAGATGTCGGGCATTTTCGCAGAGAAGACCTTGCCGGGGGCGGCTACGATCTGTATCGTGGACAAGTTGTTGGCGGTTAGGCTCCGCTGATACCCCCCTGCCTTATACTTCGCACCGCTATTGAACGTAAATACCTCCATCGGAATATTGCAAGATGTTTCAGACGATTACTGGTATAACTACGGGCCCAACCTACCTCCAAAAGCCAATCGACAATAGAGACGGATGTCTCAGAGTCGGGCTGCGGTCCATCACATACACGATTGGCTGGTTCAATGTCACAAAAAACGAGGCGGTCACGTCCAAAGGGGTGAGAAAGATGGTTCCTCCCGGACTTTGGACTCTTCAGCAGCTACGTTCGTATTTCAACTCCTTGTTCGAGGACCTAACCCTAGCGCCGAACGAGACAACCGGACTCCTCGCTATCAAACCTAATGAAAGGGGCGTACATTTCACGGAGGGGTTGCTGCAGCTTCTTGGCTTCGACCAGAGCCAAATGCCGATCAGCCCACACATGGGTGTGCGTGGGCTGCGTCCGGTAAATTTCAGTCCGAACAGATTGTTGTTCATTCATCTGGAGCAGCTAAACACTACCGAGAACGCCCTGAACGGCGCCCCCAGTAGTCTGCTCGCCGCTGTCGCCGTTGGAGACTGGGAATACGGGGAGATCAAAACGTCAGTATTCCCCAATCCCGAGTTCAAACTTCTGAGACAGGGTACCATCTCAGAGCTTTCTCTCTCAGTTAGAGACGAGCGTGGTAACATTATAAACAACCACGGCTTGCCAGTGACTGTCGACCTTGAGGTGAAATGAGTATCTTTGGCGGGCGGGGGTATAAATCCTCTAAGGGCAATTACGCCACCCTGGCTTACGTCGATGCAGTCGCTTCGCGACGGTCCGCACCTCCCGATCTATCGCAGTATCTCAAAAAGACGGATGATGGAAATGTAGACTTAGAAGGAGGTCGGCTTATGAACGTCGGTGACGTCGCAGGGCCTACTGACGGTGTTTCTGCGAAAATGGTCCAGGCAGCGTGGGACCATTTTAAGGGCGAAGTCGTGAGGAAAAATGGTGAAACGCCCATGGAAGACGACCTTGACCTTGGAGGTCACCGGATCATAAATGTACAGCTTCCTCGGCACTCTAAAGATGCCGTAAACAAAGCGTACGTCGATGCAAGGCTCGGTCTAATCCAAATTCCCGACCCCGTAATAACTCTAGTGGCCGAGGAGCGCGGACCTTTGGTTGGTGGGCAGTTCGAATGGTCGTTCGGCTCCAACTCGGATGGTCTGCCTCAGAGCAAAGTGGGCTACGTCATGATGAAAAAAGGCAAGATCATTTCAATGTCTCTGTCCGCGGCCGAGCGTGATGGACAGTCGGAGGATCAAGTGTCTGTAGGCGTCACCTTAAATGGACAATTTCAACAAGACTATGATATCACTAAGGTCCAGCACTCTTATGTCGCTTCCAAGACCTTCCTACAGCCTCTACAAGTTGAGAAAGGTGATATTATCAACTTTCAGATGCGCGACACGAGTAGGTCCCACGCTTCCGGTGTGGTCGCAGTCCTAATTGAACTGGAGGAGTAACAACATATATTATACGAATATGAAGGATGAACTACAACAACCTACGGCACCGCCTCTGTATCCCTCCCTGCCAACTGAGGGCGATGGCCACGCTTACCGTCTTCAACAAATAACGCGCATTCAGGCCGATTTAACGCGCGAGGCCGAAAAAAGGTCTGGCCTATGCAAGAAATATAGAAGGGCGTGGAACGCCGTAGATGGCGCTGACGCTGCTTTGGCGGCCGCTGGGGGGGGACTTGGAATCGGTGGCGTCTACTTCTTCTCGACAGTCGTGGCCATTCCGGTCGCTGTAGGGCTCGAACTGGGGTCTCTCGGTTGTGCGGGTCTCTGTGTTATTGGCAAGGTGGCTGGGCGGCGCCTTTCCCGCAAGTACCTCAAGCATCGACGCATTGAGACGATTGCCCGTGTAAAGCTGAATACGATCTCCGACATCGTTAGCAAATCCCTGACAGACGGTAACATTTCCGACATCGAGTACAGGCTTGTTCTAGATGAGCTCCAGAAGTTTGAAGACCTGAAACGGGAGGTCTATGCCAAACAGGCGCCATCTCCGGTAAACATGGACGAGCTTCGAAAAAAACTCCTAGACGAAGGCCGCAAAGAAGCGCTCGCAGAAATCGCCAAACAGTTGAATTCCTCCTGAGCTGCGTTTGTGTTAGAGGCTCAGACCCACCACCTATGTACAGAGAATAATCAGCGAGTATGTGTCCCCGACAATCATCAATCTGATCCAGCTATCTATCCCTGTCGCCACATTTATTATGGTGACCTTTATAATGCATCGGCAGAATAAGGTCGATGCCGGCCTTCGGAGGCTTAACGAGGAATGTCTCCGAGAGAAAACCCAGGTCTCTACCTCAGACTAATAGCAGAGGTCTCTACCTGCCCACTTTTTTGCCCCCCTTGAGCCCGGGCCGGCGAGGGTTGTGGGCCGTCCCTAAGCCCGGGCCGGTGAATTCCTCATGAGCTGCGTTCGTATTAGAGATTCAGACCACCACCTACAGCAGGACCTTCCTGCTGTACGATACACACAATTTCTCTCCGTCCTGGGCCGTTTCTTGTACGGCCTGGGTCGTTTCTTGACTGCCGCCGCTGTACGATGGCTTCCATTGCAGAGCGGGGCGTTTCATCCATATCACCCCCAGCGCCGTCACCGCCGCCGCCGAAAGGCCCATCAGGGCGTTAAACGCCCTCTCGTTTGCACGCCTAGCTCTCTATCTGCCCACTTTTGCGCCCCTCCCCCCTTGAGCCCGGGCCGGCGAGGGTTGTGGGCCGTCCCTAGGGCTCTGTATGAGCCCGGGCCGGCGAGGGTTGTGGGCCGTCCCTAGGGCTCTGTATGGGTATCTGAGCTGCGCGAAATGGTGCTGGGAGGCTTCCCGGGCCAAG
Organism: Solen grandis; assembly: GCA_021229015.1. Lineage (NCBI taxonomy): Eukaryota > Metazoa > Mollusca > Bivalvia > Adapedonta > Solenidae > Solen > Solen grandis. The sequence continues at coordinate 8,663,872 of CM037783.1, forward strand.
ATAACTGGTATGCTCACCCCCCTTGCTGCTAGTGACTCCTAGGGCGGGACCAATTTATACCCAAGAGCCATGATTTGAAAACTTGGTTCAGGTCCACAAGGCCATGTTTCATATCCAATATCTAAACCCATGAACTTATGGTTTCTGACAAGATCTTTTACAGACTCTCCTATATGAGTATGTAAAATCAAGTGACCCCTGGGGCGGGCCAATTTTGACCCCAGGGCCATGATTTGAGCAAACTTTGTACATGTCTTTAAAGCCATGTAACACACAAAATATCTAAACTCCAAGCTTTGTGAGATCGCTCACTTGAGAACATACATACTTTTGGACAAGAAGATTTTCAAATTTGTCCTATATACATGTAAGGAAACTGGCTTTGACCCCTGGCAGCCATGTTTTTTTTACCAACCCAAATAATTTGAAAAATCTAGGTAGAGAGTGACCCATAGAACATCTGTGCCAAAAAAATTTAAAATCCAGCCCCTTTTTTAGACAAGAAATATTTGAACTACAGTCAACCCTCGTTACATTGGCATTCGATACAAAGGCAAATTCGGGATCCGGCAATAAAAGTCATGTAACGGATTTCTTTGTTCTTTATTTCTCCCTATACAATGGCAAATTCGGCTTCCGGTACGGGCAGCAATTTTCGGCAGACGAATCTTTGTTTCATTGTGTAATCACTTTTCGTTATAGCGGCAGCCTTACAGACGGCTTTTGATCATTGCCAATTTTGCCAGTTTTATGGATCATTTTATCTTTTCCGCAAGCGGTTACAGGAAACACATGGTGCTCATTAGAACCGCTAATTCGTTAAATCAACTCATGGCACCCCGATGTAAATAAAGTTTGACGAAATGAGAGGGAAACCCATTATGCTTTCGGTCCTTTGTTAATAAAATAGTACGATCAGAGTTCCTCCCCTGATTTCTAATTTACTTCCTGTTTCATCACTTGTAAACACGAAGGCCGACAATCGAGACATTTAAGAGGTAAACAAACTATCTGTGAATGTATGTGCGTGTTTGAGTGTGCGTGTGTGTTTTTTTGAAATGACTGGTTATTGTGTTATTAGCATTTAACGGGCTGTTCTTCGTTTTTATTGACTAAACTTGAATAATGCCAGTTGCCATGGTGACTCGTCACTTTCCATTTTTAGATCAGCCATACTCGGAAATCCGCTAGGGGCATTACAATCAGTGGGCGGAGTTTAGCGGGGTCATGTGACTTAGGCCTATATAAACTGTTTCTTCACCGCAAATGTTCATTACTGCTGGTTCCATCACGGGAGTAACATCAATACGGCTCTATTAAGTAACTTTGATTAGCGACTAGCGAGGAGTGCAGTGTAGGGAATTTTGAGTTATTAAACGGTGAAACTTTCCATACCTTCTCTCGGGAGCCCCGCTTCATTGAGAGGTTTGGAATAACATCAGTGTTGTGCGACTTGTATCGCTTACTGCAACCTTCCTGAGTCCAGGGGAGCTAGGGAAGACTGGTCTAGCTTCTAGAGTATTGAAGCCTTGCTTCATATGCTCTGGGAAGTATAGAGGGTTCGTTTTAATCCATAGGGATTTACAGAATATACCACTGTGGGTATACGTTGCCGTCTCTAGAGTGACGATAGGGTGACAGGGCCGGACTTCATAGCGCCGTGCCTGAGGAAGCCGGTCTTTACAGCGCCTGGCTTCACGGAGCATAGGCTCCAGACAGCTAGTCTTCAGAGCGCCAGGCTTCATAGAGCGTAGGCTTCAGGAAGCAGTGTTACACAAAGTATATAGGCCGTAGGACTGTTGTAGCTAGATCTCACAACTCTATTATTATTTTTTTTTTTTAATCTAGCTACGTATCATAACACTATCTCCTCCCAGATACAAACCTTTGTACATAGATGTTTATATACTGATTCATTTTAAAGAGATTCTTTTTTTTTATAACCAACCATTGTCTAATCATTGTGTTTAGGTGTAAATATTTATCATTGCCTTAGAATATTATTTCTCTAATCAAAAGGACAGGCAGTCCCCAAGGAAAATTATATAATAGCTCGGTAGCAGAACGTTACAAAAGCACTGAAATATACATGACCTTTTCATTATAATGTGTTTAATTATTGCTTTTTTTATAATTCAATCAACACTTACTCATGAAACAATTGGTATTGATTAATAATGCAGAAAAGCAGGTAGGTATATCGGTGTAGTTTGGCATTTGAATTTCACACAACCACTGCACCACTGCTAAATGAAAAAGACAGTTGTATTCCCGATTTATTACGAAATATTAATATTTAGGTAGCATATTAAATCAACAGTTGTTTTCATTTTATGTGAAATTATTCTTAACAAGATTTTCATAGTATGGTTGTATAAATTGTTGGCAGTACAGTACCGTTTGTCAAACTGCATCCTGAATCCCCCCCCCCCCCGTCTTATAAAAGGGTCAAAGCAAAATTCCACAGATTAGGGGATTGAAAAGGGGGCCCCGTCTTATATGCAAATAGTCTTATAGTCATGTAAATACGTATATACTTAAATGGAAAATGGTCTCCGCCCCCTGGGAGCCATGTCTTATGACCAATCCAAAAAATTTGAACAATCTTGGTAGAGAGTGACCTAAGGGACATCTGTGCCACAAAATTTTGAAATCAAGCCAGTACTTTTGCACAAGATTTTTCAAATTTGTACTATATACATATAAGGAAAACGGGCTCCACCCCTGGCGGCCATGTTAATCAACTGATCAAAATGAATTGAACAATCTAAGTTTGAGAGTGACCTTAGGAACGTCTGTGCCAAATAACTTTGAAATCAAGCCAGTACTTTTGCATAAGAAGATTTTTCTAATTTGTACTATATAAGGAAAATTGGCTCCGCCCCCCCCCCCCCCCCCCCCCCATTTTTTCAACGGATCAAAATAATTTGAACAATCTTGGTAGAGGGTTACCCATGGACCATCTGTGCCAAATTATTTTGAAATCTGGCCTGTAGTTTTGGAGGAGAAGATTTTCAAAGTATTCATATGTTTTTTTTCTTTCTGTTGCTATGGCAACCAGAGTTCTGCATGGATTCAAATTCTTTGAACAACTACGAAAGGACATCACCCAAGGAACATTCATGTGAATTTTCTTCAAATTTGGCCCAGTGGTTTAAGAGGAGATGTTGTTTAAAGTTAAATGTTGATGATAGACAGTGGACATTGACCATCGTAATAGCTCACCTTAAGCATGTTGTGCTCAGGTGAGCTAAAAATAGAACTACTAGATGAGCAAAACTGTTTATTTTTTCTTGTTTTTCCTCTTTTTTTTAAAGAGGGTAAGACGAAAAACAGCATTGATTACCCGAATGCTAGGATAAAAACAACAGGGTCCGTTTGATAAATGGAAACATTTCACTTTTTATATTACACCTTATGCATACATGTATATTCAATGTCTCTTTTCCAATAAATGAATATAATACATTTGATTAAAACATCTATAAATGACGCCAATTTCAAATTATGAGACAAACTATCCACGCTTTATTTCTCCTTTTCATGTTTCGTTGTTTATGACAGAACATATTATAAATGATCGTGGGACTCTCGATACCGGATATCCAAATTCAATATTCTCTAATGGCAAGCTTTATGTGCACCTGTTTGCTTGTTACCTATTGTTGTACATTAGATAAATATGCATGCATGACAAGCTCCTGTTTACATATTTTTACATATATAAAATGCACAACCACCTTCTTTATATGATTTATTTATCATTTTATTATAGACTTTGAGATGGCACACAAGGAATGATAACTCTACAACCATGCGTAAGCGGGAAATCATCAATGAAAATATTATGAATTAAATTGTGTGACTTAAACCTGTGGCACGGCATACATTCAGTGTAGCAGGCATCATACAGTACTTATAATGTCCTTGGTTAATCTAATAGGTATACAGCAAATAAAACAAGAAGAATTGTGATACAGAGTATCACAGT
>CM037783.1:8667962-8717962 GCA_021229015.1 Solen grandis
CGCACTCAATAGGTACCACATAAAGCCTGATCTGCAGAAAACCGCAGTTAAACCTTACCAAATTTAATTACAAAATCCTCATTTCCAGACCACTGAGGAGCAGGGAATAGCATAAAACCTGATCAGCCTGCAAGTTACTCGCAGGCTGATCTGGTATTATGCTGTTCGCATAGGTCTTTTCATGGTGTCTTCTAAGAGGGAAAGGGTTAACTCCAGGAAAAATGTCCTTTTATTTTTATTTGATGCATATGAATTATAATTGTTTAAGCATGTTGAAATATTCTGTTGCACATGCATATTGTAAATATATTTTTCTATCATGTGTACCATACCGAAGATTTAACTCTCTCTCTCTCTCTCTAAATATTTATACAAATTTATTAATTTATGCAAACATAATAATCATCAATCTAACTAAAAACAATACCATTATTTCTAAATAAAAAAACAACATATCCAATGGCATTATTTCCATAACAACCCAGTTATATAATCCTGTCACCACGCAAATCATTTCACACACTGCTGACAGAATTCCCACAATTAACTTCAAAACATTTGCTTCCATTAATTTCAGCTTCATATCATTTTCCATTCTCCACACTTGCAGAATTGCAGATTAAAAAAAAAAAAGTCCAGTACCATTATCACCCTTTTGTCACAAGAGGGCAAACAAACACCATCATAATCTAACACAATCTCTCTGCTCCATTTCCCAGCTGATGAAAATCATACTAAATAGGTTCAAAATGCTCTAAAGGACCTGTTCACTTTAATGTTAAAATTACACCATTCAGCATAATCCTAAATTTCCTGTCATTTTACAACACTTTGCTCCCCTAAGTGTAGTATCCTGGGCTATTAAATACCTCAGTCCTTACTTTCATACAAGGCTGTATCTTGTTAAGTCAGCCTATACAGCAATGATGGTTTAATCTACTGGTACACTTTAACTGAGGACTTTTAGTTAGTATAGGATTAACCCTTTTTCAAATATACCCCAAGAATTCCAGATTTAGTTCAAATTAAAACCAGATAAGCCCGCAAATAAATTAAAATATATATTCTAGGTCTCTCTATACATATATACACAATTCAATACAATTAAGTTGTTCAAATCTGTAAAACCCAATCAGAGTGAAAACCTTTTTTTCTTTATAATGCTTAAATGACATTCTTCATCGAAGAGCTAGGGTGCCCCAATGTTTGCTCGCAGATTAACAGGTGGGGAAATTGGGTCTTATCCCACTCTGGTCAAGCTAAGCTACAAAGATTAAGTCACAGATGGTCAGCTTTGAGACCTGTAGGATAAAAAAATCTCCCTATTGATTTAGTTTCAACCTATTTGGTATCACTTTATACAGTGAAAGGGTCAGTGAAGAATGTTACTCTGTGGTGAATTAATAGTTAGACTATCAATAAAGACATAAAATGTCAGAAATATTATCCCGCAAAGTGGGTCAGTTTTACATGCAAACTTGCTTGTAACTTTGTACCTTACATAATAATGATAGACTAAGGTTTAGACACATTGGCAAACAGAACAAACCCAGATCAGACAGCTCCTTCCAGGGGCTGTCTGATCAGTGTCATCCTGGCTTACTCATAAAACATAGTAATTCAGATTTTACACATTCTGCAGAGAAAAGAACATTCCATTTTGACCATTAAATTTCAGTACATTAATATTCATCGAGTCATAAACTTGCTCATGAATATTCCTTAAGTATAAGGTTTTAAGCATTTATTTTCATACTCAACTCAAGTATGGCCAGATTTGAGTATGATATTTGTGTCTAAGCCTGAGATCATACTTACCAGTAAGAACTGTGACCTAATTTTAATGTCCTTCCAATTAGTAGCTGACAAAATACATACAACATGGCTATAGAAGGTTACATATAGATAAGCAAATACCAGTCAATGATAGAATGAAAAAATTTATATAAATTAGAGCAGTGTCTGATATATCCGGATATCAGCTATTCTCGGATACTGCTGCATTTCACACCCTAATTGTAAAGATATTCATATATTAACCCTTTCCCTCATATAGACTCATTTTGACGCACTCAATAGGCTCCATATAAAGCCCGATTTGCAGAAAACCTTACCAAACTTAATTACAAAATCATCATTTCCAGATCACTGAGGAGCAGCGAACAGCATAAAACCTGATCAGCCTGCGAGTTACTCGCAGGCTGATCTGGTTTTATGCTGTTCGCATAGGTCTTTTCATGGTTTCCTCTATGAGGGAAAGGGTTAAGTGAAAGCTCATGTACAATGAACTTCCCTTTCCGAACTTTTTATATTAATAAACAGCATATATAAACTTGGGGAGAAATAAATCTTTTTGAAAGACATGAATGTTGAACTTAGTCCTGTTAAATGGTGTGCTAAGAGAGGTGCTTAGAATTGCTATTTTCTACCATGAGTAAAGGTGTCATATCTTTGTGCAGAATAGACAGAAATTGTGACAAAATGTGGATATATTGTGTCTTATGCTTTTCAAAACATTGGAAGACCGTGTTATTGATATACAAAGATATCCAAAAGACCAACTGAAATTACATATGTTGGGTCTTTTGTATACCTGTGCAAATTAGATATATGTTCAACATAAATATATTGACAAAATATAACAGACAGATCGACAGATACATTGCATATGATAGTAAATTGTAAAATATACATCAAACTCTTATTTCCATCAGGGCTTTCATAATATATAAGACCCTATAGAAATTATAAAATTTTCCCGCTCTCTGTCTCTCTCTCTCTCTATATATATATACACACACACACACACACACAGGGAAAGAGAGAGAGTAAAAGAGTGAGAGTCTATATGTATTGAATATATCTGAAAAGAAAATGATTAACTAAAATATTGCAAAATATTTGAATTGCTGATTTTTAACTTAAGTATTAGATACATATTACATATTTTATATTTATAATAATATAATGTTGTAAATCCAATGAATATATTAAACATCTTAATCCAGTATCTTGAACTTTTATTAAATTTGTTTTAATTTTTTATTTTATAGTTTTATACATTAAATGCATGATATTTAGAATGAGTCAATACCTCAAGTCCAAAACATTTGCATTACAACTTTGCCATTTTGTATGCTTGTACATAATTATGTTCGTAAGTATTATTCATTAACTTTGTCTTTATATAGTACCTATAAATTGTGTAATAATAAAACAAAATTCTTTTTAGAACAGTTTATTTAATGTATACTAAAGATTAGTTAAGACTTTTACAGGTGTCCGAGAATACCCTACACTGTCAGGAAATACTCAGCGTTACTTCAGGAACTGGTTCCCGGCCTATTGCGAAAATACGGAAACCAGCAGTTACAATCAACACATAAACCAATTAAGAAGGGCACCAGCTAAAACAATCCCATATTTTCAAAACACATGAACTCATACCTTCACTAAGCTTTAGGTATCCGAAAGTACCCAACACCGCTCTAACAACTGCGACTCCAAAAAAAGTGATTTAACAATATCCCAATCAGATAAATAAGATACCCTGTCGACTGGGGTCATAAAATGTACATTTATTTTGCATTTAAATTTGTGCTGTGAGTTTAGATAACATTTTCCAAATGTGCAATTTCCTCATGCAAAACAGAACTGCAAAATTAAATTACCTGCAGAAATAAGCTGCTACATGAATATTCATTAACACATTCCTGACATGATGAATATTAATTAACTGAACTTTACAATGGATTTTTCTATGTTGTACAAGCTATGTAAATCTGAGAAACAATATTGTATAGGCAAACAGAGGTGACCCTGATCAGACTGTTGCCAGTCCTTCCAGAAAGTCATTAAAAAAGACACTGGCAACTCCCTGCTGTATACACAGGGAAGTTCGAGGACTGGTTTTATCATAACTGGGTATCATGTCACTGTGCATGTCTATGGTGTGATACTGCAGTGTGGCAGCATTAATTCTGTCTTAAGTGGACAGAGACATAATGTCTAGGGGATATTAAACCCAGTAATATATTGTCCAGGGGATATTAAACTTAATAAACATAATTAATTCACCCTTCCTCTGATATCTGATTGACAGGCCGATTGACCAATCAGATAACGGGATTTATACATACCTCCAGAAACTACTTAGACAAACTGACAAATATTACTGTCTGCCTAAAAAAAAATTCTCTATCAATTTTTATGAAGGTAACATTATTCCCCCCCCCCACCCCTCTGAAATGTTATGTTGATTTATATAACAATGGGGATAATATGTAGCTGGTGTTGTTTAATTCCGACAGTCGATATCCAAAGAAACTTTAAGATGGAGTAAAAGTTAAGTACCATTTCTCAACCGAAGACAAACTATGAAAAATGACTTGTTGGATCAAGTTGTGTGAGAGACCTTACAATCAGCTTAATGAAGCTAAAATCAACTTGAATCAGTATATATGAACAAAGGTTTGTTTATTAATCATGTTTGTTTATTTAAATGTCATATATTATTTGAACATTGCTTGTCTAGCCTAGAGACAACTTGCACTTGTTTGTTAAAGTGGGCATAGAGACTGTGACGTCACTAGCTTGCACTAATCTCTATACTAGACCTTAGGATTCACCCCAAAACTGTGAATTGGCTTCAGCACAGTAATAGTACTTTTATATGAATATGACCAAAAGTTAGTAACATGAGCATGCCTAGATCCATACTACTAAATGTGCTTATCAATGTTGACACGTTATATTGTAATTTCAACACTTCTATTGTAGACTGAGCAATGCTATTCAATTATACTTTCACATGAATTTGTGGAATATTCTGTCGTGTCAAACAGGCTGAGATAGTTTGGCCATGTAGAGCGCAGTCAAGGGTGGATATCCCAGGTGCGTTACCTTAGCATTACTGGTCAAAGGGTTCCAGGCAGACCAAAGCTGTCTTGGGACGACCTAGTGAAACGGGATCGTGAGTCTCTAGGGATGAACTGTATCAACCCACAAGATTGCCAGGCATGGAGAGGGAGACTTCGCTCCCTACTGGACAGCCAGGCCTAACCCTTGTGAAAAGGAATAATTCAAGGCCTGGATAATCAAAACTGGGTGATGATGATGATGTGTATAATTTGCAGATAAACATTTATCTCTCAAAATGTCATATACAATGCAAAAATACATTCCATCGGCATACTAATTAATTGACAATAACTTAAAAGAGTGTTACATCATTTTATTTACATTACTTATCCATTTCAATGCAATCTCCAACACAGGAGACATTAATGGTGCACCAAACTCCGCACACCGGTTACGTCAAGCTACACTACTTTTACCACTGCCACCACACAAGTCACGTTGAAACCATGTGACCAACATTTATAATTTTTTAAAATAATGTTATATGATTTTATTTTTTTACTTTTCTCGAAATCATGAATGTTATATTCGTGAAATATAACGAAACTGATATGATATATTCAAAACTAGTCATAAGTGATAAAAGTAAATCCAACCTATATTATCAGCTGAAATCTACTTCTGGTGGCAGTGGTTATCGACAACTGTAAGGGGAGGTAACTACTGCGGTGGAGTTTGATGGTGCACAACTATGATTCACCCATGATCCTTTGAGTGCTTTCACACAGGTCATTCAGACCGGTGTTGACACATTGCTCTGACAGTGATGTCAGCGAGATCTGCAGATTCCTCCTCCTTGTGCAAGGACTGACAATTATAAACAATAACAACAATACAACCAGTGTTCCCTGCACTGATACAGGTGGAGGGCAAGGCGTGGCTCTTCACAAAATGTCAGTATATTCCAGCACTGAATGCTGCTCCAAGGGTCATATTTGTCTGTCTTATCTCCGATATATATAAATTTCTCATAAATCAGAAACATTCTGCAATAAAAGTTAAGCTATTAAATACACCCCCACTCCGTCACAAAAGAATAAAAATAAAATGTAATGTGATTTGCAGATGGCTTTAAATCATTAGAAATTAGATTAAAATGGTTAGTGATTTGAAAATTAAAATCAATAGTTTTTATAAAAGTATACATTTAAAGAGAAAAAAGGGCAAATCACAGTTCCTGGTGGAAGAATGGTAGGTGCAACCCATATATTTATGAGCAGGAGGTCTGATTGAGATTGTACCTTGTCCTAGTACCTAATTAGATGTTTCAGTTTAACCCTTTCCCTCATATAGACTCATTTTGACGCACTCAATAGGTACCACATAAAGCCTGATCTGCAGAAAAACCACAGTTAAACCTTACCATATTTAATTACAAAATCCTCATTACCAGACCACTGAGGAGCAGCGAACAGCATAAAACCTGATCAGCCTGCGAGTTACTCGCAGGCTGATCTGGTTTTATGCTGTTCGCATAGGTCTTTTCATGGTTTCCTCTATGAGAGAAAGGGTTAAACACCACTTGCAATAAACTGACAACTGAAAAGTGATAAACATTTTCCAAGCACCATAACTCTGTCAAGAATTGGTGAAAGTCAGCAAGATGCAAACTTGGACTGCAATTCATTATAGTATACCTATATACCAAAATTCAGCTCTGTATGGCGAAGCATTGTAGGGAAGGTCCAGAGAGCCATCATTTTAATCATTATTTCTCCCTTAGTCCCAGGGCCAAAACAATAAATATGTCAAAATTTGTACATATCCAAGGAGAAAGGGATTGATTTAAAACTGACAAACAAGTTGTTTGTTTCAAACCATCATTTTGTCCATATGATACTAATTGAAAACATCTCTTCATGTGTATATATCTGGATAACAAACATGTCTTTAATTAACCCTGTCATTTAAATGGGTCAGACAGCAGATGGATGTCTACATTGATGTTTTATACATTACCGACGTCCTGGTGCAGACTCATTAATGGAGAAATGTTAATAATGTCCCTCACATTCTACATGAGCTCCAGCAAATCTGCCCCTAGCCCTATACACTGTCATTGGAATGAAGGAGGTAGTAACAAGGTTTTCAAATAGTCAATCAAACTGGAAATTATCAATTAGCAGGGTCTCTGTTTTACATGGGGCACCTGCCATAGCAGCAATTAGTTTTGTTTTCTTTTTTTTTCATGCTTGATAAATAAACATGACGCGAGACATTCAGATATGCTAGTAATGCATGGGCTTATTTAATTTCTAGAGCATTTTGTTTTTATTGAGTATTTTTATGTTTATTTTCCTTTTATTGCTGTATAGAATTAGCCTTTGAGGCACAGTTTGACTAAATGAGGGTTTATGATGTTTTACAACACTAATTGCAGTCATTTATACTGTACAGTATTTACAAACCAAATATCAAGCACCTGTAAATGAGGTCTTGGGACAGGAATGATCTAGCTCTAATTTCACAAACAATACTGTGTGCTAATTAATACTTTAATTCTTAACCCTTAACCTCATGAATATTCAAGAACAAATTTATGAATTCATGAATATCAATTGACTGATCTTTAAATGGTTTATAAAATGATGTATTTTTTCTTTGCAAAAAATAACTATGTAGAATTTGAGCTACAATACTGTATGAGTAAACAGAGGAGACCCTGATCAAACAGCTCCTATAGGAGTTGTCTGATCTGGGTCTGCTCTGTTTGCCTATGCGTCAGAATGAGTCTATATGAAGTAAAGGGTTAAGAAGAAATGTATTCCATCATTCCTGTTTTATGAAATATTCAAGGATATGACAAAGTCAACATTAGTTATTTCCTCATGAACTCTTACGTTTTTTAACGGAATGAAATATTGAGTATTTCTATAACAGGAACAGAAAGATGAAATTCATTCCTAAGTATATAAGTTTTACGAGAGCTTTGCATGGTTGGTGGAATGCAAACCTGAAAGTGACATCAATATCAAAATGACTTTAAAAAAATTCTGAGTTGAGGTATTGAGTTACTGAGTCTTACATGGCCCACAGTTCATGACATATCTTAAACAAGAGGGCCAAGATGGCCCTTGGTCGCTCACCTGAGAAAGATGATTGCTTAAGAAATAAAGATGCTTGAGTGTAAAAGTGAAATCTGGCTTTTTTTTATGGTGAAATGGGCATAACTCCAAAATTTACAAGTCAATATCAGTTATAATTGAACCAGATTGTGAGATTATGGGCATAAACATTGTCTTAAAGTTTAAAAATGATTGTTAAAAAAATGAAGTTGGTAGAGAATAAACAAAGTGAAATCTTGCATTTTTTGTATTAAAAGGGGCATAACTCCTGACCTAAATGACCCATCTCAGCCACAATTGAACTCAATCGAGGCATTATGGTCAAGTTTGAAGATGATTGCTAAAATGATGAAGATGCTAGAGTGTAAACAAAGTGAAATATGGCTTTTTTTTTATATTAAAAGGGGCATTACTCCTGACCTAATTGACGGATCTCAGCCATAATCAAACTTTATCGAGACCTTATGGTCATAAGCATTGTCATAAAGTTTGAAGATGATTGCTCAAAAGATGAAGATGCTAGAGTGTAAACAACTTGAAATATGGCATTTTTTGAATATTAAAAGGGGCATAACTCCTGACCTAATGGTACGATATCAGCCATAATCGAACTTGGCCGTGATTTTATGGTTATAAACATTGATATAAAGTTTAAAGATAATTGCTCATGAAATGAAGATGCTAGAGTGCAAACAATTGAAATTGGTTTTTTTAATTTTAAAAGGGGCATAACTCCTGACCTAATGGTACGATATCAGCCATAATCGAACTTGGCCGAGATTTTATGGTTATAAACATTGTTTAAAAGTTTGAAGATAATTGCTCATAAAATGAAGATGCTAGAGTGCAAACAATGTGAAATCTGGCTTTTTTTAATTTTAAAAGGGGCATAACTCCTGACCTAATGTTCTGATATCAGCCATAATCGAACTTGGCCGAGATTTTATGGTAATAAACATTGTTTTAAAGTTTGAAGATAATTGCTCATAAAATGAAGATGCTAGAGTGCAAACGAACAAATTGTGGACGACGGACGACGGACGGACGGACGGACGGACGGACGGACGGACGACGGACATTCATCGATCCTAAAAGCTCATCCTGAGCACACGTGCTCAGGTGAGCTAAAAAATCATTGCAAAACAATACTGCAGGTCACAATTATATCAATATTAATAGCATTTGGCAAAAGAATATGGCTTTAAACTTTGTTTCCAAGTTTGATAAAAATTTCTCAAGCTTATAATGAGGGTGCTAGAGAGTAAATAAACAAACTCTGGACATGAAACATCACATGATCTATCTAGCCATTCCATTGTCAGGTGATCTGATAAATGCTTGTAAACTGTCATAAAAAAGGATGGAAATCTATATTAAAGTCATTTTTAATGTTTCCTTTCAGGTATGAAAATCTCAAGGAAGTACAGATCTGATTTTCCTAAAAGTTAAGATTAAATTTAAGATGGAGATGATAATCTCAATATTTTGCTTTAAATTTAAGGCATATTTGGATGTGTAACAAGATTTTATCTAAATTTAAAGAACATTTTTAAGCAATTAAGGTTTTTCTTTAACAAATTTATTCTCCTCCTACAGAGTGGTTTTCAATAGTGGTCTATTTGATACATGTGACACAAAATATTTGAAGTCTTATACCCTTTCAAATAGCAAAAAACTTTTAATGTTTTAATAAAGTCTGCATTTCTAAAATTTTATTGTGAGTCAGTTATTCAGTTGTTAAAACAGTACAGCTTTGCAAATATATGTACTTTAATATTTTGATTTTGTGAGACAGACTCATTCCTTTTCTTTTGGGCCCTACTTCCACCCCCCACCTGAAATTTTATAAACCTGTTCAATAACTTTGTGTATAAACTGATTTTTTGGCTTCTATATATAAATAATTGAGGCCTGAACATGTTAAGGATATTACATAATTATAGAACATATCATTTGATTCTTAAAATCATTTAACTTTTACATAAGATACCAAGGTTTTTGCTAAAATACATTTTCTAAGAAAAAAACACCTCACCCCTTGCTTCAAGGGGAATAACTTGAATTACATATGTCTATGACACACTACAGAGTTACCTACCTTTCTTCCTTCTCTTCTTTCTCCTCCTGAGTGCACCAGCAGCAGAAACATTGCCAGGATTTCGAGGACCCAACGACGTCATATTTCGTTGCCATGGTAACAGTTATATATCCTCATATGATCATAACATTATTTCAAGATAGATTGCTTCACATTCCAAACTCAAGAGTTGCGTACTATTCCTGCTTGTTTTTGTGTTTATCAAACTAACAGCATTACCTATTTCTTGATAATATGTACAGTTTATGCATATTACACTATACAATCCACAGAAATATCCACTGGATACACAAATCACAAGTGCTCTAAACCTGTCTCCAGATTCTGAAATCTTTTTATTTCCTCTCTTTATTTGATTATCCAATTTTACCATCCTCATTGAATAACAGTATTTTTGGTTTCAAGGGTCACTTCCTGTTTCTGATTGTGAATATAACTTTAATAATATCTCATTCACACCATATCAACAACCCATCAGAGATATTCAGTTTTAATACCTCATTTGAAATTTCCATTTTTCACACATCGTTTTTTTATCTAGTGTTCTTCAAACTAATAATGTTACATGGACCTAAACACAGTTACAAAGCTCCATGAATAATAAAGTTCTACAGAAAACAGACTGTTCTGAATTATTTGTCCATCTTTGAATGTATCAGAATCAGTCCATTTATCACCTGTGTTAAAACACAGAATATTTAACTGCAAGAAAACAATTTATTAAGAGATAAAACACATACACACGCGCAGAGAGAGAGAGAGACAGAGAGAGAGAGAGCAGAAGGTCTTACTCAAAACTAGATAGTAAATAAGGTGCAAAAAAACAAAACAAAAACAAAATTGAATCTTCAGTTTTCCAACAGAATATCAATAGATACAACTCTGAACCCAGAGATATCAGACAACATTCGTTAGAGTATGCTGAGTGAACTAACAACTTAATTAGCAAGTATAATCTCTAATCCGATATGACAAACAAACTGAGGCTATACAAGCAAATCACCCAGTCCTGAGACAAACTAATATCAACAAGTCTTGGATAACGAACTGATGAGCACTTCCCTGTTTTCACTCAACATTCCTAAAAATGGCCCTAAAATCAACTTCACCATCTACAATGAGTCAATCTGACACTCTCCAATCCACCAAAATAACTTCCACTGTCTGATGAGTTCTTTTTCTTCTGTATTGGTTATCCAATTCTAAACAGTCTGCAGTCTAAACAGCAGCCTTAATTTCATTCTCTTTATGTTATCCTATTCTTAAATGTGTTACGAAGATTTAATTTCTATATTGTAGGTGAGGAGTTTTGGCTTGAATTTACTCTTGTATAACTTGGGAATGACTTACTTGTGCACATAAAAATTATGAAAAAAATACTGTTACATAACTAATCCTATACTACAAAGACCACCATTCTACACTGTCAGTCCAATGACCCTCAATCTGTACAGATCTTTACCTTCACCTCTTATATAACCTGATCAGCAAGCAAGCTTCATTCTGTACAAAGGGAAATATTTTGATATTTAAGATACTGAGGATAAAATGGATTCAGACTGGAAGAAGCATTGAGTAATGTCTAAGTTTAAAAAAAGCCTGAGATCCCAAGTGAGTTGTCTGAGATGTTCAAGACGATAACATAGAGACAACAAACATAAAGGTAAGTATATCTGCTGTTGTCCCCCCTCTGTGTAAGGAATCACTTCTAACGAAGTTGACTCCAGTGGCACCGTCACTAAATCATCAGGTTTAAGAACCTATTGGTCGGAAATTGTTACAACTTTTGCAACTTCTCAATCTCTCACTTCATATATCAAAAAGCTAGTTTAGAAACTAAAAAACAGGAATCAACAGTTTAATAATAATGATACTGTTTTATAATAATGAAGTAACTTAAGCAATCATCAAATCATAATTCTTAGACTTAAACAGCTCCTAAATGTGTAACACATTAGTCAAAAGGCATTACCTTGACTCTATAAAAGCCAGCAAGCATTGGTCATAAGATGTCACATCTGAACCTTTATAAAAATTAGTTAAAAAATTTATTAAACCTCAAGCACCTTGGTCACAAGATGTCACAACTGATTTAATTAAAAGACTGCAGGCACCTAGGTCAAAATTTTCTGTTCAAAGGTCCATGGGCAAGATAACTGTCCCCTTTCAAATGAACAACTAGTACAAACTCTTAGAATACGCTCTGTATTTACAGGAGGCTCCCTCTAAATGCAATATTTCTCTAAAGTACATTAGCTTAATGACTTTGACGTAACTCTGAGATTTGCAAAAACAAAGCAAGCGTCATTAATATAATAGGGCTTAATTTAAACATAGGAATTTAAGTTCTTTCACAGCCAGACATTGTTGAATGATTCTAGAGCTGCTCTTCTGGTGAGTGTGCTAGAAATAATGTAAGTGTGCATTGAGAGAACAACCTTACGATCTCCACACCAGACAATAATAGGTCCCATTCATAAATGTATAATGAAGCTAAATCTGAAATGAGCTTAACCATTGTACATACAAAAGATTTCTGTAAGAGCACTAGAGTCTACATTTAGAACCTCTTGTTGCTATTAGATGTTTTCCAGGAAAATACATCAGGAGCCATAACCCAACTTTTGACTTCAGTTAAAATTCAATATCTGATAGAAAAACTATTTCTGCTTTATCATTCCTTAATTTTGATTAAAACAAAAAATCCCTTATCACTTGTTATATTAGTTATTAAGTTGAGAGGGTTTAATATTTCAGACAATAAAGGATTATAAAATTTTGTCAGTGTTAATTCAGTCTAAGGATGGAAGGGCACCGTGTTCAAGTAGTTATGTATCAAATTACGGATCTGAAGGTTGTGGTTTTGAACCCCATTGGAGGCAAAATTTCTTTACAACACAGGCACAAAGTACTGGTCCAACCATGGAACAGTCGAGAGGGATTAGTATACATTGTAAGAACTTTTTTCCCAATCAACATAAAATAAATAAGTTTTAAACTAAGTCTAAAGATGTTTTTTGAATAAGTCCCATTCACCCTCTTCCCCTCTAATCCTTACTGCATGCACACAAACTTCCCTGGAAAACACACACCTTCACTACTGTACAAACAAAAACTTCCTTCTTGTATCTTTTTTATCCAATATCTAATTTGATTCTTATCATTTTGATGAGTTTTCAAAAACCCAGCCAAACCCAAAAAAAATGATATAAAACCTATGGCACAAGTACAAACAATGTCAGCCTGATTGTTGTTTGCCATTCAAAGCAAAAAGTTAAGAGAAAAATCAATGGTAAAACATGGCCCCTAGCTTTTGAAAAAAATTCATGCTCAAATCCTTCAAAGCTCATTTTGCATTCATTTAAGGCCAAACCTAACAACGAATATCCCACCCCCTCATTTACAGCTTTTTATTGGCCAGACTTCTGTAGGTAAAATATTCAGAGGTCTTGACAAGGACAAAACCCAGTAATATACAGGGGGAGACACTGTCTGGACTTAGGAGTCAAGGATAACCAGCTCATTAGAATGAAAACAAGGCTTTGTCAGTATAGCAAGCAATACAGTCAGGAGGAGTCCCCAAATGGTTGATGCAAATGGTTGATGCACACCACACAACTTTGTGTAATGACAAACACTTAGGTAAAGTTTCATGAAAATCAAAACATAGAATTATAGAGCTGAGTTGTTGCCTATGAACACCAAAGACAACTTCTAACAATCTTTGTGACCTTGACCTTTCAAGCACGCATATGGTTGATGCACATGACACACCTTTGCATCATAACAAACACTTCCGTAATGTTTTAGATAATCCAAATATAGAAATGGAAGTTATAGAGCGCACAAGAAGATGTAGCCTATGAAGACAATTTCTAACAACTCCAGTGACCTTGACCTTTCAAGGACACATATTGTTGATGCACGCAACACTTTATGTTATTACAAACACTTTTGTAAAGTTTTATGAAATTCATTCATTAATTTGGAAGTTATAGAGTGAACACAAAGATGTAGACTATGAACACTAAAGACAATTTCTACAACTCCTATGACCTTGACCTTTCAAGGGTGCATATGGTTGATGTGCACGGCACACCCTTGGGTTATGAGGAATACTTCTGTTAAGTTTTACTGAAATCCATTCATAAATGTCCAGCAGGCACAAAAAAGTGACAGATGGATGGACATGGGCAAAACTTTAGTCCCCAACCGGTTTCACCAATGGGGACTAACAACCAGTACAAAACATCACGTTATATCAACGGCTCCAAGGTATTAACCCTGTACCTCAAATAGACAGCACTTACTGTAGGAATGGTATCCAATCATATTTCCTGAAAGAAGTTTGCTTATACAGTATTGTAGTGCAGATACAAAGTCTGCACAGCCAAGAGAAATGCATGGTTTCATATACCATTTAAAATTCAGCATATTAGTATTCATAAATTTGTACATGATTATTCATGACAGAAAGGCTTAAAGATAATTGAGCATTATTTAAAGGCTTTTAAAATCTAAATTGATGTATACTGTATGCAATGCAGAAAACATCATCTGTTACTAAACCACCAATTTTGGAGGAATAATGTGTGGATAGTAAAGATGAATATTGTAAATATATGTTAAATATTGTATCAGATTTACCAGTATTATTGGGTGTAACCCAGTTTTATCTTACGTAATCTTACTAAGCGAGATGTGCAAGGGAGATTTAATTTTAAGCACCAGCATTTTAAACAATAATCTTGAAATCTGAATCATGGAGACTTATTTCAAAAGAACTACTGCTTCAGATAAGCTTTCATAGAGACAAGAGAACTACTGCTTCAGATAACGAGAGCACTGCCTTGTTTTTAGCTTTATATCGTTGGGATTTAAGACATAACATTACCAATAAATGATGGTAATCCATTCTAACTCCCTGGAAAGAATAACTACAGGAAACTGACAGTTGAAATCAGAGGTGAACAATTTTGGAAAATCTGGAAGACATGATAGCCATACAGACCAGGAACCAAATTCACAAAACATCATAAGATAAGTCTTAACTTCAGTAAATTAAAAAAAACATTTTCTGAAACATGTATCTCTTAACCCTTTCCCTCATAGAGGAAACCATGAAAAGACCTATGCGAACAGCATAAAACCAGATCAGCCTGCAAGTAACTCGCAGGCTGATCAGGTTTTATGCTGTTTGCTGCTCCTCAGTGGTCTGGTAATGAGGATTTTGTAATTAAATTTGGTAAGGTTTAACTGTGGTTTTCTGCAGATCAGGCTTTATGTGGTACCTATTGAGTGCGTCAAAATGAACTACCATTACAGGGATGATAAAGCAAAAATACCCTCCATGCTTTATTTGAGTATAAAATTTGACTTCATATGGTCCCAAGGCCTCTTGAGATGATGTCACCATGAAGAGGACTTGTTTTTGCCGAATATGATATCCACTATAAATGAAGACCTTACTTCCTGTCTATTTTAACTAACTGTTTAAAGTTTTCCAATAACCACACCCCTATAATTTATCAGCAGTGTAAGATCAATTGAAACCAATTACTAGTCCAAAATCCCTAAGCTAGAACCAAACTGCTAGAGAAAAAAGAGAAAAACAAACAAAAAATGCATGACTGAATATAGTACACCAATATTAACTGCCTTCCAAATGAGTCCTAATTAAACATGAGGCATGACATGCACTCTGAAGGAGTATCAAATGATCTACAAAGGAATATGGGTATGGCTGTCAGTCCCTATATCTAGACCCCTGAGAGGTCTCTACCTTTTCACTCATTACTAAACTGGGATCAATCTAAAATGGGTGATACAATTTAAATGACCATGTTACTGATATCAAATAAATGAATCTCTTATGTAGATATGATTTGATGCTCAAGTGCAACATATTGAGCACACAGCCTACACCTCCAAGTGTGTGACCTTGACCATGGGGTAAGTAACCAAACTTGAACGCTAAACATGGTGTTAATATTGAGGCAAATCTTACTGCCAAACTATTTGAGAATCCTCTGACCCAGTGATAATTTACAGCCTGGACAAGCAATCCAGCACCATAAGCTTTCACCTTTGTATATGACCTTGACCTAAAGGCTAGTTTTAAGTTACAGTCCTGACAAGCAAATCCAGCACCATGACCTTTCAATTCTAAGTGTGACCTTGACCTTGGAGCTAGGGACCCAACTCCTGTGTGCAGCTCTGTTAGTTATTAATCTTTCAACTTCCTAACAAGCAATAAGAACTAACAAACATATACAGCAAAAATGATATTAAATATTTTCCAAAGAGATTTATAATTGGGAGATAAATCAAAACATTTGGGAAACCTTTTTATGGATAATAGCTTTTATTAAAAGAATTAATAAAAAAAAAATTAAAAAAACGTTCTGTTCTGTCCTCAAATGCCTACACACATGACTTTTATAAAGTGTAACAGACCCCACAAATACCCTTTCAAAGGCAATCTTGATAAACTGATTTTCATGTCAGAATCAAACTGATCATTATGTATGCTTAATGAATTGTGCATCAATCAATCAGTTAATACAAAGGCTAAATATGTTATCAATGTGTTTTTAACAGAATGGTGTTTACTTTTTAATGTTCAGATTAAAAGGAAATCACTTGCTGTTGTAATGGAAAACTGCTGTGAAAATTGATTTGAAAACAACAGCTATTGTTTAAGCAAAGGGAATGAGGAATGATTGACAGACCCTTGCAAAATTAATTGATTGTGAATCAAGAACACTCCCTTGTGAGACAGCTGAACCCATACAGATGGTGTAACACTTGTAGAGTGAGAGAGTGACATTAGGCTCAGTGGTACAACCAGTTGCACATTTAATGATTGCATTGGACTGCTTAAGGTAGGATTCAGAGGTTTGGGAAATCTCCAATATCTTAAGAAATAAGCCAAGGGATGTAACTCTGTCAAAACAGGGCACACACAAATTATAAATGCCAAAGTTTATATTTTACTTGACAAACATAAATATAATTCCAAGCCTACATCCCAGAACAATAAGACAGAAATGAGTAATAAATCCTTCTTTTTTTCACATGAATTTATACTAAAATATCCAGTCCCTGATGAGATAATATCATGATATGAGACAGCCTCTAGACTTAGGACCACCTGATCCTCCTCTGTATGTTACAGCTGCCAGCAATGATCAGATCAATCCGACAGAAACTCATTGCTCTTCTTATTACATCATCCCTCTCCCAATAACAACACAAAGTCATGTACTTCTTCCCAACAAACCTGTCTTCTCTGACTATAGTCAAGGAGTTTTCAGGAAATGACAACTTAGCTGATATAGTGGAATATGTGGCAAACTGCTTCATAGGAAGTCTTGTAACTGATTTTATGAATGTGCCACAAAAGTTGCCAAAAACAGCATAATTTATGACAATGAAACAAAGTTTCATATTTTCAAATCTATTCCAACATCTCTTAAAATTAACTGATCTTTTACATCATTAGCAAAGATTTTGGCCAATATTGGCAATTCAACTGAATCATTCAGGAGACAAAAACCTCATGCTGCTCAAGATTCAGTTATATCACCTTTTTCCAATACCTAATATATATATATATATAGCCATAATCCACAACATAGAGTTTTTTCCCCAAAATTTTACATTTTACCATATCACAAACCTTTTAAGAATGAACATATATCTTATGCTATTTTTTCATACTTTAAAATGTAACTTCTAACCTGATTGCATATATTTTTTCTATCCAATTATGGAACTAAGTTTTTATCAATTATCTATCTTACACTAAATACTGCAAGATTTGTTTCTTCTCATCTTTTCACTGAATCTCTTTTTATTTCTGCAATATTCTTTAATGTGAACATCCTACAAACAAATCTCTTATCCTGTTTAGAAATCAAACAACTTTCCTGATTTCAACTGCATACCTCCCTTTGAACATAACAATTTGTATCACATTTAAATTTTTCTGCATCCCTCAGTTACACAACTCAATCACTGTTCTGTTTCTCTCTCCTTTGCATTCCCACGTCATTCTTTTTTCTCTATTTCTTCAGTATGTGATTGATTCATGATTTGACATACAGCAATGATCAGCCCATGGGGTGGTCAAACCCAGTGTAATATACACATCTGATTTATGTGTACTCTGTGCTCACAAGATGCTTGTTTGTCAAATGGTATATCACTGAGATTTCTTTCAGCTGGAAATAATCTGTTTAATGAGACAAAGAAACCTCATAAATATCTGTAAATTGCTTGTATTTAATAAGGCTTTTTTTACATGGTCGTAAACCTGAGGACCATACAATACCCAGCAAATGAAGGGGAGATGAAAATGTGAGTAAAATAATTTGAGAGTGAGCTGCTGAATGAATCACTCCCTTGGCCAAAAGTGAATCAAAATTGACTACTGATGAGCAAAAACTAGGGTTGAAATGGTACAAGATCCTCATGGTATTGTACTAGGTACATGGTATTCAGATGTTTTTGCAAGTTGTAAGAAGATTGAAGATGACCTGATAAAGCTTGCAGTCATAATTGCTGTATATCTCTTGATGCCCTCTTTCATCAAAGTTGGAATAATTCACAACCTTCAACCTGTAGAATAAGGAAGCATCAGTAATTCTAAGACCATGTGAATCAGGGTTTTTCTTCCTAATTAGAACAAGGATGGTACAACAAAACTCTGCATTTCAGTTATGGCTATGTAATGTCAATGAATAGTTTATGTTCTCAAATTTCCAATTCTTTGCCCTTTGCTTATTTGTATGTACAAATAAGCTACTTTTGAATGAAAATGCCCCCCCCCCATCCCAGGGGGCGGGCATTAAAATACAAAAATAAAATAATATACTGGGTACCATACCAGAAGATGAATTACCGCAGAACAGCAGTACCATACCCTAGCAAAGATGGCTGATGCTGCAACTCTTCAGACCTGCAAACTATTAACACATGCCTGCCATTGGTCATCCACCTCTTAAAACAGTATTGATTTCTATTTGCTTTGAAAGTTATCCTTTGATTGAATGTCCCTTTAGAATTCTCCATTATAAATCTTCTTTTTCACTGGCAGTATAATAGACAACATGCAATCCTCAAAAGATTAGAAGCAAAGTCATACTTCAATTGGTGCGAATCGATAAAAATGATAAAATGATTAAAAAACATGTGTCATCTTTCAACTCAAAGAACAACTTGAAATGTCACAACTGCAACATGCGTCATTTTCTTTCAGTCAAGGGCTATAACTCTACTAAGACATGATTAATTTTTCAGCAAAAAAAAGTTATTACATCTTTTTGATAGTTCCTTGGCTTGACCAAAGGTACCTGGTACATTTTTTGATAAAAAAAAACTACCCATTCTTAAAAAAAAAAGAAAAAAAAAGTTGCTTTAAGACTCCTGAAGTATCATTAAATTGTATAAAAAAATCAACTACCTTCTTTATAATAAGAAGAAAAGGTAACTTTTTCCATTTAAAACATACATCTCATTGTTTTAATTGCTGTAACTCCTTTGAACATTGGTAAGTTTTCATAAAATTTGTCTTACTTTGCATTATTTATCTTTATAGTCACATACATTGAACATAATTCTTGGCATATGGTAACAAATTTTAGTAATATATCAACAGTAAAATACCTTTCCAAGACCATAAATAAATCCTTCTACTAGTTCTTGTTTAGATTCTGTAACAAAGTACCCAGAACTATTATTCAGCTTGAGTAAGTCTTTAGTTCAAACTAAAACTGACTGCTTCATTAACGTATTGTGGGTAAATCCACATCACAAATCACATCTGAAATCTGGCAAGAATTCCACCAACTTAACTCTTAGCAATACATACATAACTTATGGCATTTTCCATCCTTTTCCCTCTATAATTTAAAAAAAAACTTCATATTTTATTTCTTAACAAATATTGCTGGTTAGCATGGCAACTATATATATTAACTTAGTGACCATTCACATAAATATTTTGTAAGATGATGGTAGCTGAATGCCTTCATACCTTATATTTTCATGACTTGATTTTCCCAATTTAACACCATTCAAATTTTCTAATTGGTACATTCTGAATTTGAATCAGGCATATATTGAGACATACACATGTATTCCAAAACATAAAACAAAATAGTCATGAAAAGTGGAAATATATATATGTCTGCAATATGACAGTGACTTACAAAATACCATATTTACACTGAAAAATATCTTATGTACATGAATACATTTTTTCCCTCAGAACTTCCTTCAGGGAGCCAAAATCCTCACATCTAACCCAAGTGATAATAGCATTTCAAACCAGTACAGATATGCCCATGTTTATTTAAACATGCCCAATGTTTGAAATTGTCTATTCAAAACATTCCAAAATATTAAAATAAAATAACAAGTTTCCTCTCAGGAATTAACTACAAAGAGCAATTACCAATATTAAATTTCATCTCCCAAACAATATCTAACACCCTAATCAATGAGTGGAACCAACATGTCTGGCCTCATTATGTCCAAAGCCATTTCATATAACGAGTGCTTACTTTCATAAAACTCAATACAATTCCATTAACAATTTGGAACTTTCCATTTCACATTTCAGGAACACATCACACACACTTTTATCTGGTGCCTGCTGTACTAAAATCTCCTGTCTATAAAATTTGCATCATTAAGAAACTGAATAAAACATCACTAAGGGACTATCATTTTGCATTTTTAAGTCACTTCAACTAAGCATGTCACTTTGCCCTCAAACAACTATCATTACACATACAAAAAAGGAAAACCTATTATCCAACCTCAGGGCACGGCAAACCAGCGGATACCTTCTCCATTTATTGATCTCTCGTCACCATGAGCACTTCAGATGCATGTACATTGAAGATTATCCTTCCATAAATAACAGCCAGCTGCTCTAGAGGGAAGCAAACAAATAGTCTACATGTTTTCACACTGGCAACAAGTCTCACAAAAAGTATGTGTGGTCTCCCCATGTCCAAGCAATCAATGGCTGATGCATGCTGCATTTAGAACAGGTTTTCTCACATACATTCTCCGTCTATTGGTTATTAATCGCATTCTGTCAGAGATACAGACCTTTAAGTGTCAAAGTAGTTACAGCAATTCCTCCCTAGCGATGTGCATCCCTTGAGTAAAATCTGATAATGGCAAACCAGTAAGCCAAAAAAGGAGCATGGAACCGATCCATTGGATGCTCCTGTTCCACACTTAGAATTAAATAGCATATATCATTAGTTCACAGCTTTATAAACATACTTCCATCACAAATTAACCATAACATTTTCACTCAATAAAACTTGATAAAATAATGATAACTCCAACACACAAGCCTTAAAATCCATTAAATGGGACAAGACATGACAGTTTCAATTCTATTTTAGGGATATTCATTAAATTGATCTTTATTGTATAAAAGAAGAATGTGTTTCATTGATGGAATTGTAATTTTCTTAAATAAGCCGGAATATTAAAATACAACTGACTGCAAATCAATTTGCCTGAGCAAAGCATTAACTATCATCATTAAGATTTTACTACAATCAGAAAAATACCCAAATTTGATAATAATTCAACGCGCATTTCACAAATAAAATTCTTAATAATATAATTTCAAATACCTTTCAAGATTTTTGAATTCAGTTAGTAAGATATTGACATATATTACAATAAAATACAAAATATCGGCCAAAGCAAATGTTCTCCTTTATAAAAGCTACCAATTACTATCTTTTATTGCAGCATCAGCAGAAACCTCTAAGCACCATCCCCATAATGGATCAAGCAATAATTCCACCATCAATTAGACTGCAACAGAACTTGATTTTAGGAGATATTTTTGACAGTTCCCTTTCGTAAAACATTAATAGAATAACCTGAGGTATACATCACTCATATTTTACACCACTTATACGCTAGCTTATATTCAATTCATATTTTGTACTGTTCATTTTTACATCACAAATTCTACACCATTTATATACTACATCATTCATATCTTACATGATTTAAAAGCTACCCATTCATATTTTACACCATTTATATGCTTAATCATTCATATTTTACACCATTTATATGCTTAATCATTCATATTTTACACCATTTATATGCTTAATCATTCATATTTTACCCCATTTATATGCTTAATCATTCATATCTTACATGATTTATTATACCATTTATATACTATGCCATTTAAAGGCTACACCATTCCATTTTTACACCCTGTTATTTTTTAAACATTTTGAACCATCATATTTTATCCCCATTCATCTTCCAAACAACTACTATTATACTTAAACTGTACAAATTTATGACTTGATAAATGCTAATTTAATGAACTTTAAATGGTATATGAAACAATGTTGTTTTTTTTCTTGAGGATCAGGTACAACAGTATAAACCTGATCAGCCTGTACATAAATCACAGGCAGCAAGGCTGTGGGTTGCATAGGTCAACCTTCTGATAGCTTTCATGACTTTGTGGCAATGGCTTAAAATGACAGAAAGATTAATGGAGCCATTACATGCCACATTCTGAGTGTCCTGAAATATTGATGGCAGTCGTCAGACCCCCTGTCTCCAATATCTTTAACTGATGATGTTTATATTACTAGAATTCAAAGGTTTCTATGTTACAGCCCATCTCTAGGAAATTCTGACCAATGCTGATATATCCTCTGAAAGTAACAGACAGATATTGTTTGAATATTTCATTCAAATGTTTAGGATATCTATTATAAGGCTTTAAAATGAAAGAAGTTCATGTGACAGAAATTTCCATAAAATGTTCAGGCTGATCAATATAAAGTACCTTAAAAGCTAAAAGATATTTTTTACCTGCAAGATGTAAAAGCAAAATGTAATATCAAACGCAAAATTCTCATTAATATTTGTTACAGTGAGATTATACTGCAAACGGTTAAAAGCTTATTAAAATATGATAGATAAACATTACTGTGTTTAATGCAGCTCTTTTACAGAATGACGGCATTGACAAAGAATCAATTCCCATCTACAGACACATAGTCACCCAATACAAATTATCCATATTTGTAAAAAAAATGGGTGATTTTCCCATCATAGGCAATAGTGTCATGAATGGTATTGAAACTATATTTAGAATGATAAAACCTGTATTTAGATTTTGTATTTTCATTTGCTGTCACTTAGCTGATCACATTCACCTTTTATGTGTGACTTACAAATTAATTGCTACCTGAAACTGCTGAAGCCAACATGTTGCGGAATGTGTCGTGTGGTACTTCCCGGACACCGTATTCTGTATTTAAATAATTTCATCAAAGGTGCAATTATGATAAAGAGCACTTACCCATGGAATATGACCTACATTTGTGCAGAAACAAAGGCTTCACCAACATTAACAAGAGAGAGTAAAAACTTTTCTTTTTTTTTTTTAAATTCCACTGATCATCTGTGACAAGCTGCTTTAAAACATTAATGTCATATTTTTATTTGTATTGTGAAACATTTATTGTCATGTCTGTTTTAATTTAATCACAAAAATCACTTTAACCCTTTCCCTCATAGAGGAAACCATGAAAAGACCTATGCCAACAACATAAAACCAGATCAGCCTGCGAGTAACTTGCAGGCTGATCAGGTTTAATGCTGTTCGCTGCTCCTCAGTGGTCTGGAAATGAGGACTTTATAATTAAATTTGGTAAGGTTTAACTTTGGTTTTCTGCAGATCAGGCTTTATGTGGTACCTATTGAGTGCGTCAAAATGAGTCTATATGAGGGAAAGGGTTAAAACACTATAAAACACTAAAACAGTGTAAATATATGTACAGTGTATTATACATCCATTACAACAAACTCCATTATAACATGACATCCAGTACAACAGAATCCAGAATCCATATCTGTATTCCAGGATTTCTCAAGATAACAAAATTATAAAGCAAACGTAAAATCTAGATTAGACCCCAATAATAGTATAATAATGGTGTTGCAATGTACAATGTGGCCCATACTGATGTGGCATCTTGATTAAGACCCCAACCATAGTGCTATATAGTGCTGTACTGTGGTCATAATACGGTCCATACTGATCTGGCACCTTGATTTAGACCCCAACCATAGTGCAATATAGTGCTGTACAGTAGTCATAATATGGTCCATACTGATGTGGCACCTTGATTTAGACACCAACCATAGTGCTATATAGTGCTGTACTGTAGTCATAATATGGCCCATACTGATGTGGCACCTTGATTTAGACCCCAACCATAGTGCTATATAGTGCTGTACTGCAGTCATAATATGGCCCATACTGATGTGGCACTTTGATTTAGACCCCAACCATAGTGCAATATAGTGCTGTACTGTAGTCATAATGTGGCCCATAATGATGTGGCACTTTGATTTAGACCCCAACCATAGTGCAATATAGTGCTGTTCTGTAGTCATAATGTGGCCCATACTGATGTGGCACTTTGATTTAGACCCCAACCATAGTGCTATATAGTGCTGTACTGTAGTCATAATGTGGTCCATACTGATGTGGCACTTTGATTTAGACACCTACCATAGTGCAATATAGTGCTGTACTGTGGTCATAATATAGTCCATAATGACGTGGCACCTTGATTTAGACACCAACCATAGTGCTAAATAGTGCTGTACTGTAGTCATAATATGGTCCATACTGATGTGGCACCTTGATTTAGACACCAACCATAGTGCTATATAGTGCTGTACTGTAGTCATAATGTGGCCCATACTGATGTGGCACCTTGAGAATTAAGACCCCAACCATAGTGCTATAGTAGTAGTAATAGTAGTAGTAATAGTGCTGCTAGTAAGTTATAATTTTGTCCAATGTGGTATCTTGATTTAGACCCCAACAATATAGCTTATTAATGGTGCATATATTCAAAATGATTAATGCATACTGCCAGAATAACTCTGATTGGATGTCATTTGCAAATCATGTAAAACTCTTCAGCAAATTTCATGTGTTTCTAATGAAATAAACCTGAATTTCATTAGTCTGCATGGCTCCAAGCATTATCAAGAAAATAAAATTGTTGGAAACAATCCATGCAATTCTAATATTCAATATCTGAACAGGAAATTAAAAATCTATCAGAAATGGGATTTTAAAGCTTCATTTATGAATATATCTAAAGGGATAGCAAACACAGCTACAGTTTGTAGGAATAAAATAATGAAAGGAGAACATTTCTGACTCAAATCTTTTCCGACTCAAATCTAACTAGTTGGAAAGCATAGGTACCTTTAAGAATGCAACAGTATTAACTTGTATCCCTGAAATACATGGATCTTACACCTAATACAAAGATACAGAAAATTCTCTCTTATCCCAAAGTTTGCCTTAGCAAACTGAAATGAAATCAAATTTAATGTTACCAATCACATTCAAGGCTTTAACCAACAGTTATTTATTTGTCTCCATGGAAATTTAAAAAAAAGAATCCCACAGTTATGCAGCATAGTAGCTCTCTACTCTCTGCATGGAATAAGTTAACATCAGTTTCTTGAGAGTAATTGATGAAACAAACATTTATTGTTCAAATTCATATGAGTAATACAAGAACCATGACAACAGATATGATAATTAGGCTTGTTTGTTTGCTTTAAGGTTTGATGTTCCACCCACACACAGTTGATTAGATGTGTGTGAAGCTAGCCTATTTGAAAGATATTATAATAAACTAATGTAGCCTATTTAGCCTGCTTAACATGAAAGATATTATAATAAACTAATGTAGCCTATTTAGCCTGCTTAACATGAAAGATATTATAATTAAACATATTTAGCCAGTATTAATAGCGCTTACAGTTTTTCTATTAGCATATGTGATACATAGGCTACTGCAGTCGGCCAATTCAACCCATTTAGTCTTCTTAACATGAAAGATATTATAATAAACTAATGTAGCCTATTTAGCCTGCTTGACTACAAAAGCCAATTTAGCCTATTTGGTTTAAAAAAGACTATGATTGCAAAAAGAAAAAAATGTAGGTGATTTAGCCAACTAAGCATAATAGAGGCTACATGTATGAGGAAAAGAAATCGATTTAGCCCATTTAGAATTCTTTCTGTAAGAAATTTGTAAAAAAATCCAACATTATCATTGATGGTTTATGAGCTGGCACAAAAAAGTTCTCATTAACTTTAAGAGAAGTGTTTTGATGAAATAAATGCTATTGTATAAAAAATTATTCACAGGATAATTTAAATTTTGTGAACAAGCATATACTTAGCTGTTTTAAATTCAACAAGCATTGTGATATTCATTCCTTGTAGGCATTTTACAAAAAATTGTTTAAAATTTATTCATTTGGCCTTGTTTGATAATTACCAAAAAATAATGATCATCGGAAAATACAACAAAAATGAAACCCAAACAATTTACAGGACAAAAGAATATTCAAGCAAATATAACCAGAACAGATGTCGTGCTATCTCACCAAAATTGTCAAACATTATGATAAACAACCTTGTCTTAGCATTCTATTCAAAAGCATGTCATATATCTGGAGGATTTAAACAAAGTGAAATCATGGTAGCTTAATTCACAGAAAAAATAAAGTCTTACAACAAAATAATTCTTCCAAATATTTCTGCAAGAAAGCAGTTACATTAAAGAAACTTTCTTCTCCCATAATCTAATTTGAATTCCAAAAAGAAGTACTGGAGAAGTAGTTTATATCTATTTTCTTAAAGCTCTGCCTTCAAACAGTGAATAATGGACAAACATGAACAAATTGAGTGTATAAATGTAACATAAAGAAGTCAATCTTGAATGCACATAGCGTGACATCCAGAAGTGAAATCCAATAAGATTGAATATTATGAAGGTACCATCAAGAAGTCAAAAAAAACTTAAAATATCAAAAAGTGAATGAATTGAGTACAAACAGGGTAACTGACAATCTCCAACAACTTCAGCATACATAAAGGGTAACCGTCATTACGACAGTCTTGAACAACTTAAAAGGCTTGAATACATAAAGGGTCAAATTTGAGAAACATGAATATACAAGAGTAACATTAAGAAGGCAATCTGACTTTAAGACGACAATCTTGAACAACTTTAATCCATAAAGCCAAACTGCCAAAAAAGACAAACTTGAACAACTTGAATATACATAGGGTAACTTTGAGAAAACAAACTTGAACATCTTGAATACATTAAGAGTAACTGTCAAGAAGTCAAACTTAAACAACTTGAATACATGAAGAGTAACTGTCAAGAAGGCAAACTTGAACAACTTGAATACATTAAGAGTAAATGTCAAGAAGCAAACTTGAACAACTTGAATACATTAAGAGTAAATGTCAAGAAGTCAAACTTGAACAACTTGAATACATTAAGAGTAACTGTCAAGAAGTCAAACTTGAACAACTTGAATACATTAAGAGTAACTGTCAAGAAGTCAAACTTGAACAGCTTGAATACATTAAGAGTAAATGTCAAGAAGTCAAACTTGAACAACTTGAATACATTAAGAGTAACTGTCAAGAAGTCAAACTTGAACAACTTGAATACATTAAGAGTAAATGTCAAGAAGTCAAACTTGAACAACTTGAATACATTAAGAGTAACTGTCAAGAAGACAATCTTGAACAACTTGAATACATTAAGAGTAAATGTCAAGAAGTCAAACTTGAACAACTTGAATATATTAAGAGTAACTGTCAAGAAGTCAAGAAGTCAAACTTGAACAACTTGAATACATTAAGAGTAACTGTCAAGAAGTCAAACTTGAATAGCTTGAATACATTAAGAGTAAATGTCAAGAAGTCAAACTTGAACAACTTGAATACATTAAGAGTAACTGTCAAGAAGTCAAACTTGAACAACTTGAATACATTAAGAGTAAATGTCAAGAAGTCAAACTTGAACAGCTTGAATACATTAAGAGTAACTGTCAAGAAGTCAAACTTGAACAACTTGAATACATTAAGAGTAAATGTCAAGAAGACAATCTTGAACAACTTGAATACATTAAGAGTAACTGTCAAGAAGTCAAACTTGAACAACTTGAATACATTAAGAGTAACTGTCAAGAAGACAAACTTGAACAACTTGAATACATTAAGAGTAAATGTCAAGAAGGCAAACTTAAACAACTTGAATACGTAAAGGGTAACTGTCAAAAAGACAAACTTGAATACGTAAAAGGTAACTGTCAAAAAGATAAGCTTGAACAACTTGAATATGTAAAGGGTAACTGTCAAAAAGACAAAATTTAACAACTTGAATACATAAAGGGTAATTGTGAAGAAGAGCAACTTGAATGACTTGAGTACATAAAGGTCAAACTTGAACATTCTGAATGTATGAAGGGTACAGATAAAAAAGTCTAAATTGAACAACTTGAATACATAAAGTGTAACATCAATAAGTCAAACTTGAATAACATAAATACACAATGGATAACTGTCACTTTGGAACATGTGTGTCACCTGCTGAAGTGTGACAGAAAAGGTGTGACAGACAGATGGACAGTCAGACGACAGAAATGTGATCCCTACATGTCAACTCTGCTTACAGCAGGTGGAAAAAAAAGTAACACCCAGAAGTCAAAATTGAACAACTTGAATACATAAATGAAGATAGCTGTAAACTGTAGAAGATGATAACTTAAAAAAAGGATTGGAAACAGTTATCCCTAATATGGTCAAAATGTGTGAAGGAGATATAAGCCAAAAGCTTGTTCACTGCCCAAATTTGGATCACTCTTTCTTGAATATAACGGACATAGTTTGAAACAGTTTGGCTCTCTTGTTTCCAGATAAATGACCTCAGTACTGAGGCAACTGATGCCCATCTGTACCAGTAATCCAATGTGACACATGAATATGTTCAGATCAGATGAGTTCCTCAAAAAGTGTTGAAGGCCCTACTGAGGGAAGAGAGAGTCTCCAGACTGAGGCAGGATGCTGCAGTTTGTGGAAATTTCATTACTATTCAGCATCCAGTCAGCTATCCCAGACTGAGCAAATAACATTGTGGAGATACCCCCAAAAATGTTCTCAAAGAACTGAACCAATCATTTCCCGGACTTACAGCATCTTCATACATATTCTGGATGTTCCACAGACACATTAAAACTTCAGGATATATGCATTTGAATATTAAAACACTTTCTCCCACAAGATTCACAAACACCATCATCCGCGCCATCATGGGAGATTTATATTAAGCCGTGAAACTGGTTCAGAAATCAATGTTATATAAATATTTAAACTTTTGTAAGAAGAGTTTCAACAAATTCTATTCTAACACTTAAACTCTATTAGATATCTTCATTTTAAGTCATCGTCATAATGTTTCTTTCTAACTGACTGATTTCCATTTATTTCATTAAAAAGACTAGGAAAGAATTACAAAAAATGAGAAAAAATTATCCAACTTGTAATAGCATTGCACATATCAACATACTGTTTACTGAACTACTTAAAAGGGCTCCTTTAACTCTGTACCTCAAGGGTATTTGTGTATAATAGTTAATGACTTAATGAATATTAATTTAGTGAATTTTAAAAGGTATTTTAAACAAAAAAAGGTGTTAATTGAAATAAAATTTGCTATCAAAAAAACTGACATGCTCTGTATTGTAACATGTGGAGAGGGTATTGTGCCCACTTGGGAGCAGAAGTCAAGGAGTTTGATCACCGGCTGCTACATATCAAATTGTTCAAAATGGAACTGGTAGCTGAACAGCAATACTAATTACCAGGTGATCTACAGGTTCTCCAACCCGCTGTCAACTATGACAGGGATAATTAAAGTTTGGTAAAAAAAATAATGCAATACTTATTACCTGTAACATTGATCAACTGTGAGAAAAGGTACCTAACCAGGTATCAGGCATGAATTGGCGTCTTCCCCTCTGAAAACTTCATAAATGCATACAGTTTTCCCTCAAAATGCCATTTACTCCAGGTTTATTCCCCCCTCAAAACTTGAGAAAATGGTAATCCATTCCCCATCATCAGAAAATAGGCCTATGAGCAAATTACTCACACAGCCTTAGCTATCATCTATGTGCATGATCAATGCAACTGCTAAGAAAGTGAAGACAAATTAAGTTGTTATCAGACATCCTAAACACCTCCCTGGAGCACCCAGATCACATGGCAGAATGGTGCCACCCTGAGCCTGCTGCTTGACAAGAACATTTCATTGGAATGGAACATTCACATTCATGTCAGTGCATTGATTTTACTTCCTAAGACAACATTAGTGTGGCATAATATATCCCTAAACCACAGTATATGGGCAATTTAGCAGATACAAACATTTAATATTCACAGACTTCCTGGCTCGTTGATATCAAGGCTGAATGAACAGTTGGCTTCTTTTTATGGTAACTTTGATATGTAAATGTCAAAACAAGATACAAAACCCTGTCAAGAAACATGATGTCAATTAGTTTGAACTAATTTATTTTTTGTTGACTGGAAACAGCAACTGTTTTATGTGATTATATAAAAGTTGCATAGATAGTGACTCAAAGTGAAGTGATTATGTCCCTTGACTAGCATTTTGCAACTGCAGTGTGATGGCAGCCTTTGTCACATTACCTATCCCTTTCCCTCATATAGACTCATTTTGACGCACTCAGTAGGTACCACATAAAGCCTGATCTGCAGAAAACCACAGTTAAACCTTACCAAATTTAATCATAAAGTCCTCATTTCCAGACCACTGAGGAGCAGCGAACAGCATAAAACCTGATCAGCCTGTGAGTTACTCGCAGGCTGATCTGGTTTTATGCTGTTCGCATAGGTCTTTTCATGGTGTCCTCTATGAGGGAAAGGGCTATATTCCATGGCAGCATTCATGTTGTGAATCAGTGTGGTTAAAATGTTAAAATGAGAAATAGAATTACCATCAACAAGACAACAGCTGGGCAAAGGAACTGGGGGGAAAAAATGCCAAAACGACCCTTCTAAAATATGCAGTATTTACACAGCTAGTGTCTGTAAGCATATTTGGGCCTAAATGATGAAGCTCCCGAGACAATGAATGGCTTGTCTGGGGGCAGGTTTTGTGCCATTGATCCTGATCAGTGCTCGCTTAATCCTGCTCATACAGCTGGATGTCTCGCCTGAAATACTTGTGTTTAACCAGCCTGTATAGCCGTCAGACACTGCGGAAAATAGATGTGCCTGAGCCAATAAATAATCAGATAATTACATTTTATTTTATCTTCGATTTTCCAACAAATTCATTTATCTGAATGAATTGAATGAATGAATGAATGAATGAATGAATGAATGAGTGAGTGAAAAGATTGAAAATAAATATTAAAGGTGAATCTGTGTTTGTGTGTTGTCTATATGAGTCATATGTTTGTGTCTATATGTGCCTTTGGATGCATTATAAGTACTTGCAGTTTTTTAAGTCATTTGTATGTTTGAAATGTATTTGAAGTCTGTACAGTTGCCTATATGTGTCATCTATAAGAGTTGTCTGCATAGCAGGAGCTTGACTTAAGTGATGAGCATAAAAACCAGATCAGACTGCAAATAATGATGAGACCAAATTTTAAGCTGTATTTTTTAGATAAATTGAACTGATGTATCTCCTTTTGTTTGGCACTTAGCACAGTAGGACAATTCCAGGACAATGTGACAGGAAGCGGCTGCTTGTCTACAGTATGATATTGCAGTGAGACAGTACTTTAAATGTCTAATTCAGACAAAAGTCCCCAAATGACTGAAATACTGTTGGTGGGGAGTTAAACCCAAGTAAATAAACCAGTTCTAAGAACAGAAGCAGAAACTAACACTGACAAGAGATAGATAAGTAGTGACAGTTAAGAAAGTAGAGATACAGAGATACACGAAGAGAGTCCTGATGAAACCTAATTAACTGTCAGGGCTTAAATAATGCTGATGGTTCACCGTGTCTTATTGTGAACATATCTTTACAATGTGTCAGTTTTACCCCAAGAGTATACACTTCTTCCCATTCAAATTGCCTTGACTTGAACAGCTTAGTGCTACCATACAAGATTTATATTCAGGAAAATTTTCAAAATTCTCTTTGGGTGATTTACTGCATGCATTAAATGACTTCTTGTTTTCAGGGTTATCTCTTTCAAGCTCTGAAAGGCAGGAGAACTGAAAAACATAACAATATATTTAACAGACAAGTAGAAAACTTATCAGTTTTAACATTTATATCAATTTCCAGTGAGCAGTGAAAAGACAACAGAAAAGAAAAAGTATTCCAGAATTACTTTCCTTGAGAGACCAGACTTATATCCTCTCTTTCAAGAATCCTTTTCCAGAACAGGTGCCCTTCCACTGTATCTCTAGATTTCCAGATGTCCACCCAGTATCCAGGGGTCAGTGGGGGTAATGAATAAAGATCAATCCTGACTGACAAATGTCCGAAGAGCTGTCAGGGCCAGACAAATCACCTCCTTGACCAGACTACTAAGACCAACCAAATTGGAAGCACCACCATTATATTTCATTAAGACCTTAGTGCTTGTCTCTTGCAAGCTGGAGAACTGTGTATAAAACTTCCAAGAAGCTGATACCAGTTAATAAACTTATTTCTTTTTGCATTGACTGTAAAACAAGTTCTTCCAACTTACATTAATTAATCTTTCTTGACAGTACTTGGGTTGAACCTAGAACCTTTCTTACCCACAAGCGGAGCATGAACCCACAACCTTCAGATACTCAATACACAACCACCGAAGAACGGTGTCCTTCAGGAGAGCAACAGTTACT
Source organism: Solen grandis (assembly GCA_021229015.1). Lineage (NCBI taxonomy): Eukaryota > Metazoa > Mollusca > Bivalvia > Adapedonta > Solenidae > Solen > Solen grandis. Next base: position 8,700,844 of record CM037783.1, read on the forward strand.
GTATTATTCAACTTCAGTTTTGTGATACCTTTTTATATATTTAAGGGACTATCATCATCCTTGCAATCATCAATTATAGCCATATCTAGTAATCAGCTCTTCTTAGCAATTCCAGGTGAGTCCTTATTTTGCTTCTTCTATATCCTAAGGTTTCTAAATGCAATATTTCATCAAATGGCTTTAGAATATCTTTTGGATTTAGATAAGATTGAGCAAATAGAGGACAGATCGTGAAATTGCTCCAATATCTTTTTCTATTTTAATACGCACTTTGAACATTTCAAGGTCAGCCCTTGATTAATGCTAAAATGTAGGAGAATAAATCCACAAGACTATTGTCATTAAATAAATAAATGTATGAAAAAAGTAAAAAACATGTATAAAATATGCAGACTTGAAACATGTCCACTGGGCCCTAACTAATATCAATTCAAATAGCTTAGACTCAAATAGACTTAAACTCAGGATTCTAATTATCATTACAGCAAAATGTATTCTTTAATGATATTTTATTTTACAAAAACATTATGAACAGAGTTAATTTTTGTCATGATCTAGTCAGAGAAATAATTCCAGTCGTGGATATTTTTTTATCTTCCGTAAAATATTGCTTTGAAATTTTGCACTTTTTGAGTCTTAATCATCATATAAAAACGCAACTTTTAAATGCAACACTCTTCGGCATGGAGGCTTGATGGTCATGAAAACAATAAAAGATTGTGTCCAGCAGCTGTATGAAAAAATGGCCTTTTTGATTGGTTTTAAAAACGTGGTATGACCAATGAAATGGCTTAATTTGACACACCGTAAAACGACCAAATTTAACCATAATATCCCACGGCCTATAGATGATCTATCGATTGGCCATGGGTATTCGATAAGTCTTAATATTAACTTCTTTTTTTTTTTTGACCAAAAGATTGATGCACAAATTAAGGTGTACAGAACTTGAATGCCATGACCAGACCTAAATCACAGGTATCTTGGTCGTAATCCAATTTGACCTATATACATGTACTATATATAACATATATTTTTTATGCAAAAATCGATCTTTGAGGGGATGGGGCCTGACCCCCAGGCCCCACCCTCCTATACAAAAATCTGGGAGGCACCACATCTCATTGGGGACTATAAGTCTGTGAAGTTTTGTTAAGAAAGGTCGAGTGGCCTCCGAGATATGGCCCGTACAAAGTTGCCGGCGGAAGAAAGAAGAAGAAAAATAAGAATAATGATAAGAAACGGAATAAAAACAAACTTCATTTCGGAGACTTAATAACAGCTCTTTAAAAACATGAAGCCTGTAAGTTAATAATTATGGTTTTAAAATCAATCATTATATGGCGATTAAAATATGACAATCCTGATTAATAATGATTATGAATAATTGATCATTTAGAGGCTATTTATATAATTCCATTTCAACTGAAATTCAATAATTGTTTTGTACTTAATACCAATTTTGCTCTATATTTTTTTATGATTGAACATAATCTCTTCACTGAGTGACAGGCAAACAGTTATTTGAGCCATCCTAAGGGAAGTGTGTCCATGTACATTTCCCACAGTTGATGTACTCCTTGTCGATTCCTGTGAGCAACATATCTGTGATACATACATGATGCTTGTATAAACAATCTCTTATCACTGTGTATCATGTAGCAGGTAAACATTCCCTGGCGGCACTGCCTCCTGTACTAAGATCCTAACTCAATCTTCTGTGGCATCAGCAAAACTGTCATTATGACCTGCTCCAGATTTCTTTATGATGTCAAGAATAATACAACTGATGATGATGATGATGATGATGATGATGGCAAAACACTGGCATTGATGATGATGATGATGATGATGATGATGATGATGATGATGATGATGATGATGATGATGATGATGATGATGATGATTGCACTGATGATGATGGTCAGTGCAGAATTAGAATTTACTATCTGATATTTTACCATCATGATTGAATCCTATAAATCATTTTAAGGCAAAAAAAAAATGAAACCTTTCTCTTTCATATTACAGAGACAACAAATTGCTGATCAAAACAATTACACTGCCACAACCCCCACCCCTCCCCCAAAACCCTCAAGACTTCACACCTACTAATCCCACATCTGTCCAGTCCCTCACAAGAGCAATATGCAGCAGTGATAGCCAGCCTAGCGGTCAAGCATCAGTGACTGATGACCCATCAATCACAACCAGTACCCTCCCCTTATCTCCCTCATTTTCTGGACAATTCTGTGTGGCTAATTCAACAATTTGCTTATCTGATATCCAGTAAGCCTCTGTAGGATCCTACTTGTACTTCCATTGTTCTTTACAGCTTCCTTTCTCACATAAAGAAAATAAATTGTAGACAAGGTATTTATACTTGTATCCCTCTGGTGCTGAGAAATTGATCAATTGCTGTCTTATACATTTAACAGTAATTGCATCAACCCAATTCATGCCTGGCGTCAGTGCCCTAGGAAAAATACCTTTATTTGTCTTGATGAAATGTAAGTAAACATCAACATCACCATCTTCACTGTCACCTGTAACCACTAAAATTATCAACATCACCACCACTACCTTAATTATCATTATCACAATCACAACGAAAACCATCACCACCATAAATATTATTATCCAATCATCATCACCACCAAAACCATCACCCCATAAATATCATTATCCAATCATCATCACCACCAAAACCATCACCACCATAAATATCATTATCCAATCATCATCACTACCAAAACCATCACCACCATAAATATCATTATCCAATCATCATCACCACCAAAACCATCACCACCATAAATATTATTATCCAATCATCATCACCACCAAAACCATCACCACCATAAATATTATTATCCAATCATCATCACCACCAAAACCATCACCACCATAAATATCATTATCCAATCATCATCACCACCATAAATATCATTATCCAATCATCATCACCACCAAAACCATCACCACCATTAATATCATTATCCAATCATCATCACCACCAAAACCATCACCACCATAAATATCATTATCCAATCATCATCACCACCAAAACCATCACCACCATTAATATCATTATCCAATCATCATCACCACCAAAACCATCACCACCATAAATATCATTATCCAATCATCATCACCACCAAAACCATCACCACCATAAATATCATTATCCAATCATCATCACCACCAAAAATATCATTATCCAATCATCATCACCACCAAAACCATCACCACCATAAATATCATTATCCAATCATCATTACCACCAAAACCATCACCACAATAAATATCATTATCAAATCACCACTACCATCATTATCATCAAACTACCAAAACCATCACCACCATAAATATCATTATCAAATCACAACTACCATCATTATCATTAAACTACCAAAACCACCACCACCATAAATATCATTATTGAATTACCTCTGCCATCATTATCATCATCACAACCAAAACCATCACAAACATAAATATCACTAGATTTCGTTTGTCCCGAACAAACGATAGGGCTTTCTGCTCCTATGGCCTAAGTGTCATTGTGACCTTGACCTTTGACTTTATTACCTCAAAGTCATAGGTCACAATATACAGGCCGTGGGCAATGTCCGTACCAAGTTTCACAGACATAGGCTTATTCCTTCTCAAGTAATAAATAAAAACGATTTTATGTTAAGTGTCACTTTGATTCTGACCTTTGACCAAATGACCTGAAAATTTAAAAAAAGATCGTGAACTGGCCATGGACAATGTCCCTAACAAGTTTCACAAACTTAGGATTATTCATTCTCAAGGAATTCAGCGGACAAGGATTTTTATTTAAATGTCACTGTGACCTTGACTTTTGATCGAATGACCTCAAAATCAATAAGGGTCTTCAACTGACAATGGGCAATTCCCTACCAATTTAAAATCTATGCTTATTCCTTCTCAATTTATTGTGCGGACAAGGACTTTACACTGTCAAGGTGACCTTTAACTTAATGACCTCAAAATCATTAGTGATCATCCACTATCTATGTCAACCTCTCATCTAAGTTGAAGACAGCACACATATTAGTAAATTATCAAGATATTGAGTGGACATTGATATGGCTAACGGATGGACAGATGGACAAGCGCCTTATCATAATAAAGGCGTATTACTTAACTTGGTATTGTAAGAAAGCTCTAAATGTTAATCCTGAAGAAATCATAATTTTTTAACTTAAAGTTCATGAAACTACTGCGTTTCAATTTCGTTAAAAGTACACTTTTCATCTTTCTGCCATAACTCAATCAATTCAACCCCGATCTTCTAAATATTACCTGAAAGGTCTTTCAAAGCACTACAGATTTTACCCACAGTGTCCAGGTAGAATTTTTTTCGTTTTTGAGATACACCTTGCCGAATAAAAACACCAATAACTGACATATGACCTTGACCTTTATAATTTTCTGGAAACGGAAGTGACTAAGGTAAATGAGATGCAATGTTGCACATGCAGTGAAAATTTTATGCAAATCGGTCAAAAGTTAAGGCATATATGGCTAAAAAACTCTACATTTTGGATTAAAAGTTTGTTAACGCGTCACGACGTCATTTAACGTCATATGATGTCAGTCTTTTCAGAGCTGTAAGAAATTGATAAGACACATGTTCTGTCCAAATTTTAAGTTTCTAGCTTATCTGAAAACTTCGTAATACTTAAATACATTTTCAGGTCCAAAGTTCGAAACTTGGTTCAGCCATAGATCCTTGGTCTTTTTGAATGTTGCAAAATGTATATAATCCTGCACAATTAAATCGCAATCCATACATTCTGTGAAAAAATCAAGTCAATTGGTCAAGAAATGACGGCTGTAGAGCACGAAAAAGCTTTGGTAGTTTTTTTGAAACCCGACATCACGTGACATTGCTGCAATCAAAAGCGCCAAAGTCACTGTGCATACTGTTAAAATTTCATGCTGCTGCCTTTTCTAACCTGTTTTAATTTGAACCTCAAAAGGAAGAAAAAAGTAGAATAATAATAATAAGAAAAAACATAACAAACCCAATAGGTCTTTCTGCTTGAGGCAGAAAGCCTTAATTATCGAATCACCACTACCATCATTATCATCAAACCACCAAAACAATCACCGCAATAAATATCATTATCAAATTACCACTACCATCATTATCATCAAACCACCAAAACAATCACCGCAATAAATATCATTATCAAATCACCAAAGGTCATAAACCAAACCCCCCTAAATCATCATTATCGTATTACCACTACCATCACTGTCATCATCATTAATCACCTCAGCATCATTATCCAATGAAACAGTTACATTTCAAGGGGAGATAACTGATGTACAGATCAGGTGACGTAAACATTCCTCCAGGGGGAAAGTTCAGGAGAAAATGTCATTAAAAACCTGTCAAAACCAGAAGGAACAATGAAACAGTGAGAATTGTCTACTGCTTGTTTGAATAAAAGGAAGACGCTTCTAACCTGTAAATATATATAGAGTGTTGTAATAAAGGCAATGGCAGATAACCCTGGCACCATTTCAGTTTGAGGCAGAGCAAGATGGAAATTACTGTTAACCCTTTCCCTCATATAGACTCATTTTGATGCACTCAATAGGTACCACATAAAGCCTGATCTGCAGAAAACCACAGTTAAATCTTACAGAATTTAATTACAAAATCTTCATTTCCAGACCACTGAGGAGCAGCGAACAGCATAAAACCTGATCAGCCTGCGAGTTACAGGCTGATTTGGTTTTATGCTGTTCGCATAGGTCTTTTCATGGTGTCCTCTATGAGGGAAAGGGTTAAACAATCATAATAGTCAGGAAGAAGATAAAGTTTAAAGACTGGCCTCTACAATGGTCTAATTAATACTGCCATGAACTACTTAAACCTTTCAGATATAATTATTGCTTAAAAGATTTAAGAATATAATTTTGATGTCTGTCTTGCACAATTCGTGGGCTGACTGCATTTACATTTTCATTTTTTTTTAAATCTGAAAAGCACATTTTAAAACTCCACATTTTTATCCTTTGTAACCAGAATTCAAATCTCAACTTTTTTCCCCAAAATAATCTCACAAGGCAAGAATTATATTCTCAATATTTTTTTTCCACTGTAACTTATTCCACATCAATGACCTCTGATATTCAGATGAATAATTCTACAGACAAAAGGACCCAGAGAGATCATGCATAAAATCCCTTGTCTTCTTTGACTGTAAAACATTGTCCTCAGAAACAAAAATTCAATATTCAACAATTCTAGAGAAATTTCCAATAGCAACCAAACAATCCAAAACTTCCACATAAACCAAGGCAACAAGTACTTTTTAAAACGTGATATCATTTGAAAGAAGAACCTATTCAAACTACTTGTCTCAAATAAAAATAGAATTTAAGAGTATATTTATTTCCAGATTTCTCATTAAAAGTAATAAAATGAGTTTCATTTTGTCACCCGTATGTTCAATAAGTCAACTTTTTTACAAAAAATGTTGTTTTTTCCCCATTTAGAATAATTTGCTAGAAGAAAAACACATGGTTACCATCATTATTTTACATAAATTGAACAAAAAAAAAACCCTTAAACGTTCCTACCAATCTATTTATTTATTTTTATCATTTACTAAAAATGACACTTACATAAAACTCATACCTCCTTTGTCACACTTGACACAAAGATGTCCCATTCTACATAAAAAGTGTGTTTTCATGCACTTTTTATCACTATTATACAAACTCCAGGCTTATTAATCCAAGTTGCTATTGCAATCACCTTTGGTCACTTTGTACAGCAAAGTGCAGTACACCCAACTGTGGGTGATCAGTACAGGAAGACTCTCTCCACATTGGAGGAGAAGAAAGTGAGCACTGTGGGTAGAGAGGGAGAAAGAGAGATGAGGCTCAGATGCTGACAGACAATTCCTTCTGATACAGGCGCAGATAAACTGATACTGTATATCTGTTACAGCTGGTGCCCTAATCGAGTGTGCAACAGTTATATCTATTGTAGAAGTGGTGATAGCATGGTACATGTGGTAGCCATAGTAGCACACACACTGACAAGTGGTGGTATGCTAGATGCCCTAACTCTAAACCCAGGGTCTAACATGGAACTCCTAGATCACTATGGCTTTTTACCCTTTACCTCATATAGACCTGATTTAACACCTTGATAAACAGAGCAAACACAGATCGGACAACTCCTGGCAGCTCCTTTAAGGAACTAACTGATCAGGGTCTCCACTTTTTGCTCGTGCACTATTACAATGTCAGCATGGCAAATAAATTATCATCAAAACTAAATTGTTAAATTGATATTCATATAGTTATAAATTCAAAATGTAAAAGGTTTAAGAATGACAGAAGCAACTACATTTGTGAAATAAGTAAGATATTATTATGCAAAAGAATCTGCAGAAAAATAATTTCACAGAAGTAGTAGCTAGTAGGAACAGTAGTAGTGCTGATGGTAGCATCGGTATTTCCTGACCATTACTTCCTGACATTATTTCCTGACATTATTTCCTGTAAAAGAAGAAAAGTCAATGTAGTAAAAGTGGTTAAAGTGATTTTAAGGAAAGCAGTAATCAATTGATCTATCTGCTGTCTCTGGAGGTTGTAGGTTCAATCTCTGGCTAGACAAACCAAATTCTATACAAAAATACTGCAACTGTTCTATGTATGTAGCACTCCCATATCTAAGAATGGATGACTTCACTTCCTGTCAGGAAAATCAGAGATTTCATCCTACAGAAGACCATAAGGAAGATTCATGAGCAAGGCAGGTTCTTGTATCAGGCAATCCCAACACTAACCAAACCTGTAAATACATACCATCAAACACAAACTGCATATTTACTTATAAATCTACTTTATTTTCTTGAATTATATGCCGCTAACAGAAATGTTCAAACTACATTTCTGAATCTTTTTATAGATACTCAAAATATATATTCAACTGCGAAGATAAAGATTATGCCTCAACCTCTTTTTAGTCATTTAGAAATAGTAACTGTACAGAAACAGTCTGCAGTATTACAGCACAAAAGATTAGTGATACCAGACCAATACCCTTGGCACCACTAAGTCAACTACAGCCTTTTAATCTACGGCAATCAGAAATTAAAATTCACCATCTACTTATACTGATCAAAACTTCCTGAAATATTTCTGGAAATTTGGGAATTATTTCCTTTTATGTTCTTACCAAACCTTTTCTAGATGTTTCTAGGAAATTCTTATTCATATCTCATCATTTCTACATTCCTGCAATGATTCATTTACAGGATCTGCCAGTTGCTTAATTTCAGCCTCATTCCACACACATTGGAATCATTAATCCTACAAGAGGTGCATGTGCAAGTAGGAGATAACAGTCCAGATTTAATTGAATATTAAAGATTAATGATGAGAGGGGAGTTCTCTTGGTCAAATATTGATGGCTGAACTGACTAATTAAGCCATGTCATCATTGCCCTAGTTCATCATTTTGATATCTGCATTTTATTCAATCAGACTCATGAAGATCAAATTTTTATAAAATGTAACATTTACCAATTAATTCAGTAAATATTTCATTGCCACTAATTATTTTTTTTAATAAGTAAAGGGAATCCTGACCAGATATTATTGAGTTTTTATCATGAGAAGAAATTGACAACTTCCTGTTTTAGAACCTTGAGTCTGAATCCAAGATATTATAAACATTCCGAAGATTGATGGCCAGTAGAGCCCAGACTGGCACCAATTCAACCAACTGTTCGTAAGCATTAAGTATTTTTTAATATAATTAGGGGCATTTTTCATCATAGCTGTTTCCCTGCATTGCAATACTAATGTTTGTGTTAACCCTTTCCCTCATAGAAGACACCATAAAAAGACCTATGCGAACAGCATAAAACCAGATCAGCCTGCGAGTGATCAGGTTTTATGCTGTTCGCTGCTCCTCAGTGGTCTGGAAATGAGGATTTTGTAATTAAATTTGGTAAGGTTTAACTGTGTTTTTCTGCAGATCAGGCTTTATGTGATACCTTTTGAGGGCGTCAAAATGAGTATATATGAGGGAAAGGGTTAAGAAACATGTGTGAAGTCGTAAGGTTTGTATTTATGTGCTGAACATTAGATCTGTTGTCATAAATGACAGATACTGATGACTTAATCGTAGTGATAAAATCATCACACCTAAAGCAACATCATAACTCATCAGTTCACAGGTCCCTGTCACTGGCTGTTGGCAGAGTGGTTAGAGTGTTCACTCCAGAATAGGCAGGTCAATGGGTTCGATCCCCGACATACCAAAGTCGTATAAAAATGGTACTGGTATAGCTCCCTTGCTTGGCGCTCAGCATGTAAGGGTAGTTCCAGGACTGGTTGGCCTGGTGTCAGGATAAAGTGACTGAATGTAATAATGCAGTTTGGCAGCACTATATCTGTCTCAAGTAGAGACTGTCTCCAAATGACTGAAATACTGTTGGTGGGACGTTCAACCCAATAAACAAACAAACTTGAGATCATCAGTATAGGAGAGCCTTATGGATACCCGTATGACTTTAAGTTGAGTAAATGCACCTTTTCAGTAATTAGCACAATGGCTAGGTCAACTGATCACAAACAGAATCACAAACTAAATGTTTTCTTTTGTGTAAACTAAGTAAACCAATGACTACCTATTTTTCCAGCATGGCTAATCGATATCCTGTGAGTCAATTTGAAAATCTTTATAAACACTGGAAAGGTCCATTTTTTTTTTCAATAAAGAACTAAAAATTTACTAACTTAAGGTAATCCTTCCATTATTGCATTGTTAAATCATGGTTCATGAAGCAATCATGGGAATTTTATAGTAAATGCAAGCCTTTACAGACTTTGAGCAAAAGAGACTTTAACTCCAAGTCATTGATTTCTTGCATCGACACTGAAATCTTTTTAAGCATTTGAAGGACCATGATTAGGATTACCTAAATAAGCTTGCTTGACTGTACATTGTACTTTTCAAGAGACTTGATGTGAAAATAGTCTTTACTTTAATCTTCAGAGTAAAAACTGTGAAAAACTTGTTCTTTAATACATATAAGTTACGACCCCTTTGGCTGAGCCCACGTTTTATAATCTGATCTGATGCATAAATTCAGTAAAATATGTCCTCTCTTACCTAAATGTGTTCTTTTCTAACACTGCTATATTATCTGATGTTGATATATTTAGATTCCTCTATGAAATTCAAGACAATCCCAGGAAATAAAAGATACACTGGGAATAACTAAGATCCAATTATATTTTGCTTGGGTTTCTGTTAAAAGGCAGAAATGTGCCAATGACACACATTTTTACAGAAATAAATAATAAATAAGGTATTTTAGATTCTAGTTACAACTGAAATGAATTTCCGATAAGCATTTCCAGCTCCTACAGTTAGTTTCAGCAAGGATATTGAAAACGACATTCGTGAAAGGCAACCATATGAGATATACTTGCAATGCTGAGGATTTAATTCAGTAGCCTGAAAAGAAACAGTAAAACTGCACATTTAAAACCATCCCTTTACCTTGTATAAACTTGATTTGATGTCTTGGCAAACAGAGAAGACTGATCAGATCAGACAGCTTCTCCCAAAACGGAACACTAATAAGGAAACAATTCACTGTTTCGTATAGCATTTTAAGTTCAGCTAATTAAGATTTGTGATTTGTGAATATTGGATGCAACGATATACTGAATATTTATTGAGAAATTAATAGCTAATATAATGATATGTTCTTGAAAATCACCACTCTTTAGACTGGTGGTGGAGCCAGTCTTATGTAGCAGTACCGTATACACCGGCAGATTAGGCGCACCTTTTTTCCAGATAATTCAAGTTTATAGAGGGGGTGCGCCTTATATGATGATATACAGCTTTTCAGGTTTCTTTTTTCAATCACCGAGAAGTGATAATTACGGTATACGATCTCAGAAAATGGATATACTGAAAGCCAATGAATACGATAATATGACACAAAGTCTATACGAAACCATGATAAACAATACCAGATTATTGCTTTTGTTCTTATTAGTTTTCCTACAGGTATATTTCATGATAAAATGATCGTGAGAAACTGAAACAACTTGATGGAAGCCATTTTCAATATAAACAAATAAGTTTATTTTACGGGACCTCATGATGTATAGGAGAAACTTGACAGGTGGCAATTGTTACGTAATGTTTGTTAGTTGGGAGAATTTTGACAGGTGACAATGGTCCCCAGTGTTAGAATGCGGGGACACGGTTGAGTAATGTCATGTTATGAAAATGTGTCACCTTTATCATACCCGTCGTTAATGTAACGATCTAACGCTAATCTTATGCCATGTGTAAATAAAACGTAAAATGATTAGCCCGGTGACGTACGGATAGCTTTCGGTCTGTCAAAATGTACGACGGCGCAAATTTCAAAACAAGATTTCACCGAATATGATACGATAAGTGATTTTTTTTTTTTTCAAATAAGTTACCCTGAAAGTTAGGATGCGCCTTATACGTAGCTGCGCCTAATCTGACCGTGTATACGGTAAATCAAAAACAGGCATAACTTATTTGCATATTTACTGCAGTCAATTTAACTGTATCACATTACAAAATGTACAACTGAAGTAAGTATGAATGAAATCAGGGTCATGACCCTCATGTCCGGATCATTATGAAGAAAATCAAAGCAATCAATGCACTGAAAGACTGTCAGCACAAATCCAAGCTGCCTTACTAACAATTTGTGATGCAGAAAAAAGAGTTTTTGAAGACAAGTAACCTTAACCTCCATCCAGTTCAACCCTGTTGAAACATATACATGTAGCTATTTCATGTCATTTTGGCTGACAGTCTCCAAGTGCCTTAAGCACTTTGATTCTCCCATGAAAGCAATGAGCACTGTGACACTTACAACAATTTTCCAGCTCACACCCAGTTTTCAAATGTGTGATAGCTTGCGCTAAGTTAATGCAATAACTCATAATTTCATGTTAAAGACCCTTAGCTCTGTACCAAAGGAAAAAAAATGAAACACTTAAACTGTACTGTTGACCTACTTTCACTTGCATATCACATGACTTTCATTCAAACATCATACATAAAATGAGTCACGTGACACACAAAATGGATTAATGGAAATACAGCAAAATTTCTCACAATTCCATATCATGATATGAACTACTTTGATGGAGGGCTACCAAAGATAATTTTTTGTAAAAAAAATATTTGGACTTATTTCTTGCAGGTTCAAAGGAGACTTCCAAAGTTACTTGGTCATTTGTTTATAATTTTTTTTTTTTTAAATGTCATAATTAAGAAAATCTGCCATTCTTGCGGGCATGTTTCTTTGTTTTACACATATACATATACAATTTGTACATTTTTGATAAATGGCAACTAAATCCACGCATAAGAACAATTTGAACAGTGTTTTTATTTCAAGGACAAAATTTAAACACTAAAACAACAATCTGTATGTTTTTTTTCTGAAACTGAACCAAGGAGTTTAAAGAATCTATTATAAGTCTTTTTTCTTCATACAAACCTGTTTTGACACCTTGGTAAACATGCAGTTATATGCAACTTGTTGCCTGAATGATCAATAAACAACAAACATTAAATCCAATCCTGTTGACAAACTTGCTACCATTCTCCATGCAATGAATGTTCTGCAAAACAGGTATGATGACTCATTTTTTGACCACCCACTGTTATATTTCTATCACTATAAAGATTGATTAAAGTGAGATTGAACGCCACTCCCAAAAGAGAGATATTTCCACAATCAATCAAAATTCTGCCTTGAAATTTGATGTCCGTTGCAAGGTTTCGATTTAAATTGCAAAATCACTGTTGTTGAGAGTATAATGCCTAGAAAATCAAGGGAGTGTTCCCTTTGTATTCAGTCTGTTACATCTGCTCTTGCATTTATAAACTACCATCATGCTATCTGCAAACTGGAACAAATTTGATAACAGTCCATAATTGGAGCGCAGATTCCCTAATGACTAATTTACTATGCTGGTGTGGGAGGGAAATTAAAACCAAACCTGTAGAAAACAACAATATAGATCTTTTGCACTGCGCAACCATTTGCAATACTTGCAATATGCAGTGTTTGGCCTCAAAGCAAATGTAAATGAAATAGGATAAACATTAATGCCATGTTAGAACATCAGTTTTGATAGCAGCATCAACAGCAGAAACTCCAGTAAAAGACAGCTACGGCTTCTTGTGCGAGCTTGAAAAACCTGACAAAAACCTACTCTAAACAACAAGGGTGAATTCCTGGAAGCTGTGAGATTACAATACATGTCAGCAAGAGCGGTGGTAAAAACCGAGATGTAATACTCTTATCAACTTTCTCCCAAAAAGTCTACCTAACATCAATCTTGTGCTCTCGATAGTGTGTGTTTTTTTACAGTGTCATTTTCTGTTAACGCTTATTATGATCTGACAAATGGTCTGACAGCATTACCACCACAGTCTCTCAATGTTTTAGATATCATGATTAGAACCCTGTGTTGTCTGAGATAAGAGGCAGCTTTACTGCTTTTATTTCACAGTATAAACTTATTTTAATACACTAAAAATGTTGCATTTTTAATGAAGTATTTATAATATACCCATTTATATTGATATGTAAACACTGAAATTTGTCCAAGATGCCTTAAAATCATATCACTGTTACACAATATTACGGATTTATGATGTGAATGGGGACTTTTAAAAGCTGTCTTTCATTTCATGAAACTCGAAGGTCATTCAAATAGCTGATTTCAATACAAGTTCAGAGTACCTTATTTTTACAATAATTATGAACAGTTAATATTCAATATACAGTCAAACCTGTGTTAGTGGCCATCTGTATTAAGCGGTCAACCTGTATTAGTGGCCATCTGTATTAAGCGGTCAACCTGTATTAGTGGCCATCTGTATTAAGCGGTCAACCTGTATTAGTGGCCATCTGTATTAAGCGGTCAACCTGTATTAGTGGCCATCTGTATTAAGCGGTCAACCTGTATTAGTGGCCATCTGTATTAAGCGGTCAACCTGTATTAGTGGCCATCTGTATTAAGTGGTCAACCTGTATTAGTGGCCATCTGTATTAAGTGGTCAACCTGTATTAGTGGCCATCTGTATTAAGCGGTCAACCTGTATTTAGTATTACAGTAGTCAATTCTAATATAACCAAATTTGTAGTATCTTGTAAAATATTTAAACTCCATTTAGCGTCACTCTGTTAAGTGGTCACTTTCTCTTGTTCCCTTGCCTTACTGCTTATGACAGGTTTGACTGTACTTATTCATTTCTTTAAAGCCAATATTTATACACTCATAAGATTACTCTTTATTTTGGGCCTAAAGTCATTGCATCAAATGAATGCCCATTCTGTAAGTAAATGACAAACTTCCCCAATCAATTGTGAAAGCTTTCCACAAAAACAATTCATTCCAATTAAACTTGGTAGCTTAATTTGGGTCCCCCAACAAGCATTCTAATGGACCCATATTATGTTAGAAATACTAAATTTTCTTTAAATTAAGCTGCATGCAATAATTTTCCTCTCAAATCATGACATCTTGGGCAAAAATGCAAATAGAGAGCATTATGAAAATCTATGGTTATAAATAAAGAAGCTGTTACAATAGATTTGATCTAAGCCTTCAAAATACATATCGCAGACTGGGGAAACACTGATTGTCTGTTCATCCAACACTATATGACCACTGATATGATGGAGCCAATTATCCATCAATTATCACCCAACCTTCCCTCCATTACTACTACAACCAAGGCACAGTAGAGGCAACAGATGTGATAAGTTGCTGCAAAAAATGACCATCAGGGAAGTCAGGCATTGTAAGAGGATTCCCTAATTAGCCCTAATTGGAAAAGGCACAGTTGATAACATGGATCATGGTGCTAATGAGTGTGATCTATGGCCATCATGTCTGCAGATTGAAAAGGGATTTTTTCATCCAGTTTTATCCAAAAACACAACTTCACATAGATTTATACAACATTGTGTACCTGCATCATTCCCTTCTAAAACAATTTAATCTCACAAATCTTTATTATTTATTATCTCCAAATACTGACCTTTATGAACAAAGGCTTGGCGCAAATTTGTGAATATGTTTTTGTCTCCCTTGCTGCTGTTTAGGTTATAGCAGTTTACACATGATTTGCGCGAATCATAAACTAATCCTTGGTTTATCTTTGTACTATTAATTAAAAAATATCGCAATGCTAGATATGCCCTATATACCACAAATATTGCAAATAATAACAAGCTGTCAGTGATTTCAAACAATTTTCCAGTGTCATTGATAGACTGTTTTACTGTCTTTCCAACCTGAGATGGATCTATACAACCTACTTCAACTCTTAAACTCAGGAATGAATTCAGTATGCTATACGAACATATTTTGCAATTGTTAAGCACTCTTGTAAACATTGGTATTACATGACATTATATTAATGCCTAAATGGCTTAAAAATATACAAACACGTCCAAAAATAATGACAGGCTTATCCCTTTACTACATATAGACAGACTTTGATGCACTGGCAAACAGCAGACCCAGAGTAGACATGCAGCTGTCAAGAGGAACTGTCTGATCAGGGTCTCCTCTGTTTGCTCATACATTATGATAGCTCAGATTTTACACAGTTTGCACATCAAAAAATAAATTGATTGTCTCAAAGTTAAATTCAGTTAATTTATAAATGTTTATCGAGTCGTAAATTTGTTTATTTTGTTTTTAAGGTTTTGCAGTAACTCCTCTGAGCATGTTACTCTTGCAAAACCTCTGCAAGATAATTCTTCATTAATTCAAGGGCTGTACTCTGAATGTACTCTGAATACACTGTGTCGCACATGCATAAGTTAATACATTTATATGTCAAATTCAACATATGAACACAAAACCTAAAACTTAAGCACCCAATATATTTCATTATGATGCGCAAAACCAGATGAAAAACCAGAGAGAAAAACTCACTTCCTAGGAAATGTAGAAAACTCTGGAAAACTGTGCAAAACGTATCATAAACCTACAATATAATAGTTTCAAAATGCAAAATTTTTCTTTCTTAAACAGATAAAGATAAATTGGCACATTCATTCATACTTTTACAATAAAAGCAAGTATTAAACTAAATACTAGTTATGGTTTAAAATAGAACCAAACAGCACGGTGTCCTGCGTAGAACTGACCACGTAGTACCCTAATACTAACTTCACCTTATTGGACAATATTGCTCACGTGACATTCACGCAACAATGACCCGCACTACCCGAGTTTACGATACACATCGCTAAGACATATGTTCTGTGCTATACTTCATAATGCACAGAACTTACAAAACTTAGTCAAGA
The DNA here is from genome assembly GCA_021229015.1 of Solen grandis. Taxonomy (NCBI): domain Eukaryota; kingdom Metazoa; phylum Mollusca; class Bivalvia; order Adapedonta; family Solenidae; genus Solen; species Solen grandis. The sequence continues at coordinate 8,717,265 of CM037783.1, forward strand.
TCTAATGTCAATACACATTGTGACCTTTTTTTTTTTCAAACTTTTATTACTCACATCATATATGACAACACTGTAGTTCACCAACCAATCTTTAGATACATAATACACAAATATAAGTTAATCAAATTATAAGCAAAGGTGTGACCAAGTTTGGTATAAATAGGTTTGTCAGAGTTAAAGCACTGACACATTAAATTGCAAATTTTTCTTTAACCAACCAGCCTCATGTGGATCCATTTTATGTCTCCTCATTCAATAGGTTAAAGAAACAAGAGGCCCATGATGGCCCTAAATCGCTCACCTGAGATAAAAAGGTTGACCCAAGGAACATCTGTACCAATTTATTTTAAAATCTGACCAGTAGTTTTGAAGAAGATGATTTTTAAAGTTTTCATATTTTTTTTCTTTTTGTTGCCATGGCAACCAGAGTTCTACATGGATCAAGTTTATTTTAGCAACTTTTGTGAAGGTTGACCCAAGGATCATCCCTGCCAAGTTTAATCAAATTCTGTCCAGTGGTTTCAGAGGAAATGTTGATTAAAGTTTTACCTATATACATATAAGGCAAATAAGCCCCGCCCCTAGCGGCCATGTTTTTTACGGATCAGAAAAATTTTAGCAACTTTGGTAGAGGTTGACCCAAGGAACATCTGTACCAATTTATTTTAAAATCTGGCCAGTAGTTTTGAAGAAGATGA
>CM037783.1:8718062-8768062 GCA_021229015.1 Solen grandis
ATCATCCTCGGTTGTTAAGGTCAATTTTCCGCAGGATGAATTTCAACCCAGCAGTTAATCCTTTATTTGAGTTTGTCATTAATTCCAAGGTACACGAATTCTGCATCAATTGTTGTTTTGATTAAATATCAGTCGTAAAAACAAACGATTATCTTTTACAATTCTTACAGAAACATAACATTTTAAATTCGACTTATCATAAACTTTGTAGTTGATATGAATTTGTCTTTAATTCCTTAGTAACAAGTAATACATCTTTGCTGATTTATAAATATTCTGCAAAAACATATGATTTTGATGAAATATTTGTAAGCAGATCTCACAGAAATTAGAGCCTTGGATTATCACGCTTGTATACGGAAAGCGGACCACAACTCAAAATTCAATTTTCATATTTCATCTAAGGAATCAGCCTATTAGTTTTATATGCTGATATTCTCATCTGTATTTAATGGACGATTTTATATTGTTTATCCTTGTTTACACTTGACTGACCCAGAAGGATTCACGTCACTGGACCGCAATTACGTGTAGATGCAGAAAATGACGTGTACCTTTTTGAGAAATTTCACGGCGTTTAGATCTCAATGCTGCAACAATAGCGTCGTTTGAAGGAACTGTCTGATCTGGGTCTCCTCTGTTTGCCAATGTATTAAAACGAATACATATGAAGTAAAGGGTTAAAACATAAAATTGTCATGCTAGAAAAACCTAAGTTTTAATTGAAACAATATCACATATATTTTCATTTGATGACTTTGTTTTTAAACCTTATCAAATTTATTATCTATGTTTTCCTTGATCCATAAAACGATTTATTTTTGTGTATCAATATATTTCGCATAATGATTTAATTTCTGTTCAAAGTTATGAAAATGATGCAATCAATTTTGAACTTCAAATTTGATTTTTGCCTTGTTTTAACGTTTTATCTACGAGTTAGTAAAACATTTTAAGGTCGACTAAAGGATTTCGTCAAATGAATGATGTCAGATTTGCAATCATCATGCTGATGAAACCGTCTTGCATTCATTTGAGATTTATTTATAGTATAGTATTTGTCTTTATGTTAAAATTTTCACATTATTTATACCTTAATTTTATAACTTGTTGAATTATTTGGATCATTTATAAACTTATTTTCATATAATGAGTTGTTTATCTTTAAAATACCATTTTCCCTTATAGCGCTTAAGAAAGCATACAAGGTTAGTTTGAATATTTAATTGCTCTAGGTGAAAAAGAAAGACAAATACATATAAATTTCTGATAAATATAGACATCATAGTTTTAACTGAAAAAAATATCAGGAGGACAATTTTTTACATTAATATACGAGTATAGTGTTTATTCATTTCGCATTAAAATATTACGTTTTATTAAAATTTAAAGATTAAATTACGAATTAAAAGAAAAAAAGTCTGGTTAATTGGGATATTTTATTATTTATTTTTATAATGCTAGACTTAACTGATAAATTAGACTTCGGCCTTAAACATCAAAGCAATAATATAAGACAAAAATAATCATTTTTAAATGAAAAACACGCACTCTACAAAAAAAAAAAGTTTTCTATTCTGTCCGATCTTATTTTTCAGGTCACTTAAAAGTCGTCTGGTACAGGTTTATGTCCCATGTGCTTGTCTCATATGTGCTTGTGCCATGTGCTTATGCCATGTGCTTGTGCATATACTAGAGGTCTATGACTGGTTAATACACATATGTGCAATATAAAGTTCACAATTGATACATATTGAAGACAGATAAAACAATATTTTAGATTATTAAGATGATATATATTTAAAACTTTGTCGATAAGGGTACAGTCTTTGCTTTGAAATATCATTGTTTTTGTCTTATTTTTAATACATACATTCTCAATAATGCATATTTAGTCCAATGTGTAAGAGTATCCGAGTTCAATCATCGTTTAAGAAATTTTAATTTCATATTTTTTTTATTTTTTTTTGGTTTAGGGTGACCGTCGCTGCGACAATATTTCTGTAATATAGCGAACTCCATATACAGAAAACAACTAGCACTACATATCATAACAGAACAGAACAGAATACAACACAATCTTTATTAACTTGTACTATATGTAAATCGCTAATCATATACACTAATCATATACACAGGAAAAATAAATATATACACGCACGAAAGATCACGTTCACAAATATATCAATAATGATAAAATACATAGCTTTAATTGAGAGGATGAGCAGGTGACTAAATATAATATCATGTGTTTATCAAAACATTTCTACGGTAAAAGGCTATTCAAATAAATTTGCACAGTTTAAATACAGTAATTGTTTTCACTATACCATAACAATTTCAAAAAATTATATATTTTGGGTCTAATATAATAGTATTTTTAATATAAATACGCCTTATATCAAAGGCTGGACATTTACAAATAAAATGTAGATCATAAACTGTATCATTTAATTCATAATATACACACAAATGTACATGTATAGGAATCATATTCGCACCATATTTACTTGTTTGTACCCTTAGAAAATGTGAAGAAAATCTCATTCTTACTATACAATTTCTTAGAATACACGGTAATATATCTAATGATTTTCCTATTCAAATGGTGTTTTAATATAGTTGTACATGTATATATAAAGCATTTCATTAGATGCTTTGTTATTATATCATCCCTATATAAATGCATCAAGTAAGCGTTGTTTGCAGGTCATGATTTTCAAATACATAATTTGTCACTGTGAAATTGAAATGGCCATAACTACTGTTATAATTGTCCATACCTCTTGAAAATCCACAACCATCATTTACATACCCAAACCTTTGAGTAAATGCAAACATCTTTATGTGTAAAATCTTGATTTTGAGATTTCATATCAACAAAAAACAGCAAAATATTTTCAATTCTAAATATATAACATAATTCACAAAATTTTCATCTTAAATAAAGAGTTGTATTTTCAACTTAAATGTTATTGCGGAATTCTTACTTGTCATTTTTTTCTATTCTTTATTTTTATCAATTAAAAGACCTAATTACAAAAAAAAAACAAAAAAAAAAAACAAACAAAAAAACAAAAAAAAAACTGCTGTAATAATTATTCTTAATAATTATTCTTAAGATTCATTAACTTCCAATGAAAAAAAAACTTCCAGGTAAAGGATTACTATACTAGGTATACAATTAGGTATACTATATTAGGTATACTATTAGTGAGAAACATACTTTGAGTAGTACAATAACAGTTGAAGGAAAACATGAGTGCACTGAGGAACCCGGGTCCAACCAATGACCCACCACGAGTCAGCTAAACCCTTGTTAGCAATATTAAGGAAAAACATTACTGGAGATTCCTAATATCATTTCATATCACTACACTGTTGCAGTATGTTATTATTTTTTCAATCAGTTGAACAATTGCATGCACATGTGCTACGGAAATCATGTAAAATTTAAGGAGGGGAAATGAATGATGTGAAAAATGAAAATTGAACATAATAAGCTAAAAATAATAATGAAGTTGATTGATTGCCTGAAAAAGGTTTCGTCATATACGCTTGTATCGGAAGAAGCATGATATCCCCTTCTCCATTAAATGGACAAACTTGCATAATGATATTGTTTTTATATATTTTATGCGTTTTTCATACAAATATAATTCTCCAATTTACTTAATTCCTCAAAATTATTAAAAATAAATAAGTCAATTTGGAAAGGAAAACATATGAAAAAAAAAATCTAAATTAAAATGACATTATATGTTTGATAATAGATATACGTATAATTATTCAAATAGAAAAGAAAATAATTAAATTAAAATTTATATATGTGCATTTCCAAACGTGTACAAATAGATAAAATATTAAATGTATTTTCCTGGGTAAGACATTACCAACAAAGATTGCGAAGAAAGGTTATTTATCACGTCGTTAAAGTAGAAACAGATTACTAAAAACTACAATGTCTAACGACTATAGAAAAATACGATTATTAATATATTTTTAAAATGTTTTGTCACGATGTGTTCTAAAAGTTCTAGTGTAAAGGTCATCAAATGTGCATGAAAACGCAAAACGTGCATTTTATGACCATTGTATCAGTTCAAATGTATAAATTTCATTAAATTTCCGAAGCCATGATTATTATTTATATTGTGCATAATATTAATAATAAATCAGAGCGGGTATGAAATACATTGGCATATGTGAATGTATGCTTACCTAGCTTATTTTATTGACTTATACATATCTGCATATTTGCTTTTATATTCAAAATCAAATTTGTAAATGGAATAGAACAGAACGGAACATGCCTTTATTTTCGTCCGATACATTCAACATGGGGAAATGGATAAACAAATTAAAAAAAAGGAAAATACAGCGTTCCGGTCAATGTTCTGGCGACGTAATAAAGCAATGTGGAAACGGGGAGAAGCTCATTTAGGGCATAAATAGCTTAAATATTAGGCAGAGGAAGATATAAGCACAAAAATAAGTAAAAAGTGAGATAATGGGGAGGGATAGGAATAAACAGGGGAAGAAAGGAGATTATACAGCCAAACAGCAGTCTCTAAACAACTGAAATACTGTCAATGGAACGGAAAACCTAACGCACATACTCAAACATTAATAAAATAGAAGATGAATACCAATCTTCTGTTCACCTTATACTATCTTAAGAAACAAACATTAAGCAAAGAAGATTAAACAAGAAACCCAGTGTCTTCAGATTCAAATTGCACCAACAAAACTGATTTTTTTTTAATTTAACATTTAATTGTTTATTTTACAAAAGTACATGTTAACTTTGACATATTCTTGAAAACTAGCTTAACTAACAATATTTGTTAGGAAATGAACTTTTTCGGCAGTTTCGGAAGAAATAATGAAAATTTCACCAAAGTATTTAAGTATTATTTAGTGCTAGGTTTGGATGTTGAATTTGAACCAGTACAAGTATATTAAAACTGTTTTGTTGTTATTGTTGAAAAATGCCTTTTAAATATATAATGAAATTTAACAAACTGTCGCAAAGAGAAAATAAATGAGAGGATATAAACAAGTGTACAATGCGCTACATAGTCATTTTTTCACTCTCGCATTTCAATGCGTGTATTTGTTTATTTGATAAATAATCACCTGAATAGTCATTAAATTCTGTATTTATATGACATCAACAAAGTCACAGATCAGCAGACATCTGTCATCTTTAAAAAAGCTCGAGACTTCTACAATAATTTAAAGTTTATATACATGTACATGTCTATACATTAGATTACAAACAAAATCTCTCTCTCTCTCTCTCAGCATTTTTACTACACTAAACAAAACTTAAATGATAAGAACTAACCATGAGACCATATCTTTGATGATAAGAACTAACCATGAGACCATATCTTTGATGATAAGAACTAACCATGAGACCATATCTTTGATGATAAGAACTAACCATGAGACCATATCTTTGATGATAAGAACTAACCATGAGACCATATCTTTGATGATAAGAACTAACCATGAGACCATATCTTTGATGATAAGAACTAACCATGAGACCATATTTTTAATGATAAGAACTATGAGACCATATCTTTATTACATGGAAAATCCCTTCAACTCGAAATTTTGGGGATCGTTAATGACTCTACCTTGACTTAAACAATAGCGATGCAGAGATTTTGAGAATGTTGGATGAAATATATATATATTGAACATACAAAGAAAAAGCAAACAACAACAACAAAAAACATCATCAACAACAACAAAAAAAACAAGAGGATCATGAATACTCTAAATGCGACTGCTAAAGAGAAAATGCTTATGTGAGGAAAAAAATGCACAATACATGTATTACAGCAAGAGAGGGAAGGTGATCTACACAACAACAGGGTAAAGACACGTAACAAATACATATAGTAGTTAAAAACAAAGGTTAAAACCTCTGATAATTCATCCTATTTCAATGCGTTGATATGGACAACTGGGCTTGAAACTGATTAATCATACTCTATTGTATTTAATCAATATCTGCCCAGTGGAAAAGGAGATGTTATGTAAAGGTATTTATATTTCAGCCCTCTCTGACATCTTGTTTAGCGGATCGCAACCATTTTAGCATTTTTATACAGTACCACCAAAAAAAAATCTATTAAGTTTTTCCCACTTAAATAGCCATTAATTCCACACACACAAAGCAAACGACTCTAAATAGACATTCTATATCACTTAAAGAACGAGTTGATTTTTGTGTAGGATTTGGCGCCATTACGAAACAACACTATGCATACAGAGTATCGCGGTTTTTCAGTAACAATTCTGTATTGTGTTATTTGTGTTTAAAAATGGAAAAAAATGCACAGTTTGCGAGAAATTGCATAAATCTAAAAATAGTAACGTTTCTTGGGAACACCGTTTGGTATAGTGGGTTCTTCAAATTCTTCGAAAATATGCCTACTTTTCTAGGGGAACTTCGATTAGCCTTGCAGCCACGTTAAAAGAGTGTTTCAAAACAACGAAGAAGATTTTGAGTCTCCGTTTTAACTACACGGGTCCTATCATTTGTATTTGAGAGTTTATTTTGTGTTGCAATTATACGAACGCTCGTAAGGAAGGCTCTATCGTCTGCTTCATACAGCATAAGGTACACGTGAAAAGCATGGTATACTGCCCTAGGCTAAGACAACTTCATAGCTGTGTGCAGTAATTAGTTAAGTTCTTGGCGTCATTCGTACCCTATTCAATGTTAAAATTGCCACACCAATGACGGGCAACGGATCATACAGCCCAAATTTAACCTGTACGTGTTGCTAGCATCATATCATAAGACATAGATTTGTAATCTTTTTAAATTCGTTTGTCAATGTTCATAGTAATTGAATATTTAATTAATTAGTCCACTCTGTACTATATTTCAATACTGCAACTTTTATCCCCCCATGAAATCTCTCGGGATTCTGACAGTACTGAACTTTAGCACGCATCTCTGTAATTACCTAAGTCATCCATCACGGAGACCGTGCTCGACTCCAGTGCTTAGAGATAGAACCCACAACCCTCGGCTGGAATCCTAACATAAAATAAAAAAAATTGAAACAAAACCATATACCTTTTTTTCGCAAAATTCAATTTCCTTTTTTTTTCTCGTTCAAAGAAATTAATTATTTGCCATTGGTTTCAATGTTAACTGAAGTATTGACTATCTTTGTCAAATATTATAAAACATGGAAAAAATCTAGGATAAACTTTTTTATTTTTATAAAACACAGCGGTTCTGGAGAAGACGTCATTTAAAGATATTTCAATGTTTAGCTCTGAATGCCATCTTTTTCAGCAGACAATAAACTGTTTAGTTATCATTGTAGAGTAATACCCAATGACCACTCCTATTGGGTATCATCAAATTCAGAACTGATTTTCAGGAAGAAATGTGGAAATGTCGTTTAAAGATTTTACTATATTAGCTCTAGTGGCCATTTCATTCAGCGGGGAAGATAATTATGTTCGGAAAAGATGTATCTTAAAGGAATTGTTGACGCCGCACGACGTAAGACGCACGCATGTTGATCACAATAAGTCACCACGTTGTGCTCTGGTGAGATACAAACCGCGGTGCATTTAATCTATGGAAAAAAAAACAACAACAGAGAAAATGTTTAAATAAGCATTGTATAGACTTTTGATATGCTTACATATACTTTTTGTAATTTAACCAAAAAAAAAAAAAAAAAAAAATGTTAAAATTTACGCACGAATCTAGCAATCGCATGTAATACAATGGAAAATTCCTCAAATGGCCATTTAACGCTACAAAATAATATGGCCGTTTACGAATAAGGAAATGCCCTGAAAATGTCTCCAACAAAATAATAAAAAATAATGATAACTAGTTTCATATTGTTTTCTTCCTACGGTTTCACAATCACTCATTTGGAGTGTTTCTCTATACTTATGGGCTAAAACATATATCTATGATTAAAAGAGCAGATTACAATCAAGGATGATTCACTGCATCTATGAAACTTTCATTACTTGCCAATGCATGCGTTTACACATCCTTTTAAATATGTATATATTTGTAATTTATGACGATGTATTTTTAAGTCATGAAGAAAGTGTTTGTTCTGCTCTTTAATAAAAACACTTTCTTACAAACATCGCATCTGCTATATAATTTGCTTCAATTTCCTTAAATACACGAAGGGAGATAAAGTCATCAAAGATGTTGTTTGGTTTTTTAGTTTAGCATAACATACAGCAAAGTAAATCAAATCGAAGGGACACAAAAGCATAATATTGAACAGGATTAATCCGCACACATAGTGCCTCCACTGGACGCGGAAAGTAGTTCGTTACTTTTGTATCCTGGTCTTCATTGCCTAGGTATATCTGTAAATAGTAAAACAACTGCAAATGGCAAGATAAGCTGGAAATATAGGAAAAATATTCATAATCTGAAACCTGAAAAATCTTCAAATTAAAATAATTTTCATGACATTTAAATAAAACCAGAATTTAAAACTTTTCCTGGTCTTCGTTAGAAAGGAACATTCAAATATATGTAATACGATATTAGAAAAAAGACGTATGTATATGTATGATCATTTGTAGTTGATGGGTATTTGATCAAATAAGTGAATCTTTACAAATTCGTATGATTTACATTGTTCATCCAGGAATGCATAACATTTTGAAGGGTGTGTGTGTGTGGGGGGGGGGTATTTTAGCATGGGCACCGAGGTTAAACATCTCAGTCTCCAACAAGTTCAAACCGTCTAAAGTCAGTTTGAACCCGTTTATAACTAGTTATTCTGTGTTCGTAAAACGTCAAAACTCATCCTAACTAGTTCTTAATTCGACGATCTCATTCAATTACGAGCTACAAACAAACACGGTCGGTGTACTGCCAACTGACGCCATGTCCCTTGTACTATCCAAGTTTGGTAACGTTAATCCCGTTACAGTACGTTGTCACTCTGCCTAATTGCAGAACGGGATGGCTGCACAATGTTTTGAGCAGGATTATATTTAGAAAAAATGAAATAAACCCGAAGATAATGCACCCAGTATCATGTCACATACCACAGGGGAAAAAAACTTTGTTGAAGCTTGAGAGAGAGAGAGAAAAGGATTAAAGACAATATATATATATTTTATTTTAAGTTCAACCTTTGATTGTAGAAAAACATCAATACATACCTTCTGCTCTCCGTCTTGTTCAGTGATGTATTTGAATTCTACGCAGTCAGAACTGTACAGGACCCGGTAGTTTTTTACCCAATGATTGAAGCTATTTCTCCCCTGCGTTACGACACCATACACCAATTTCTTCATTCCAAATTGCGCCTGAATAGGGAATATAGCGAAGAGGCTGCTTTGTTTAGTTATGAATTCACAACACGATGATATTTCAGTAATTAAGTAATTAAAAAGGCAATTTATCTATTCTTTATAAAAACGCTAGATATACAATTCTCAAGAGTTTACAATACTTTAAAAACATTTCGCCTCTTGGTTATTGTTAATTCATTTTCCTTGAAAAATATTTATAACTTTTGCCAATCCTTTTTGCATATCTTGATGTTTAATTTTTCAAAATCATAACTAAAACAGAAAACATGATTACCTGGATATATTGGTTTTGATCGGTTAAACCTGCAGTCCAGGCCCCACCGTAATGACTGTTTGGGTATGACTTTGTGTCTAACCGACCACGTACTGATGCGTGGTCACTTCTATTGTTCCATACAGTGGAGGCAGTTATCATGTCGTCCGCAATTCCGACAGCACCACTTACCAAATATGCAGATTCTTTATCTATTTTGAAGAAAGTATGTATACGATTTAATAAATTATTTTAACAGTAAATTCTTAAAAGAAAATCAGTTTTAACAAAACAATTATGCTGTATTTAACGTCTTCATTATGGAAGTAAACCCAAAAACGATCAGTTGTCATGTGCCTCTCTCAGTACATTCTGAATCGTTCTCCACATTAATAAGCTGGGCGTATTGATTGGAACAATGTCACAGTGACGACTCCCTTAAAAAAAGCATTTCTGTTTATTTTTTACATTTTGTAAAACATTAAGAATAGAAAAGTTTTCAACTCGTGTCAGCAACCAGGAAGGTCAAATAGTTTATATACTGTTCGACACTCAGTGATACTACGTTAATACTCCCGTTATTGTTATTAGGAAAAATTAATGTACTACGGCACTAACTTCAACATTGTAATTGGCAAGCTTTTTGACTTATCCTGGTACTGGTGAATAAGAAATTAATGTTGAATAGTAGAAACAAGTATGTTAAAGAAAAAGAAAAGCGAAGAAGTAAATGTTTGTATAATATAAATCAACGGGGGTCTTTATCAAATATAAGTAATAAATATCCAAAGAAATTCTGGAAGTATATAAATAAAATGACAATGCAACACAATAGTGGTCAACATAATTTGAATGAAACTGAATTGGTCAATCCCTTTTCAAATTAAAAAAAGATATTCAATATGAGAAACGATTTTTAATTTCTCTGAGGAAGAAATAATTAAAGCATAATCATCAATGAAACGTAACAAAAGCGGACATTGTGATAACATTTCACCTGATCTTTTCATTGATGCAACGCTTTTCATTGTTCTATACCTGGTGAAAGTCTATAATATAATATTCAGTCCGGAGAATATCCCGATCTATGGTCGAAAGTCATAATTGTTCCAATTTTGAAAAAGGTGACACAATTTTGCCGAGCAGTTACCGTGGTATATCTCTTATATATTCTATGGCGAACATCTTTTCTTTCTTTGTGTTTAAGAAATAGGTTGACTAAATGGTGTGAAAACGAAAATATTCTAAATGACAGGATATGAAAGGATTACTGTATATTGTTTTTTTTTTATCACAACATAGTATTATTCAAAAATGATTTAGCACGTAATAAAACAGTATATTGTGCGTTTATCGACTACAAGTCCTGTTTTAATAAATTTCAGTAGATGCTTTGTGATTAAGCTTATACAAGCGGGTATAAGTCTTTTGAATATGTTTTAATCATTGTATTCTCAAGTTTCTGCGTGTGAAATTGTCCTATAATGGTGATTTATCTGAATATTTCGATATTGCTATTGACTTGAAGTAAGGAGAGCTCCTCTTTCCGATACTTTTTATCCTGTTTGAGAATGATATTGTTGATTCCTTTGACTTTAATAATTTGAAATTTGTGAAAACTGGTAATTTAAGGTTTGCTGTGAAAGCATTGTCTGCACAAGCATCTAAAGCTATGAGCCAATTATTATCTTTGTTCAAGAGAATTTCATTGGACTAGCGTACAAAATTGCCAGTATACGTTGTACGACGTTACGTCAAATACAGAATTTTGGCATGTAAATTAAAAGCTCAACACTATAATATGTATCGAGAACAGCAAATATTTTTTTATTATTTGCTTCATAAGTCACATGGATGAATATTAACCATAAAAATACAGTTATTTCAGTAAGAATTTACTGCAATAAGTACACTGTATATATACGACATAAACATAAATTCTACCTTGACTGGGAATTAACAAAAACTTAAGTCACCCTCATAGATTCCTGACTTGGATCAGTACTTTACACCGAAGCATTTTTGCCACGAAGGACAGGACAAAGTTCGTCCTGATATGTTAATCGTATATAGGGGCGAACTGATTTGTACAGGTATTCAGCCCTAGCTCGACTGAAACCTCGTGATGGAGCTCGACTGAAACCTCGTGACGGAGCTCGACTGAAACCTCGTGACAGAACTGGTGTAGGTCGATTTACTGTATCGAAGCGATCCTGCATCGAAATCATCCTGCATGATATTGATTTTCTTTTCAACATCGTCAAGACCTCTTACTGTTACAATTCCTGGCTCAGCCGACGTATATCTGAAGTACTGGTTGCCTATAAAAAAATACGATGTACACATAAAACACTAACACCAGCAGAATTCAGCGTGGATTTTTTTTGTTTTTATTAACTTTGTCGTTCAGTCACTGATGGTCAAGATTTTTTTATCATAAACCACGCACTAAAAATAGTTATTCATAATTTTATTTCCTATCAAAGAAATGAAATAAATGCATCACCAGTCCCCCACACCGGAATCGGGAGGTCGTAGGTTCGATCCCCGGACGCGACATAACGTATGTTGTAAAAATTGATTGGAATATGTCCCTTACTTGGCGCTCATCATATAAGGGTAGTTCAAGGACTAGTTGACCCGGTATTAGGATAATGTGACAGGGTATGGTATCATGCCACATGTATATGGGGTGATACTGAAGTGTGGCAGTAATATTTGTCCCAAGTAGGCATAGTAAAATGAAGTACTGTCAAGGGAACGTTTATAGATATAAATGATACCATACTAATTCAAATCATTCTAATAAATGAATGTTCTTAATGTTTATCAATTTTCGCTATAAAGGGAGTGCATATATAAGTGATTTTATGTGAATTTGTATGAAGATAGAATCATCATCTCCCAGCCAGCATGACTATATCGGATAGATATCGGTATTAGAACGGCATATCGGCATAACGGCCCGATGTCTATCCGATATCCATCCGTTATATTAGGGTGGTTCATTATCCTAGCTCCTAACATAACAAAATAAATAATAACGTTCAGCAGTGAAAATTTAAAGAAGCTTATGCAATAAAAAAAACTATATATGTCAATATTCTATGTTCTGATAACCGTTGTCGGTCCGTTCACTGCCCGATATCGTGATTAAATAATTTCGTTTATATTTAAATTTAGTTCGTTTAAACCGGAAATGCTGATTCGTACATTGAAATATACTGATACGTCTGCTGCAATTCAGTTCGGCGCGGAAACAAAACCTGTAAAAGCATCATAATTTTGTATTTATTTCATCTGTGGTAAAAAACTATAGAAACATATCGATTTTCGAACATTAATGCCTGTTTATTTCAAAGTGCAGATCAGTTCTAGCCTATATATGTGATATATTTTCCGTTGTATTTTACTTGTAATCAGTTTTCGCGACAAACAAAATTTTTCTGTTAGAAGTTTATAGATAAACTGTCATTTCATCAAAATTCAGGCTGGTATTTTATTTTTTTTATTTGCATTTTATTTATTTTTCAAAACTTGTGAGTTGAATATGACTTCCTATTGGTCAAAACGCAGGAAAATTGTTTCCACAGTCAATGATCATATTAATGCAATAAGTAATTTAGTAGTTGATGAAGGACACCTTAATGATTCAATTAACAGTAATCCAGATATGGCCAATTCATTGTCTCTTGACCAAGCTCAAGGTACTGACCTGTTCAAGGATACTGTTGAGAGTGGTATTGACAATATGTTACATGATAAAGTGTTGTCTCATGGCATTTTTGAAAATGATTATTTCTCCAGTTCTGAAAATGAATATTTCTCCGACAGTTCGGATGGTGAATCTGATGACTGTGAGGCAAATTTGGATACACTTTTATTGTATTGGGTTACGAAACATAATATTAGCCATTCTGCATTAAATGATTTGCTTGCAATTTTGCGCCAGTATCATACCTACTTGCCAAAAGATGCCAGAACTTTGTTAAAAACTCCAAAAATTATGAAGTTTTAATATTGCTGGTGGTTGCTATTACCATTTTGGAATAGAAAGTTGGGTCATGTCAATAGTTAATGGTGCGGACAATGCAAATGAAGTTTCTCTTCAAGTAAATATTGATGGACTCCCTTTGTTCAAAGTTCTGGTGCTCAGTTGTGGCCAATATTGGGACGACTTATTAAACCTTTTATTCCAAGCCATTTGTTATTGGCCTATATTCTGGAGACCAAAACCTACTAGTGTGGCCGAGTACCTTGACCATTTTATTCGTGATTTGAGAAATTTACTTCAGATTGGAGTTAGGGTCTCTGATGAGTCTGAGAACAGGGTTAATTTTATGCTCTCTTGTGTAATATGTGATGCACCTGCAAAAGCCTTTGTAAAACAAATAAAATGCCACAGCGGGTATCATGGTTGTGATAAATGTGTACAACGTGGAGAATGGCAGGGGAAAATGACATTTCCTGCAAATGATTCTCCACTTAGAACTGATGCTTCATTTGATGAAATGCAATTTGAAGAACATCATATTGGTCAATCACCATTTCATACTTTACCTGTTGGGATGGTTTCTCAGTTCCCTACAGATGCTATGCACTTGGTATATCTTGGAGTTGTGAAACGCATGATTCTGCTCTGGATAAAGGGGCCACTTGAAAATGGGTGCCGCATTGGTGCGAGTACTGTTAAGAGAATTTCTGATAGTTTGTCTGATATAAAGAGTTTTTTGCCAAAAGAATTCAGTCGCAAAGCCAGAACACTTGATTATGTTGAAAGGTGGAAAGCAACTGAGTTTCGACAGTTCTTGTTATATTCTGGTCCAGTTGTTCTTAAGAAACACCTTCGGCCTGATTTGTACAAGCATTTTATGTTGCTGTTTATCAGTGTGTTCTGCTTGTCTTGCAGTTTCTTTTGTGACACTTACAGAGATTATGCTCAGGGGCTACTTTTGAAATTTGTTGATCAGTTTGGTGAACTATATGGCAGAAATATGCTTGTATACAATGTACATGGTTTGATACACTTGGCATCAGATGTTAAGAACTTTGGCCATTAGAAAACTACTCTGCCTTTGTGTTTGAAAGCTATCTTGGGAAAATGAAGCGTATTGTAAGAAAACCCACATTGCCATTGCAACAAGTGATTCGCAGAATATCTGAAAGTAAAGGAAGTCTGTTTGATTCTGCTGTAAAGGTTTCAAACAAAGAAGGCATCTTAAAGAAAACTAATGTAAATGGACCATTGCCTTGAGATTCAACCATATGGTGATTTCACAGTTTAAAGAAATCCATTTTCCTGATTGCTTTTTCTCAACATCACGAGGCACAACTGCTTTCTTATAAATGATGATGTTGGTATTATCAGGAATATAGTTGTTAAGGATCATACTGAAAAGATGTTTGTTTATGAACAATTTTTAAATGTGACAGATTTTTTTAATTTCCCATTACCATCTTCAGACCTTAGAATAAAGCGTGTTGCTGACCTTAGTGGCATATTGTGTGTCGCTGATGTAAAAGACATTGTTTGTAAATGTGTACTTCTTCCTATTGATGATGGCTTTGTATGTATACCGCTTATACATGGTTTGGGAGTCAGCGTGATAAGAGTTGTCTGTCAAGAACTGTAATAGTTAAATACATTAGAAAATAACGTAATTGGAATTTTGGTCACAGTTTTAATGCAACCGTAATTGCACTCAATCAGATCTTTTGCTATAATTTTCACAGTAATCAATATCATTTTAAGTACTCGGAATCTTGATTTGTAAAAGAAATTAGTGTTTTATTACTTGTAAATAAGATGCTATTTCTTTTAATCTATTTATTTAAACTGCACAATTTCCAATCAGGTATAGTTATTTCAAAAGAATTTAAAAAAAAATATGATGCTTATATATGTTTTGCTTTCATTTTGCCAGACAAACAATGTTAAAGTATCTGGTAGTTGAATTTGATACGAATGAGATAGCGGTCATTTTCTGAAAAATGCTTATCAAGGACAGTGGCACAGATGGTTCCGGTGAAAGCGTACTTTGGCCCCCATCAAAACATCAGCCAAACTAAATTTGGCATTGACAAAGCATGCAGAGCCAGACAACACATGGGTGTCTTGTACAAGTATAAGAACAATGTACACAACTGGTAAATACTGTATACCTTGTTTTCATTTCATTTCATATATGTATAATATTGAACTAAAATGCATGCATGCACTTACATTTCTTAGTTTTCATATATCCTTGGACAGAAGTATGGTAGGGGCCACCGTGGCCGAAGGACTACAAATATCATGGCCCCTCACTGCTGTGGGTTTGAATTCGGATTTTTCATGTGAGGAAGCTTTCCAGCTGGATAGCAGTAGGTTGGTGGTTCTACTCGGGTGCCTCTGTGTAATTAGCTGGACGTCACTATATGATTGAAATACAATTGCAGCGACGGTAAATTTCGAAACACATAGAAGCATAGGTAGTCATACCCATACCTTGATTCCTTTTTCTTTGCTTTAAACATATATAACAAAAACTTGGTGTTTGCTAAGTAAGAGCTGTAGAGACCCTGCTGATAATATATATTTTGTGAGGCTTTTAAGGAAATGCAGAGAGCTGATCTCTGTGCACACTGCCAAGAGAACATGGCAAGAGAGGTTTAGTGATTTTTAGTATCAATTATATATACTGATACCATTCTCTCTGATGCATCACTCCCATTTAAGATTGAATGTTCATATAATTTTGTATGGGTGATATTTATTAATCGAATCAATTCACATTTCTGTCACCGTACCAGTGGCCGAGTGGTTAGGGTGTTGGCCTCAGGAGGAGGTCATGGGTTAGATCCGCGGCCGCAACATATCAAAGTTGTAAAAAATGGTACTGGTATAACTCCCTTGCTTGGTTATCAGGACTGGTTGGCCTGGTGTTGGGATAATGTGACTGGGTGTGGTATTATGTCACATGTCTTGCAAAAAACAAACAAATAATTACATATATTTCTATCCTTAATGTTATACAGAGAGGCAAATCATTACCATTAACATGTTAGCTGTAGCAGGTATATCAGTTTTTTTTAATAGCTTTCATGGGAACTCAAACCATTGATTTTTTGCATTAAGCATTTAGAGTGTATTGCTCGGGTAATCATCACATTTGGACACATGTTTACGTGTACTTGTTGAGTAATACAATACATATGTTTCAGATTCGTTGCAAAAAGCTCTACGGAAGGCGAAGGAAGCTGAAGTTGAGTCGGATATTCTAACAGATCCATGTACAGTTAGTACTCCAGTCACTTCAACGCCGAAAAAAAGGAAGCATAGGTATGTGAGCTTAAACAAGTAAATAATAAATATGGTTTGTATGATCATGAACTTTATAAACTGCCATTGTTGATCTTAAAATGTTTGGGTAAGAAGAGTATAACACATTAATATTTTTGGTTGAACTTTTATCGAAAATATTTATAAAAAAAATGTTTCACTCCTGAAAAAAGAAAATTCAACTTAAAATAATCATTTTATTATTTTGTGAGCAGTTAACTTTTGACATTGAAGTAAGGGGCCCCCGTGATTGAAGGGTAAAGTCGTCAACTTAACACTCACTCAGCCCCTCACCGCGTGGGTTCGAGTCCCGTTCAGGACTTCGGATTTTTATGTGAGGAAGCCTTCAAGCTGGCTTGCGGTAGGTCAGTGGTTCTACGCGGGTGCCTCTGTGTACTCGGGTCTTCCTCCACCTATAATTAGCTGGAGGTCGCTATATGATAGAAATATTATTGCAGCGACAGTAAATTCCAGCACAACAACAACAACATTGAAGTAATATTTTAAAAATTTAATATGTCATACTCTATTGGTTAGTATCTGTTTAGGCCCAACCCACGATTCATCAACTCAGAGTCAGAATCGGAGAGAAGAGAGCGAAACTGATTACCCGACTCCCCCCAAAAAAATTCCATTCGCTAAGAAATCAAATTACCACAACCTCAAGAGTCACCAAAGCACAACCTCAGGCATCTCAAGCCACAACCTCAGTCGTCTCCAAGCCACAACCTCAGCTCTCCAAGCCACAACCTCAGCTCTCAAAGGCCACAACTCAGTCGTCTCCAGACCACAACCTCAGGCATCTCCAAGACCACAACCTCAGGCACCTCAAAGGCCACAACCTCAGGCATCTCCAAGGCCATCTCAAAGGTCACAACCTCAGGCATCTCAAAGGCCACAACCTCAGTCGTCTCCAAGGCCACAACCTCAGGCATCTCCAAGACCACAACCTCAGTCGTCTCCAAGACCACAACCTCAGGCATCTCCAAGGCCACAACCTCAGGCATCTCAAAGGCCACAACCTCAGTCGTCTCCAAGACCACAACCTCAGGCATCTCCAAGACCACAACCTCAGGCACCTCAAAGGCCACAACCTCAGGCATCTTCTAGGCTGTCATCATCTACACCAGCTTGAACCAAGTCAGAATGTTTTATCAGGTAAAAAAAATGTATTCTTAAATTAGTTAAATGTAATATGTTTCGGCAAGTGAAAAATCAACTTGTCCGCTTGCTATGAGGAGTGAATGGTAGTGCAGGACAATCAAGCATTTTTCTTGATAATTTTCTTCATATGACCATCTCAGCCTGAGGCAGGACGAGTGAAGATTTTAGGAATTTTTCAGGCCTGTGTTTTATTGTATAGAGAATATGAGGGAAGCTGGAGTACTAGATTGTTGCTTATAATATGTAGTATTGCTTATTCAATTAAGTTTGATCATCTGGTTGTGAGTTTACCTTTACTTATTTGTTTGTGTGAAATCAGACATTTGTCTGAAACCTTAATTAATTAGTCATTATTATGGTTTATATCTTCCTTGAATGGATTTTATTATTCAATTTATATTTGATGTTACAGGTCGTGACATAGTAATACTCAAACCCTGGAAGACATAAAACAGGATCAATGCGAAATGATGGCTATGATTTCTGGCTGTTCAAGCGACTGATGGTTGTGGGGAGAAAAACACAGATGCTCCAGATGGAGTATGCCTTCCAGTATCAACGGAGGAGCAACTCAAGGATACTGAAGAAATTCTGAAGAGCCAGGCTCTATGAAAATGATGGTATAAACATATTAAAATAGTTCAAAAGATATATTTTTTAATGTATTTATTTTTTTTGTCTTGTTAAGAGAGCCGATAAGCTTAATGAAAATCTTGAGTTCCTTGAAAGTACATCTGTATAGGAAGCACTTTGTATGAAGCAAACAACACGCTTTACATGTCTGTCTGAACATGGTTCCTATCAAAATCAAGCTGAGATACCATTCACTCTGTATTCTTTTTGCCTTTGTAATAACAACTGTTTCACTATTCCGAGATATAATAAAGTATTTTTAAGACATTTATATATTCATCATAATTTTCTTTAATATCAGTATTTTAAGGACTAATTGCTGTAGCTGCAGTGATTTTCTTGAAAATTTATTAAAGCCTGTACCCAAGAATTTGAGAAAATTACAAGCATAATATTATTAAAATTTTATTAAACTTACCCATGAATTGAAGAAATTGAATAAAGATATACATTATTAGAATTTCTTACCCCTGACAACAAGTTTAAGGGTATACTGGTTCAGTTGTCGTCTGTCCTCCGACTCGTCGTTTTTTTGTCCGGGCCATAACTCAAAATGTACAAAAGGTATCAAGAAGTTTTTGTAAATTTTGGAAAAAGATAATAAGTTGGGAGAAACTATTTTTAGCAAAGGAAGACAGCCTATTCTGGTAATCATCATCATCAAAAATAGCGTTTAATAATACCAACATAATTAATTAATGCCCTATAATATTTAGCAACATAAATTCCAATTTATGATTTCATATTGTAATATTGATTTCATGCAGGTCAACTATTCTCCAACATTGGTGGGTCATCAGTCAAAACAATGACCAAGCGAATAATGAAGGAGGCATTGCACAACAGCTTGCCATTGAATTCAATTGGACGGGAGCCCAAAGGGAAAGATGGCTTTTGGGTCACTGAAGCTGAGTTCCTCAATTCTCAGTTAAGATTATTTGTTTGTAGTATTCATTACAGCACTAACTACACTATTTACTATAGAACAATAATTAGCTTGAAGACTGAACTTATGTTTCCCATAGCATCTGACCATGTGCATTGTGTTTTGCATCAGTCTTTTTTGTGTCACCTGTGTAGATTGAAAGATTCATGGGGATCACTGTTTATTGAATAACTACCTTTTAGTAGAGGCAGTGTTGGGATTTCTTAATACATTTCTCATGGTACCACTTTATAGTGATATAACTGTCTCTTCCTTTGTTAGTCATGTGTAATATTACATGGCAATGTCACTAAATGAATAGGTATGTTAACAGCATATGTATTATTTTGGGGTAAAATCAATGAGATACAAGTAATACGACAAACACTGATGGATGTGGTCGAGTGGTATCATGCTTGACCAATAATTGAGGGTCGGGAGTTCGTTCCGCCCACCGAACCATGTCCTTCGGAATCAGCCCCTACGTTTTTGCGAAAAAAAAAAGAGTAGGGGCATATGTACCCAAGCTTCTCTGTATCTGCATCCTCATCTCTGTTAGGGTTGCAAATGACTTACAGTTGTATTGACATGACATTAAATCCAAACAAACAATTTGACAAATGTGAAACATTCCAGTTTTTATAGTTAGCATAAATTTTTCAATAGGCACATTCATGATTGTTTTCAGTGCACATTTTTAGGGCTTTGATGTTCAAATGCTTAATATATATTATTTTTAGAGCAGTACAGAGAAACTTTCCACAAACCAATGCACACGATACAGAGTTTTTTATCAAAGATTGGCTTAGAAATGCGTCCGACAGGATGGGGGAAGAAAGAGGCGAGTTACAACGACACACCACCATGATGATCACCATTATGATCGTCTTAAGCGGATAAAAATTATAACAGACGTTTCACATTTAGAATATGAAATAACATGGTATATGGCCTTTTGCAAAAAAATGTCCATATATTGCAATCATTACCTTTGGTGGACCATTTAAGCCTTTCTTCATAAAAAGGTAACAGTGTACATTGACATTGCAAAATATTGGTCTTACAACAATCATTAAGTCCACCATTTTTCCAGTATAATATCAGATTTGTTTACATGTTTGCCAAGCTTTTACTATTTCTTTTTTGATTAAAAAGAATCTGAGCTCTCAACATTGTGCAAATGCTGAACATTTCACCACTTGTTCATGTACTAGTCAAATATTGTAAAGGAGAGAAATATGACTACATGATGACATATGAATTAATTTTAATGTTTCTTTTTATAGACTTCTCTTTTATTAATTTTTTTATACAGTCAGTTTTTTCCTATGTTTGGTGTGTATTAATGATGCCAGATATGTTATTTGATTAAGTATAGTTTTTAATATGTAAACATATTTTTCT
Source organism: Solen grandis (assembly GCA_021229015.1). Taxonomy (NCBI): domain Eukaryota; kingdom Metazoa; phylum Mollusca; class Bivalvia; order Adapedonta; family Solenidae; genus Solen; species Solen grandis. The sequence continues at coordinate 8,739,111 of CM037783.1, forward strand.
GTTAAATTACTTGTAAAATTACCATATTGATCTCATTACCGATACAGTATAGTTTTGTTGTAAAAGGGAGTGGCAGATTGATAGCTGTATTTTATTTTTTATCATTTAAAGGTTTTTAACCATTTTTTATGCCCCCCACCACTTAATGTGGGTGGGGCATATAGATTTGCCTTTGTCCGTCCGTACGTCCATCCGTCCAAAGTTTTGTCCGGAGCACAGCTCAAAAACTGTAAGAGGTATCAGCATGAAACTTCATAGGTGGAGAGATCTCAGTAAGGATAAGTGCACTGTACAAGAACTATAACTTTCCAATGCTTTTAATTTTTAGCTCGACTATTCAAGAATAGTTAAACTATTGCGGTCACTCTCTCCTCGGCGTCCGCGTTAATCTCATCAAGGGGATGCAGTGACCAAGAACCATAACTCATTTGCATAATTTCGGAGTTATTGCCTTTTTGTGATTTTTTCATACTTAGTTTTTGTCCGGGCCATAACTCAGAAACTATAAAAGGTATCAACATGAAACTTCATATGTGGATAGATCTCATCAAGGGGAGTGCAGTGACCAAGAACCATAACTCTCATTTGCATAATTTCGGAGTTATTGCCCTTTGTTAAGTTTTCTTACTGTAATACTAACAAAGCGCTGGAATAGTCGAGCGTGCTGTCATCAGACAGCTCTTGTTAATACTTAAATTTTTTCAGGAGCGTAACACAAATGCTACTACAGGGATTGATTTCAAATTTTTCATCATGTTGCATACATTTAGGAGAAGTGCAGTGCCCAAGTTCATAGCTCTTGTCAAGTTATATTTGAGTTGCCTTTGTTATAATTTCTTGTCTGGAGAATAACATGAATTATATAGCAGGGATTGACTTAAAACTTTATTATAATGTTGCATACATCAAGGAGAAGTCTAGTGACCAAGTTCAAGTAAAATTTGAGTTATCGCCTTGTTTTATTTTATTGCGGAAAGTCAACTTGTGTTTGACAAGGAGCTTTGCTAGAAGCTATTAAATTTTGTCAGCAGCAGGATTAGCTTATATGGTCAGTCATAAATATGCTTATTGAATGAATTTAGGGCATATTCTGTATTTTTAGCATGTGCTCATTGCCTTTCCACTTGATCAAAGTCACCTTTTGTATAATATCCTTATCATCTGGGCAAAAGTTTTGACATGCTTCATGAAAAAAAGCAGTTGCGAGGGCATCTGTGTCCTATGGACACATTTCTAGTTTTTTTAGCTTTTTGTTTTTGCTTTACTAGTCAATAATGGAGCAATTAATTGTTTTCACGAGGGGACACGTTAATATTGTTATAAACACAGATTTTCTACTTGTCCCCACTAGAATAGATACACATTTAGTCTCTGGCTTATGGCTTTATTATGTAGCTTTTATCATGTAAAATGTTATGTGAAAAAGGGATATAAAAGCAAATATTATAACCTTTTGTTTCTCTCAATAACTGGATCAAACCAAGGTCCCCTTGTATACTAACATCGTCGGAAACCCACGGATGACTTTATTCCGTTTCACTGCATGACATCAGCCGTGGGAAAGTACGTTTAGAAAAGCTCGTTTACAACCTTTACAACAGTTATTGATTAAAACATCGACCAATGAAAACTCCCTAATAAACAACACACTCTTTAATGTGAAGGCATAAATTCATATAAACAATGGGACAACGTGTCCGTCAGCGACGTGCAAATGTGTGCTTATTTAGCTGATCAAAATATCAAGTAAAAACTGTCGACGACTCAGCAGTCAAGGTAGTAAATACTATTTCAGTAAGAAATTTACATATGAGCAACATGTTTATATAGAAAGCTGTGCACACAAGTCGTGTAGATATGCCTGATTGAATAGTTGTATTTAAAATGATTGGATGAAAAACCGTGATGGAACCAATGAAATTGCGTAATTCTGACACACCCTAAACCGAGCAAATTCAAGCGTAATTTCCCACGCAGGGTTTTTTTTCGCCCATTTGATGACCATTATGGGTCATGTTCCCAATGCCAAAAAGTATGTTTTTTTCCCAATTTCAAGGAAACATTCCAATTCCAGGCAAAAAAATAATTTTGTGCCATATTATCACATTTTGTCACAGTAAATAGTATTTTTCACACTGAAAAACTATATTAAATATATATAAATTGCCCATATCGACGATATTGGACCGACAACTATAATAAAACGATATCGGACCGTTATAATCCGATGGGCAAAACGATAACGGCCCAATATCATAAACGATATCGGGCCGATAAAAAAGAAACATTGGATAGATATCGGACCGATATTAGAATGTTGGCTGGGCTTTATTTAAATACCATTAAAACAAACTTAAATCACGAAAACCATTACTGCAATTAGATATGTGTATACCTTTGGTGCCTGAAGAACATGGTCGCTCGTTCTATACTAGCTGCCAATTTGCTTCCTTCATCCACGGCATCTACAATCCTTTTCGGAATACTTTCACATCTTGCGCAAACATTATCCCGGGGAGTTGCTATTTTTTCGTGAGGAAGGCAATTCATCCATATAGTTTTGAAAGTACTTAATTTCACAATTCTAACAGGTAGAGTTAGCTCTGATGAAGCTGACCTGTACTCCTCGTGTAAATGTGTTTTATTCTTTTGTTGTTTCGGAAGTTAAGTATACAGGGGGTGGTGGGGTGTCTCTTCCTCTAGGTGCTGCTGGCTGAGGAAGTCCCTTTTTTCCGCGTGATTGGATATAAAACGTACGACTCTTTTAACATATTCATGTTTTAAACTTTGTGGTTTAGCCTTTTCTTTATTGCCATGTCGTCTTGGTGCTAATCCATGCTCTTCCAAATGTGATATTATGTTTTGTAAAGAGATTCTACATAAGTCATAAGTCAGCAGAAATGTTTGTTTACACACAATTTTTCCATGAAATCTAAACGCATGTCTTATTTCCCACGTTTTGTTGTATCACTATTTACTGATTCATTTTGTACCCCTTTGATATAAAGGTCTTTTTCATCTTTTCCCATCTCTTTTACATTTAGAATGTGGTCATATATTTCGTCAGATGAAAACTTAGTGATGCTCTTCATAGTACATGTTCACCCATCCCGACAGAAACCCTGTATTTTTGTAAATTCACTGTTTTCTGTGTCTAGTGATTCATGAATTTTACTTGCTTCTGTTTCCTCCTCAGAACTCTCATTTTCCTCAGCCTGGCATAGAAACTGCCGTGCTCGTCCCTTAATAATATTTTCTACATTCACATTATCCTCCACAAAGGTTGGCAGTTCTTTATCATGCATTTCCGAGCTTAGGGGCATAGTGGGGTATTAAGAGGTGTCCTACCGAAGTGGTATGAGAGCAGACTTTCAAGCTCCTGAAAAAAAATGTAACTAATTAAGTGAAAATATATGCATATAATTAGAATCTAAATTACTAAGTTCATCTATATACAAATTATTTTGCTACCTTCTCGATGTTAATCTTCAGACTATGTTTAAATTCTTAAAAAGAGAGGAAAGAAAATAAAGAAAAACCAAAAAAATGGCAGGGATATAAAATGGAAAAAAAATACACAACCAAAAAAATAAATAAAAAAACCGGAAAAACGATTCTACTTTGGACCGAACCCCTACGTCTCCGTAACAGTACGCGAATTCGCAGTACCTTAGCCCACTGAGCTAATTCGTAGGGCTTATTTTTTAATATATAACCTTTATAAAATACCAGTTTCTGCAAGTAGGGCGGCTTATTACATTTTTTGAAATAAAAGAAAAGGTTAATTCTATTTTTTTATACTGCCTGCAATCATAGAACAAAAAGTCAAGTTACATAAAATAACAGCTGCATCATAGATTTATTAAATATTTAAAATAAAATGACAATGATGTAGATGCAGACGAGAAAAGTTAAAATTTGCATTAAATTAAGGTTTGAGTTTAAAATATCTTAAAAATAGAATATATATATTTATATCCATTTAAAATGTCAAATAAGTATAAATAAGATATAACTCCACTTGAAAACTGTTCATCACTTTTTATGTAATTCAGAAGGATACGGTATCTGGGGATATCTCAAACATTTTAGACCACCTTTTTTAAAAAATGAATACTTCGTCACATCACAGTAAGTGTGTAGATGTGTAAGACCAAATACAAAAAAAATATCTTTGAGTGATCTTACCTGAAAATCCTCGTCCATTTTGTTCGTTATTCCTTTCAAAACATCATTTTGGCTCATAAACAAAATCTATTTGGTGCAAACCACATGTTGAAAGTTTTGTGACGTCATTTCAAAAGGGTTTTCCCGATAACGTCATCAATGTCATTAAGACAGGTTTTTCCATGACATGGCTCAATATTATATTTAGAGATGAGTACAACTTAATGTATTTAGTATTATACAAGTAAAATGAGGCTGCATATTATATATGATTGTATTTACGCTATGTTTTTGCATGCACTGTTGTATATTTATGTTGGTCAGTGGCAATGATTGTTGCCAGTTTGCCTGAAAACTGATTTGAGAGTTGAGTTGGTGCTAAATGGTGTTGTGATCAAGTATAACATAATCCCCGGACCCCACTCCCTTTAACGAGGTCAGTCGGGCATTTTCTTCGATGATTAGTTAATCGCAACTTTAATTCTTCATTATGTCGACAAACAATGGCATATTGTTATTCGGAACAATTAATGAACTACGTCATTAACCAAATTGTTTGTTGGAACATACAATACAGAACAGAACATGAATAAATTATATTAAAGCGGAACAGTTAAATTTTCCAGAGTATTTTTACGAATGTTATTAGCTTCATACACAAATTTAGAAATATTACGAACTATTTTCATATTATTAGAAGACAAAAGTTGAACAAATTTAGTCAGCGTAGGCCATGTTAAATTCCTAAAATATTTTTTTCTTAAGTCTTTATATTTTGGACAACATAATAAAAAATGGTATTCAGATTCAATCATATTTTGATTACACATTTTACAATATCTATTTTCTCTATCAATACCATTAAATCTACCAAATTCGATTTCAAGTGAATGTGAACATAGTCTAAAACGAGTCAAAGCAATGCGATATTTGTCATTTTTAATATAATCAATATATTTATCAATTTCAAATGTTTTTTTTATACAAGCAGAAATATTTTAATTTCGACATAGAATTAATAGATACATTCCATTCTTGTATAAATTGGTCACGTATACGACGCTTTAAAGTGGCTAAATACATATTTATCAAACTAGAATTAAAAGTTTCCCTAATATAGTTTAACCCTAAGCTATCAATAGTCAAATTTTTTTCCCAAATTTACCGTTTATTTTATAATTGATCATAAAAGTGATATGAGTTAATGAGTTTTCATTACTTTTAATTTTTAACCAAAATTTTAGAGCTCTTTCTCTCGCTATAATGGATAGCGGGAATCTTCCCAATTCACCATAAATTGCATTATTTGGTGTTTGAGTTCTTACTCCTAGAATTTTCTTTAAGAATTTTATGTGTAATTTATCAATTTCTTTATAGTCATAAATACCCCAAATATCTGATCCGTATAATAATATAGGCGTAATCAATGTATCAAAAAGAGAGATTTTTGTCTTAATATCAAGCTTAACCCGGTCAAAAATGGAAAATAAATGATGATATGCTCGTAAAGCTTGATTATGTAGAGCTTTCACGGCTGAAGATAAATTACCAGTATATACAAAGTTTATTCCTAAATAAGTGAATTTTTCAACTCTTTCAATTTCTACTCCATTTATATAAAATTTTTCGTCATGGTTTTGTTTTCTTTTTTCAAAAATACATACCTTAGTTTTTGAAACATTTATCTTTAAACCCCATTTAACAGAATAATTCATTTCAATTCATGAACCGCGATCTTCATAACTTTATTATCCCGTCAAACAATGGCGCGAGGATAATTTTGAAGTGTTCCTTATGACATAATCAGGTATCGTTATTTCCCGTTAAACAATAGATAGCCGACGAACAAACCACAATGGTATGGGGTATCTTAAAACAACTTCTTCTTATGGTCGGTGAGAAACGATTAAAACCCCTACCTTTTCAGCGATCAATTTAACCGCAAACACAGAATCGGAGTTTATCCTGTTTAGATTAGTGACGATATAGGCCAATTGCCGTTTTATTTCAAAACCCGAGAGTCGGTTGTAGCGTTCATTATATTTCCTCAGTAACAGAATGCGTGTATGAGGCTGAATAATTCGGTCACATGATAACTGTTTGTTTAACAATTTAAACAGTAAATGCATGAAAATTATATGTTTCGTTGTAGATTGTTGCGATTTTTGTGTATTTCTTTCTTAATCGTCTCTCTATCTTCCTGTGTGTGCGTCTCTCTCTCTCTCTCTCTCAACGCATTTACGCGCAAATACCTAAGATTTATTTGTAGATTTAAGTCGGTCTTCCTGTATCTTGTCGAAGCTAATCGATATAGGGAGAGTACTTGATCTAGAATTTCCTTATTGAGCCTATGGTCCTTTATCAGGACAAGGCACCTGCACACAGCTTTAGATGCAATTTCTACCATTACATTCGTAGTCTGGAGCTGCTTGACCACAGTCCATATATTCAGCAGATCTTGCGCCTGTGGACTTCACGGTGATTCCGCGTTTGAAGGCATAGTTACGCGGCAGGCTATTTACAGATACCATATATATTCAGAATGCAGTCCGAACGTTTGTGAAAGTGTGATGATGATTGTAACTAAGACATTTACCATCAATAGGCAAGTGCGTTTCGTGTTGTGGAGACTTTTTGTGAAAAAATATGATTTATGCCAAGTCAGGGACGTCATGACGTAGTTTGAACTCAGAAGTGTTCCGTAAGTAAGCTGGTTATAGTGTTATGTTTACTACAGTATTTCTATTAGATGCTGTACTCAAACAAATGTTAAAAACAAATTAAACAGGGATTGGACCTTAAAGGAATCTAATTAGTTTTGTAGTATGTCACTTCCTTTTTGTATGAAAAAAAAACAACAAAAACAACTGTCAATGAACTTAACGGAAATCCCTCGAAGTAATATCTAAGTAAAATCAGCTCAGTATAAGAATGGAAATTATATTCTTAGAGGACGTTCAGGCTATTTTTTTCTCAGCATACTCAAATTTTGGCCAACACATTGTTGTAAACTTCTATTGCTCAAGAGTCTCTACGATCAGATCAAATAAAGCTTCTCCAGACTTTTGTATATAACTTATTTTCATTTGAAGTTTAAAAGAACGTCATGCGAATAGTTTAAATGTACTTTATTATACATATTGAATGATGTTACTCGAAACACCTCCATTGAAGTCCTTTCAAGTATTTACATTGGTGCGGCGTTTACACTTGCCTCATATATCGGTCTCGGTGGATGCATCGGAAAGCCAAAATGGATGGATAAATTTGTAAAAGGTTGACAGGGAAAATTGAAAAAATCAATGTCATATCGGTACGCAAACTGACAGAAATATTGAACTATTCAGAAGGAGACGGACTTGATACATTGCCATATAACGTGCATGATTATACTTTAGACAGATTTAATCAATATTTGCCAACAGCGGCAGGAGCATATTTATAATCAAAAGCCCGTTGCACGGGGCGACAGAAAAACCGGGTGCATATTTATATTTGCTATGATATATGCCTTATAATATAATATAACTACTCGATTAAAACGAAACTGATACTATGAAACGTGGTTGTTTATCACATATTTGAGACATAATTCTCAACAATAATTATATATCAAAGGCGAATATAGCTAGGTCCAATTTCCGAAAGACACACCGATTGCCAAACAATGGATTTAAATATCGTCCATAATATTCTACATGTACTACATAAATTATTTACATTGTTAAGAAATTCATGATTTCTTTCAGATTAAGCATATTCTAGAGTTTAAGAACTTGGTATTAGAGTTTCAGAATTTAGTACGCAGTATTTTTTTTAATCTTTTAAAGTACATGTACGAGTGTGTATATAAAATCAACAAAAAAAAAGAATGAAATATTATATCGTTAGGGGAATTCGGTTTTTTTTCTCAAAGAATACTTTATGTCAAAAAAGACACTAGAGGATATCAGAAGAGAACATGTCAATTATCTCGCTATTGGTGCTTTGAAACAACAAAAAGAGTCTCATGACCAATATATCGGTCTATTAAGTTCATACATTATCAACAAAATGGATACTGTAGAATAGCAATCGTTGATAGTGACTTATGAAAATTTAGAGTCCTTTATGTACAGTTACCAAACATCTCGTATGTCTCTTACCTTCGCATACCGGAAAACTCCACGTGCCATTGTACAAGCATTCTGTTCTGATGGTATTCACAGAAGCATCGGTCCTGCCTGTTGGAATTAGTATTACAGCTTTGGCACCCATATGATGCAGATTCCCTCGAAGTTTTTCTTTTTCAAGATCAAGAGGAGGACAGTCTATGAGAAAAATATATCGAAAATGAAAAGAAAGCAACAAAATACAGTTATATATTCATCAATGATCTTAAATGAGTTAAAACATTTGTTTAACCAAGGGTCAAAAAGTAAGTCACGGGGCAAATCTAAGAAAAAGTCCAGTAAACGCTCTAGAGAATATATTTTTGGCCAAAACTTTAGAAACTTAGCCTAATATGTGTCTTCTTAAAATCATAAACGATTTTTAAATTTGGTTTGCTTGTCACAGAGCAATCTTTATAAACACCTTTGGGACACTCTAGATGTCATATAATTATTCCCTTAGGAAATCAATCATGATTAACCAGATTGAAAATAGAAATCTAAATGTCGAACACCAGGTTCTTAGCTAAATTTATCAAGGTAAATTCAGTTTGGATGAGTTTTCTCCTCAGTAGATCTTGGCACTATGGTGATGAAATATTTGATACCCTGTATTGAATAACCCCCAACCCCTATTTGCCCTGCTTACTAAATGATATAAAATGCTTATTTCAATTTAATGCCTTAACTAGAGCACGTCAACGCAATAAACACTACAACTGTTTCCATGTATAAGAATTCTAAAGTAGATCATGCTGAAAAAAAAATAATTGGATTATATTATAGTTCCATAAGGCCGGATGTTCTGTTCCAAGACAGATTTCTTCCACGAAACGGACACCTTTTAGGCGGGACCTAAAGATCTTCGACAAATGGACGTTATTCATCAGCTAGTTTTTTCTGTATTTAGTCTAAGAGCTGCGCTATTGATAGTTTGATACAATTGTGTAAACATACACATGTCTGCATTTATTTAATCGCTTTCAAAGTTGTGTAGCCCTTCCATCCAATCTCTTACCACATTATACTTTTGAGAAACTGAACAATAGCGTTTTTTTTGTTGTTGTTAATATTTCTCAAAGTTGACAATTACATGTATTTGTCTTAGAAAAGAACGAAAATGCTAAAATGAAAAGACATGGAGTTGTGTTAATAAACAGCTTGTTTTTCTTTCATTTCTTTTTGTGCTGCTTCGCTTAAATTCCTTTGTAAAATACAAATTTGGTAAAATACTTTGCTTTACTTTTTGGAACTGTCTCTGTAATATTTATACAGTATGATATTAAATATAAACAACAGCATTAATTCAGCATCGAAAATTATAAATAAAAAACTTTTTGGATGGACCCAGAAGCCCTAATGTGCATAGTTCGACCGTTTGATCCACTATAAATTTCAAAAGTGCATCTACTAGGGTCATCAAAGCACAGCTACATATCGCCACATGTAAAGAGCTTAAGTACATGTTTATTGCTTCCAAATTTTATATCCTTTCTTCTCAGAAATGTTCTAGGAATTTGCATTCTAATAGTTTGCTTGGCATCTGTGAGATGTGGAAGTCATCTTGCTTACCTTACCTTATTATTTTTCCTTATTTAATGATAGATCGTCAGAATTGCGTAAACAGCTGCCATTGATATTTCAACTGCAGCATAGGTAATATTTATGGACGTCTTTTTTAAATATACATTAATTTAGCAATCTAATATCATTGAGACTCAAACTAAGTTTTGTATAATAAACAGATATATTCAAAGATACGGAAATATTAGGCTAACTTTTTTTTTATTTGTTTTTCATTCATTTATTATGATTTAAAGCAGAGACTTTTGTTCCATAATCATCATTTAAAGTAGTACTTATCAGTAAACAAAGCTTTTTTTGTAATAAGCAATACAAAACAAGCGTTAGTTCATAAATATTCGGGTAGAAGAGAATTAACAATAAATAACCACGGCTTCACTACTCAAACCAAAGTATAGGAATACGCCAAGTCAAAGAGGTGCAAACATAATCGAATTATGAAAATTTTAACTAACAGTCACCTGGAAACTTCTGTTTATCACTGAATTTAACTTTTTATTTCACTGTCAATTTGATTTGTGTAATCATAAATATGACATCTATTTTATCCAAATCGATGATTTATTTCACGGATATAAAACGATTAAACCTTTAACATTATACTTGGTAAAAAAAATATATCATATTACTAACTAGAAAATTACTCTAACAAAAAAGACAGACAGTATTTCCTGCAGTTTTTCGAATTTTCCAGAAGACAATTGTCCAATGTTACATATCAGGCCGGAATTCATATTTACATTTCCTTTGATTATTTTTTCTAATATGTCCATCATTTACGGGCAAAAAAATATATTGAGATTTTCTTATACGGGGAAATCAAATAAAAAATCAAATAAAAAATACACTCCGATGTAAACCGAACACTTAGAATATCTGCAATGTCATGTCCGTCCGATCGTTGTACGGACAACACTGACATCGGACGCTGTGTACGTGATCGGCATTAGAGTAGTTCAACCGTTAAGCGATAATGACGCTTACACATAAGATATGATTGAATGATTGAGATGCACCTTGTCATTTCGCACGCCATATATTACAATTTTAATGGTGTCTTCATTTTCCTAGCAAAATGTGATCGATGCATATTGATCGTTGTCCGAATACATGTATATCCGATAAATCTGTGACAACATGACATGCGTTAAGAAGGTGAAATGTCAGAATTAAGTTAAATATTTTCACATGTGTAAATTGTGTACATAATTATATATCTTATAGATGCGCAATTACCTGTTGGGTGCCTGTATAGCGTAGGAGAAACGCGCATCCCTTCTCCCGAATGCGTCCCGGGTTCGATTCCTGGTCACTTACGTGAGAAGGGATAGTGGTCGCCCGTCCAAACACGTTTTTTTTCCGGTATCTCTAGTTTCCTCCCACAATATTGACCACACAGGCCGCCATCAGAGCCATCAAGAGTGTGCTTAATATAAGTTTGTTTCATAATGACCTTCATCTAAGTTGTGAGAACTTGTGGTCAGACCCTTTTGTCATTTGTACGCCTGCGGTATATTAATACCGTTTTGTTTATTTTGTAAATGTTTTGACAATATAGTATGTTTAAAATAAACATAAACTTTCGTAATCGATGTAAAATCGATAAACTTTAAACTATACCTGTCGGACCACCAGATCAAAACACTCGTTTATCGTTTGCAATGATATAAAGCATATCTGTTCGTTATTTTAATAAAGATGCAATTATTTTATTGAGTGAACTTTAAAATGTATATTCACACGAAATGCGTAGTCCCGCGTGAGAGTATACCTATCAAAAATCACCCGATGAAATGAACTTACATTTTCCACAAAAGAGAACGCATTTCCTTTTATTTTATGCTTAATAACGAATTTTGACCACTTTTGACAAATATAAAATCAATATTACATCTATTTCCTCCCACTGATAGCCTTAAATCTAGACAGAATCACTTCGTATAAATTTTAATACCTGCACAAAAAGCACACAAATGAACAAATAAATAAATTTAAAAATTTAAAAAAAAACACATAATCTTACAGTTTTCCTTGATAAATTTGTATCCTGTGTAACAATAGGGGACATTTATCTATAATCAGACCGTCACTTGTAAAAAGCGAGGCAAAGACATTGAAAATGAGTTATTTTAGTGCCGGTTTTCACGGATATAAAATTAGATTTAGAATTCTATAAGAATAATTTGAGAGAAGAAGTATCCCAATTAGGAGTTCTGCAATCAAAATATAATTGTTCTTATCGTGTTACTACATATAAAGAATATAGAGCGTGTAATATTCGAAGTGCTAACCTATAGATCTATCTATCGGTACTGTTTAACTGAATATAGATTTCATGGGTTATTTGTTTGTCTTTCTATCGTTAAGCTGTTATTGATGCGAATCAAGGCTTTTCAGTTATTCTTCTCTGGAGATTATAAGATGGGATCAAAATAGAACGTGACACTTTTATGGAAAATTACCAGATCTAGGACATCTAGGATAAGAACGAAATGTATGTTTTATTAATTATTGTCCTTTTAGATATACCTCCATTGTATTATTTGGCGTTTCAAAAGTTGCAGACGTCAAATCTATGAGCACTTTTGCATGTAAATTGTATGAAAGTTATTCATGGAAAATAAAAGTAAGACTTATGAAAATGGGATACAACTAGAGGAAAATGGAAAAACAAACTGTTATTACCTGTATATAATTTTCATTGTGAAAGTATCAAACATAATATCCATGTCGATGTATCCACTCAAAAACAAATGATACTTACTTAATTTTGCATGATTTATTGAAATATTATATTTTGATTTTAAAATCTTATTAGTGAAATAAATTAAATACCTTTACGAGAACAAGCATATCCTGAAGTTGTTTCTTCACACGTTTCTCCAACAGAACAGCCTGAATTTCTTCCACATAGTGTAGTCTGCCGATTATAAACAAGAAATATATTACAAACAAATGTTTCATCAATAAGTAACATCTCATTTCCTCTTTATGAAAGAGAATAACATTGGATTAAAGTGATAAACATTTTAAACTGCAATTATAATTAGCATGCATTATTCTTTTTTCAAAATAGTTTCAGTGTTTTTGTTTGTTTTATTCTAGTGGGCAGATTCTTTCATAATTATGCATCTAAGTACTTAAGGCTATAACGAAAATATGTGTGAATAAGAGTAGGGGGTGCCTATGCTCGTTTTGGAGATTTAATGTATGGTAAAATGTCACTATTTGATGAAAAAAGGCATTAAATTATTGGAAAGGTTTATTCCTTAATACTTAAAGAGCATATTTAAATGATATTTTCAAATATTTTTTTCAGAACAAATCACCGATATAAAGTCTTTCTGAAAATGTAAAAATAAAATAATAGATAAAAAATTACCTCACTATATTTGTTTTTTGAACAAAAACCAAAATAATTAATGATGTTATTGTACTTAAGGCATATATAAATGAGATTTTTTAAAGTACCAAAATAAAATTAGGTTTTACGGTTACCCGCTGAAACGGCCTTAAGCAAATAGAGCACATGCAGAAATGAATACAACCCTTATTCAAATTGTTCATCGTGTTGAATATATAGCATAGGAACTTCCGTCTTCATATTTATTTGTTGCTGTTTTCTAATATTGAAAAGCAATCATTAAGATGCCCATTGGTATTACAACTGTAGATTTTGACGATGATAATGATTAAAATTTGAAGAAATATGAAATATAATGACATACAGACCTTTGATAACTGTTTTTCCTCGTTTATTTGTAGGTGGATAAATCCCTTTACTATCTTTAAACCGTTAACTGATTGATGTTTCGTTGCATAACTTAACTCACACAAATGCTTCATCCTCGAATAATTGACCGACTTGCAGCCAATTATATTTTCACTTTTTTTGAGGCAGTTGTTTAAACTCAGGCCATGCTGAAAAAGAAACACTTCTATCTCCAGTCTTTGGTTCATTTTTATTTCCTGACCCCGCAAATGGTCGGAAACAGTGGAACAAACGGCATTAATAGAAATCTGGAATATAAAATATCGAATTGCAACACGCAATTCCATTGTACTTGTTTTCATGCAAATATTCAAACAAAATCTTTTCTTCCTAATTTAGTTCATCAAATCAATTGCTTGCAGTTACTTTTATCTTATTAAGGATGTCAATATATTCTCCGAAAACTTAGTTTCTCCTGTTATTTAACAACGCTTGATTTTGATTGATTATATAAAGTTTACATCACTCATTCGCAAATTACGTATAGATTCGCAAAGTAGCGTGAAATCTTTTGAGAATGTAAACCCTGCTGAATATTTAAGAGTTTATGTATTTGTTGCTCAGTTCGTCATAGGCTATGTCTGGTCTGTTGGGATATGGTATGAGTATGTGGTTTGCGTATCCGTATCAAATATCTATTCAAGCATGCAAGGCATTGATAAAATATTACATTCCAGAAAGTGCCTTTCTTTGGAAGAAAATGTGACAGTTCACAATTATAACGATATAAATTATCGAAAAGATAAATTTAAAGTTTGTTTGCCCTTTTAATATTTAAGAAAGTGAGAACATTATGTATCACTTCAAATTAAAGTGTTTATTCAAATCGGCTAAAACTATTATTAATCGCTTGGAGGCTGAGGGTTGTCAGTTCTAATGCAATTTTTGAACAATCATTTTTGTTTTCCTCTCAGACCCAAATTTTTGTATATCTCAGATAAGATTAATAAAAAAAGCGTTTTATTTTATTCTATAATTTGTTTAGATATTTACTGGATAAATTGTGCTAAGTTTAATGACACATATGGAACCTTGTATATTAAAAGTACAAACACTCAAAAATTATTTTATGAATATCTTTTAAAATATGACATGATCAACCAATATACTTCTACAAAAAACTTAAACATCAAAATAAATGTCTCAAATGTGTAATTTTAGCAGTTTTTTAAATAAGACACCTTAAGTAGAAAAAATGGTAAATCCATTGTTTGAAATGATATGTTAAGGGTAAGCTTTTACAACATATTTCATAATTTGTCACAATGTAACCACGACTACTCTTATCGGGTTGATTAGTAAGTTAAGAGATCGTTTTGTTACCAGAGAAACAGCTCAGTAGCGCCGATCTAGCAACATTTAGGAAGATTTTCATAAACAAAGAATAAGGACAAATTAAATAAATATAAAGCTACTTCTTTTTCCATTTCCCATTTAATTATGATTAATACTTGTTTATTTTTAAATCAGATAAATTACGAACAATTCATAGAATGTTTATTTTTTTCATTTTGAAATGTATAATTTAGCTACTTTAAATGGCCACCATAGATATACGAATTTACGAAAACGTTGCTAAAAACAAGCACGGTTTCATTTTCGAATTCAGCCTTTTTATATAATAAGATGTGAAAATCTGAAAATTATATTGAAGAATTAAAAATGAAGTTTACCCCCTTAAATAATGTGCTTATATTGATAATACTCTCTGCATACCTGTTAATTGCATTTGTGCGAATTGCTTTTGCTTATATCATATATGTACTAATTGCAAAGAGTTCATGGTAATGTACGATTGTGTTTTTGTGTTTTGTTGTTGTTGTTTTTTTGTTGTTTTTTGCCAGATCACTTAACCTGAAAACCTATTCTGAGTGTGTTCAATAAAATTGAATTAAATCTACAGCTTAACAAATAAACATGATTATTATTATCTGTTCCCCGATATTTTATTTGGTCCATCTCTGCTACAATACCTGTCTTGGAAATTTTATTAATACAGCTAGAAAGTGCCCGTTTTGGAAACGGCAGGTTTCAAAAGAAATTTAAGTATTGGCACTTTCATCATATGAATAACGTGTTTGGGAATAAATCCATAGCTGATGATAGCCTTGGAAGTTTCGGTTTAAAAAAAAACATAGACGCTCTGAACACGGCGTGTGTTTTGATAAATAAATTTTTTACTTAAATACATAGAACATTAAAAAGACAGAAAGAATAAGGGAGGAAATAATGACAATCCAAGCGCAAAAACATTATTATTTTAATTTAGTATTTCTAGCGTCTAAATGTATTTATTTAAGAAATTTGCTAAAATTAGCTGGAAAGTGACCGATATTTACCTGCTATGCGAAAGTATGTGGGTGATGTGGCAGAAGATATATGCCACTTCTTTTAGTCTTATTAGACGCTCAGAAACATCTTTGCTGAGCTCCGTGGCGTTTTTGTATTTTTTATCAGTATGTATTGAAGTTTTCTGTTTCTTAAGACGGTTATTTTGAGAAAAAAATGTTATTGGTCTGATATACAGTATAAATTCAAATGCAGCGGGGAGACTCCGTAGTAATGAATTATAATTTGGCTCTAAATATGTGCACAATGGATAACGATAAATGACAAAGAAAACGTATTAAACAGGAAATCAATTAAGATAAATAATTAACATTGTGAATTATCAAGAATGTACATAGCATAGCTTAAAGCAGCATCTTCATAGATGGTTCCTGACTAAGAATTTGATTTGTAAATACATGTTTGCATTACGTCTATCAATATTATCCTACAGACGTATAGTCACCAAATGCAACCATCCGTGGATGTAAAAAAAATGGGTGGTTCCACATCACAGCCAATAGCGTTAGAGATCTGAATTGAGACTATATTAAGAATTATAAAACCTATATTTAGTTTCTCTATTTTAATTTGACGTCATATTAATTATCAAGTTTACTCACTTCACATGCTGAATGTAGAAATTTCTACACGGAACATGTGAAGACGCTACGTAGCGGAACGTGTCACGAGCTACCGCAAGCACCTGCTTCAGTTATACTTTATTCTATATTCTATATTCTAAACGACTTCCATGAACACACCTACATGAAAGAGGAAGTGGGTGGAGGTAGATTTTTTAAATATTTTTTTAGTTTCTATCGATCATTTGTGAACGACATGCATTATGAAAAAGGGGACATTCATTTTATGATCAAACACTACCTATTTCTAGATCTAGCCCTCATCTTGAAATTGTATTGTAAATTTCGATCGATTTAAGATGTTATAAATGATGCTGCGCCTAAATTAAAGAGTATGAAATTTGTATAAGTATCATTTTGATGTTGCACGTACATCGTTTTCATGACGGAATTGCCCGATGATACTTCGACCCCTCACGGAGGCAAAAGATCACCTCGTTATTGAGGACTCCATGTCTATGGGAGAAGAGGAGAAGAAGTAACAGATGCTGAGAAAATGTTTTTACGTTAATGTTTTATTTGGCTACATACCGGTATTTCCTTAATACTCCTATCAGTCGTAAAGACGGTTATTCATTTACAATTCTTACAGAAAAATAAGTATTACTTTTGAAATTTAGAAATGCTTATAAATCAGCAAGAACTTAAAAGAGCAAAAAAAGCTTCGTTTAAATGAGTTCAATCGATTTCCCAATGGACATCACGACAAGTTCAAATGCGTCATTTACGCTAACACTCGATAGGTTTGATAAAATTTGAAAATTTCTTAATTGTAATATTGACAGTACAATATAACAAGGAGAAAAACATGATAAACCGTGCGATTCAATCAGTAAAATAGAAGTATAAAGAAGGCGGTGAATGTATATTCAGTTTCATATCGTGAACGTTATTTCTTTCTTTTCTTATATTTTATGTCAAATTGTATTGTTTATATTATTTGTAATTTTGCTTTGACACGCTAGTGATAAAGGCAGGGACATATCTAGGGGTACAGAAAAAAATGACATACAACAAAGTGCCATTAACGTTGAAATATAATTTAAAAGGCATAATTTTCCTCCCGATCTTTTGGTTAGCCAAAAAAAAAAAAAATTCACACACACATGAACCAGTTTTAAGCATCACCTGATACATGCTGCATAGAGTTCAAACACCAAGGTATGCCCCTGAAAAATGAACACATATTTTTTTTTAAATTTATATGTGATTGACAAAGCAGAAATGCAAATTACCATGGACGTCCTTAATCATTCAATCATTATCCTTTGTTGGATGATGCGGGAAGCGGGAAAGTTCCGCATGATGTATTTCGACTCAGCTATCGTATTTGCTACCGACGTAAGCTTGGATTTCAATCTATAATTATTTTGTATGGTATTGTACTATGTTTTTGTCCGGCATATTGTGACTGGTCCAAGCTCAATGTTTAGCCTTATTCACTTATTCAGCAATTTTAATCATTGATGTGTGCCGGTCATCTTTGCATGTTAATTTTATTTTAATGTTTATGATATTTTCAGTTTCTTCCTCTTTGTTTAATACAATATATATCAAGCCTACTCTTTCTGTTTCTGTTATTAAATAAACACTTTTTGAGACTTTTAAAAAACAAAACATGTATGGCTTACATTTTTTGTTGCGTATTTGTTTCAGAGAACATGTCTTAAGGACAGAGTTTCCTTGTTTAATATACATTCCGTCAATACGTAAATTTATCTGGAATGTTCCTAATCGACCTCGGTTGTTTGTTGTGGTAACGCAAAGGACAGTGTTCCGCAGGATGAATTTCAACCCAGTCGTCAATCGTTTATACGTTTGATATTAATTCCAAAGTACACAAATTCTGCATCAATTGTTGTTTAGATTTAATATCCGTCGTAAAAGAAACGATTATTTTTTACAATCCTTACTAAAACATTACATTTGAAACCCAACTTATCATTAACTTAGTAACTTATATGTGTTTGTCATGGACAGTTCCATGGTTGTATGAAAGTCATCCCCATATTGATATGTTGACAGTTTCTATTCATACCAAGATCAAATGGTTTACACTGGTTGGATAAGCCGGTTAATGTAAACATAACTGACTGACAGTTAAGGAACCGTCCATTTATTCCAAAGTACACAATTAATACATACATGCTGATATGTAGATATTATTTATCATTTGAATGCAGATCTCACAGAAACCAAAGCCTTGGATAATCACGCTCATATATGGAAAACGGACCAAATATCAAAGTTCAGTTTTCATATTTCGTCTATGGAATCAACATATTAGTGATATATGCTGACATTCTCTTCTGGCATTTAATGGACGATTTTATATTGTTTATCTGTGTTTAATTTTGACTTGCCGAGTAGGATTCAAGTGACTGGATCACACAAAATGACGTGTAGCCTTTTGAGGATATCACGGCGTTTAGATCTCAGTGCCACAACAATAGCGTCGTTTGAAGGAACTGTCTGATCTGGGTCTCCTCTACTTGCAAATGTATTAAAACGAGTATATATGAAGTAAAGGGTTAAAACACAAAATTGTCATGCTAGAAAAACCTAATTTTTAATTGAAACAATATCACATATATTTTCATTTGATGACTGTTTTTAAGCCTTATATGATTTATTAATTAAGTTTTCCTTGACGCATAAAACGATATAATTTCGTGTATTAAGATTAAGCGCATAATATGTGTTTTGTTTGCTCAAAATTATGTCAATAATACCATCAAATTTGAACCTCGAATATGATTTTTGCTTTTTTCACGTTTGATCTAGATAAAAGTTTACAACAGTTGTAGATCGTCTATACAGAACCATATGACGGCCTTTATTTCTTTAAAGTAATTGTTGCTGTAGTGTTAGAGTTTGCCATCGCTGTGACAGTATTTCAGTTACGTTGCAACGTCTAGCTAATTGTAAGTACATGAAGACCTTTTAATAAGATATACATTGGATGCATAAAGATTTACTTTGGATATTTTATTGAAAATGTTCATTGGGGCATGCATTTTTAATATTTTGTTAGAGATATTCATTTGAATATGTAATGGTTACAAGTGTAGTAACAAAGGCCTCAGCATTTTCAATTTAGTGGAGAGAGAGAGAGAGAGAGAGAATGGGGGGTATTTGTATGGACACATATCGTCAATAAAATGATGTCAGAGTTTACATTTGCGTCTTGATGACACAGTCTTGCATACATAAGATTTATTCATAGTTTTTGTCCTTAAGTTAAATCTTCACATTATTTATACATTTATAATTTGTTGAATTATTTGGATCATTTATAAATTTATTTTATACAATGACTTCTTTATCTTTGAATAATCATCTTCCCTTGTAGCGCTTAAAAATGTACAAGCCTAGTTTGAATAATTTAATGGTCTAAGTTAAAAAAGACAAATATATATACATTTCTGATCATATAAACATGTAAGTGTTAACTAAAAAAAATCAGATGGGCAGCACTTATATACGAGAACATTGTTCATTCGATTCGAATTAAAATATTACCTTTCTATTAAAATTTAAAGATCACATTAATTTACAAATTTTAAAGAAATTATAACAAAAATGAAAATTCAGTGAAAATAGGTAATTTTTCATATATTTCCTATAATGCTAGACTTAACTTATAAATTAAAGTTTAGTCTTAAAAATTTAAGCAACAATAAGCACAAATTTAATCTTTTTAGATGAAGTACACGTACTCCACACACACACACACACACACACAACAATAACAACAACAACAACAAAAAAAAAAACAGAAAAAAAACTGACCTAAGTTTTCAGGTCACTTTGGACTGGTTTATCTCCCTTGTTACTGGCGCTTATCAGGACTGACTGACCTAGCGTCGAGATAATGTATTTTGTTGTGTTCTCATTTAATTAAATTGGAAAACAAATTTTAATAGATTCCTTTTATTGTTAATTAGTAGGTATATCAATGGAATTATTTGTCTGTGCATCAAATATCAGTACAATATTTATACTCATATATGTAATATTACGTTAACAATTGATTCATATTGAAGACAGATAAAACACGTTTTAAGAATATTAAAGTTACTTTTATTCAAACTTCAACTTAAATTACAGTCTTATCCTTTTATATATTAAGCTTTCAATGTTTTATGTCTCATTCGTAATACACACATGATCAATAAAACAATTCTTTTTGTAAAAAGCATGAGAGTAGCCAATGTCAATCATCTTTTAAGATATTTTAATTTCTATATTTTTTTGGTTTGGGGTAGCTGTCGCTCCGACAATATTTCTGTAATATAACAAACATAGCGAATTCTACTTATACTACTTAAAGTTTGGTAAGCACTACATATCAGAACAGAACAGAATAGAATAAAACATAGTCTTTATTCACTTGTACTACATGTACATCGTTAATTATATATACATGAAAAATAAAAACAATACACGCACACAAATCTCATTCACAAATATATCAATCATGATAATATAAATCTAAACATCAATATAATGAGAGGATGAGCTGGTAACTAAATTTGATATCATCTATGTATTAAAACATTTCTATGGTTAAAGCCTGTTCTTATAAATTTGTACACTTAAATAAAGATTTTTTTTCACACACCTTAACAATTCCAAAAAAATATAAATGTTGGGTCTGATATATTAGTTCTTTTAATATAAATACGCCTTAAATCATCAACGGCTGGGCATTTACAAATAAAATTTAGATCACCATCTATATGATTTAAATCACAATATACTCACAAATGTTCAAAATTAGGAATCCTTTCGCACCATATCTACCTGTCTGTACCTTTAGAAAATGTGAAGAAACTCTCAATCTTACTAAACATTTTGTTTAATCACAAGGTAATATATCTAAACGATTTTCATATTCAAATGATGCTTTGATATAGTTATATGTATTAAGTATTTCATTAGATGCTTGATTATTATATAAGTCCTGTATAAATCAAGTAAGCGATGTTTAAAAAGACTACCAATTTCATTTACAAGGTCATGGTTTTTAAATACATAATTTGTCATTGTGAAATTGACCATAACTTCTGTTGTATTTGTCCATATCCCTTGAAACTTCACAACCATCCATTACATATCCAAACCTTTGATTAATAAGTACAAAATCATAGTTTTGAGATTTCAAAACACCACCAACAACAACAAACAGCATTTTTTTCTATTCTAAAAATAACATTATTTACAGAATTTTAAATATACATCTACTTATTAAATTTGAATATTATCTAAAATATAGAGTTGTATTTTCAACTTTAAATGTTATTGTGGTATTGTAATTTGCCATTTGTTAATTAATTTTCTTAATTTGTTATCAATTAAAGAAACCATATACAAAAACTATGCTTTAATGATTGTTTTAAAGATTCATTCATTCATTAAATAAATAACAAACAGTTTCGCTGTCGCTATATATATATATATATATATATATATATATACACACACACACATATATATACCACTCACCGCTGTGGGTTCGAATCCCGGTAGAGATTTCGGATTTTTCATGTGAGGATGCCTTTCAGCAGGCTTGCGGTAGGTCGGTGGTTCTACCTGGGTTCTACCAGGTTAGATATGTTTGTAAGTTAGCAAGAAATAGGTTGTTTTCCTTCATGTGACAAAAGTATAAAAACAACATGTTATCGGTATAAATAAAACTCACAGTTAGAAATCCAGACTGTATTAAAAAGTGTTTTTAGAGATCTCTTGTAATGACCCGATCCTCGCTTAGATTTTAAAAAAAACACACGAGTTAATAGAAAAAAACAAGAGGGTCATGAAGGCGCTAACCTAAATGAGACTGCAAAAGAGAAACTGCTTATGTAAGGAAAAATGCACAAAACATATATTAGTTAAAAAAAAACTCTGATAATTGATCTCATTTAAATGCGTTGATATGGACAACTGGGCTTAAAACTGATTAACCATGCATTATTGTATTTAATCAAAATCTGCCCAGTGGAAAAAGAAAATATGTTATTTAAAGATATTTCTATTTTTAGCGCTATCTGCCATCTTGTTCAGCGGACCGTAACCATTTTAACAGTAACATAAAAATATAATTTCTATTAAGGTTTTTCCACTTTTAAAGACATCATTTCCACACCCACGAAGCATACGAATATAATTAGACAATATTAGCTTAAAGCTATCAAACTACTTTAACCTAAGAGACATACTGACCACATTTTTAGTGAAATACGCTGATTATCTCCCCTTGAAATTTTTGTTTTCATTAGATTTATCTCCTCTGAAAACTCCCCAGAAAATTTGGAAACACATATTTTTAAATTTGAAACAAAATCATATCTTATGTATACCATGATTTCTTTTCGCAAGATTCATTTTTTTTTTGTTCTCATTCAAAGAAATTAATTACTTGGCATTGGTTTCAATATTAATTTAAATATGGATGAAACAAAACATGGAAAAATCTAGGTGAAACATTTTATTTTTATATGTCTTTAAAAGTCATAGAAGTATTATCATACATAGATAAGTTATGAAATATTTCTATTGTGGTGAGAATTACCTTAACAGCGGTTCAGGAGAAAATATCCTTTAAAGATATTCCTAATGCAGAACAAAAGCTTCTTTTTTTTTGTGCAAAGTACCACACAATGATCATTTTTATTCAGTTTAAAAAATGTGATCATCGGTACAGGAAAAGACGTCAATTAAGGGTATTTCAATTTTTAGCTCTGGCTGAGATTTTTTTAGCAGATCAAAAACAATTATTTTTGTGAAAAAATACCTAATTATCATTCCTAATGGGCATTATCAAAACTGATATTAAAGAAAAAATGTGTGGAAATGTCGTTTAAAGGTTTTACTATTTTAGCTCTGGTGGCCATTTCATTCAGCGGAGAAGATATTTAAAGTTTCTTTTTAAAATAAAATTATGTTGGTTGTAATGACAACCAGTGTTCAGCATAGATCAATTTTTTTTAGAGAAATTTCATAAAGTGTCTCCCAAGGATCGTTCATGCCAAGTTCATGCCAATTCTTACCAAGCGGTTTCAGAAAAAATGTATTTTAAAGAAAAATGTTGACGCCGCACGACGGAAGACGCACCCATGTTGATCACAATAGGTCACCATGTTGTAATCTGGTGAAATACAAACCGCGGTGCACTTAATTGATAGCACGAATCTAGCAATCGCATAACATACTATGGAAAATACTTTAAATGAGTATTTAACGCTAAAAATATGACTGTTTTCGAGTAGGGAAATACCCCCAAAATGTCTCTAAATAATACAATAAAACATATTATTTTTCTTCATACGGTTTCCTTATAACTCATTCGGAGTGTTCATCTATACCTATTGGCTAAAACATATTTCTATGACCAAAAGAGCAGATTTCAATCAGGGATGGTTATACAAGAATTACGATATTACTCTTTGTTTCTTTCATTGTCATCAATGTTGTTGTTTGGTTTTTTAGTTTAGCCTAAAATACAGCCAAGTAATTCAAATCTCAATGACATGTGATATTTATAACTGACAGGATTAATCCGCACACATAGTGCCTCCACTGGACGCGGAAAGTAGTGCGTTACCTTTGTATCGGGGTTTTCATTACCTGGGTATATCTGTAAATGGAAAAAAACATCATAAAATAATACAAACATTTAAAAAAGACAATAACAACAAATGGCAAAATCAGTTTGAACTATGAGAGAGATTATCAATAATCTGTAACTAGAAAGATCTACAACCTGAAATAATATAATTGACATAATCTGATCTGATATTTAAACAAGAGGCTCTAGATGGCCCCGAATCGCTCAAATGAAAAACATTGCCTTCATTGCATATTATAATGTTATGGGTTATACTGAATACATAATCCATGCAGAGGTACAGCAACATCATCTAAATTCGATACAAATGCTGTTTCTGTTTGAAGGTCATACCTCTAATAAGCCTATATAAAATCAAGTGACGCGGTTATCCCTGGGTTGGGGTCATTTTTGACACTAGGACCGTGATTTGAACAGACTCCACAAGGTCCACAAGTAAATATCTTAACTCAAGGCCTTTTGGTTTCTGACAAGAACATCTTTTCAGGGTTTTCCTATACAAGTCTACGTAAAATCAAGTGACCCCTTTGACGGGGAAACTTTTGACCCCAGGGCCATGATTTGAACAAACTTAATAGTGGTTTGCCAGGCTATGTTACACACCCAATATCAAAACTCCAGGCCTTGTGAAAAGAAGAATTTTTGTTTCTTTCTTATATCAAAGTCTGTCTTCTGAGGGTTTTCTTAAATGCTATCTTAGAAAAGGACGAATATAAGTGGTCATTTGATATAAATTGTTGTACAAGGGATTCGGATTCTACACTTAGTGAAGGTATGGGAGAACTGTTCGGGCACCGAATTTGAGCAACTCAGAAACTAAAATCCCCGTTAAGGGAAACTATTTCAGAACGTCCGATACCGTCCTAAAATTTCCATAGAACGGGTTGTTGTAGTCTAACTTGAACGTACAACTGAAGCCGGAAAATGTGAAAAAAAAAACAATAAAAAAACAACAACAAACAAAAAAAAAATGTCAATAGTTTGCGTATTAACAGTTTCAAATGTTAGTATCTCGTTAACATCCAGTTATCAGTCCGTCTTTACCAAGTTCAATTCGGGTTAAATTGCCCGTTCTCCTCACGGGGGCACCGTCTCCATCCAGTCCAAACCCGTCTGTAGTCAGTTTGAACCCGTTCATCACTACCTTTTCTGTGTTCGTTATACGTCAAAATACGTTTTTACTACAATAAAGCTCACTTATAACGAATTCGTAGGGACCTTGCCAATTATTTCATCTTATCCAAATTTCGTCTTATCCATATAACGAAATTTCGTTATAAATGTAGGCAAATTCGTTGTACAATGTCTTTCAATTTTTGCTACTAAATTGATTAGGGAGTAATTTCAACAAGAGGGCCATGATGGCCGTTAATCGCTCACCTGAGAAATATTGCTTTCAATGGTTTATAATATGAACATACTTAAAGTGGGACCAATTTTGACACAGGGCCATGATTAAAAACACACTTTGGTAATGATCCACTAGACAATGCTGCATGCACAATGCCATATGGTTTCTACAAGGTTTTCCCTTTAAGCTTACTGATCTAGCTTTGAAATTAATGGAGCGTGTTCTAGACACCTTAACTCTTGACCTTGTGGTTTCTGAGAAGAAGATTTTCCTTTCTTCCTCTACATAAGCCTATGTAAAATCAAGTGACACCTGGGGCGGACCCAATTTGGACCCAAGGGCCATGATTTGAACAACTTTGGTAGAGATCCACTAGACAATGGTACAAGCCTTATATATAAGCTCTAGGCCATGTGGTGTCTGATAAGAAGATTTTTCTAGCTTTTCCCTATATAAGCCTTTGTAAAATAAAATGACCCCTGGAGCGAGGGCAATTTTGACCCAGAGGTCATTATTTTAACAACTTTTGTAGTAGTTCACAAGACAATTCTACATACCAAATATCCAAGCTCTAAGCCTTGCAGTATTTCAGGAGATGATTTTTCTATTTTTCCTATGTAAAATCAAGTGACCCCTAGGGCAGGGCCAATTTTCACCCAAGGGCCATGATTTGAACAACTTAAGTAGAGATCCACCAGACAATACTACATACCCAATATCTTAACACCAGGCCATGTGGTTTCTGATGAGAAGATTTTTCTAGGTTTTCCCTATATAAGCCTATGTAAAATAAAGTGACCCCTGGGGCAGGGCAAATTTTGACCCTAGGGCCATGATTTGAACAAAATTTTTGTAAAGGTTTATAAGACAATTCTACACGCTGTAGGCCTTACAGTTTTGCAGGAGAAGATTTTCTAAGATTGCATTTTAAAATCTATTTTTAGCTCCTGTGACCTACTTTTTCAACCAATCATAATAATTTGTACAATCTTGTTAGAGGACATCATAAGGATGATTCCTGTGAAATTTTGTCAAAATCCCTTCAGCGGATTAGGAGGAGATGTAATGGAAAAAGCTGACGCAAGACGCACGCACGCACGGACAGATGGACGGACGACAGACGCCTGACAAAAGGCAACCATAAAAGCTCTAGGCCTTATTGATTCATAAAAGAAGATTTTTAAGATTTTCCTATATAACTCTATGTAAAACAAGTAACCCCTGGTGCGGGGTCATTTATCACCATAGGGCTATGTTTTGAACAATCTTGGTAATGAATCATCAGATGATGCTACATACCAAATATCTTAGCTCTAGGCTTTATGGTTTCATAGGAGAGGATTTTTAAAGTTTTTCCTATACAAGTCTATGTAAAACAAGTGACCCCGGGGCAGGGCCAATTCTAACCCCAGGGTCATAATTTGAACAACTTTTGTAGAGATTCACTAGACAATGCTATATATCTTAGCTCTAGGCCTTATTGTTTCATAGAAGAAGATTTTTAAAGTTTTTCACTATATAAACCTATGAAAAATAAAATGACCCTGGGGCGGGGCCAATTTTGTAGATGTTCATAAGACAATTCTACATACCAATTATTAAAGCTCTAGGCCTTACAGTTTTGCAGGAGCAGATTTTCTAAGATTGCATTTTAAAAATCTATTTTTAGCTCCTGTGACCTACTTATTCACCCAATCAAAATAATTTGAACAACTTTGATAGAAGTCATGATAAGGATGATTCCTGTGAGGTTTGGTCAAAATCTATCCAGTGGTTTAGGAGGAGAAGTTGTTTAAAGGAAAAATTGACGCAAGACGGACGGACGGACGGACGCCGGACAAAAGGCGATCACAAAAGCTCACCATGAGCACGTTGTGCTCAGGTGAGCTAACAAGTATATATGAATGGTTACAAAAAGGAACACATTATGAAATAAAAACAACTTTTGGATCATAACAGGGTCCACAGCCTTCCATGCTGCATAGTCATATTGGATTGCCACCAGTACGTTTATTGATGATGATGATGATGGTGATCAATCAATCAATCAAAAACTTACGTACGTAATCACGTAATATAAAATGCTAACATTATATACATAATCGTCAGAAGATGCCATATTATTCTGTCACAGTTACTACTCTCCTTGAATGACCCAATTTTGTTTTTGAACTATCTGTACGGCATATGTGTTTTATTAGAAAGCAAAAATCGACAGTGTTTAAAATGTAACAAAAATATTCAACACGAGTTTATCGTAGGTTAGGTTAATTAGAATAGAATACATATATGTGAGTGATATGAGTTTATTATTCACACGAAACTGCCTTTCTGCTGGCTTAAATTGATTATGCAACGACGCACATATAGTCGGGTACTGTTTACCGCCCGTGGTGACAACATTTAGGAACACTTGTCAAACTGTGATAATGACGGTCAATTTTGTGTTAACCGAACCATTTCACAGATAAAATTAAGAAAAGGGACCTATAAATTATTTTGTCTTAGCCGATTTTTCACTGTATCTGATTTTATCTTAAGCGGACTGGAGTCCATAGAAATAATAAAGGAACTAGTAGGGTAATGACTTTTATTTTGTGTTAAGCGGTATTTTGTTATAAGTGAGCTTTACTGTAGTTCGTTATTCGATCTACTCATTCAAACACGAGCTACAGACAAGGTCGATGTCCATACGTACTACGGACTGACACCCATTCGTTCCACGTTATAGCACGTCCCTAGTACGATCCAAGTACAGCAATTTCATTCCTAGAACGGTCATCCCGTTTTTTAATACGTTATCGCTAAGTATAAATACAGAAAGGTGTGGCCGCCGCATTTTTTAGCAGACTTTAAGTTCTGAAACACTATTCCCGATAAACCCCGTCTGAGGCCCGTCCAGTACACCGAACCTGAGACGTTGCCACTACATACATTCCGTTTGTACACCTATTTAGCTCGTTCGGCTACATTTTACAGAACGTAATGAGGACGAGATTTTCTGTAAAGGGTTTATTCTATATACTTGATTATTGTTCATTATAATGACCAAAGAACAGCAAAAGGTGTTATTATAGGATCGGAACTCCAGGATTTTGATATTTTGTGCTTCACCGAGACATTGTGAGGAGACTCCGTCAAATCGAGTGACATAGATATCGATTCTTTTCAGTTACCTATTTGAAAGGATCGACAAAGTGATACTCATTGCGGAGTTATGGTATATGTCAAAGATAGTATACATTTTAAACGCAGATGTGGTATGGAATTGGTTAGTCTGGAATGTATTTGGCTTGAAGTCACTGTTAGCAAATCTTAACATATT
>CM037783.1:8768162-8818162 GCA_021229015.1 Solen grandis
AATAAGTCTGATTCAAAAGAATCTGGAAAAGGAAAGAAGGACGCTTCTGCTATTTATAGACAAAGAAAAGTTTTACCAAAGGCCTATACTTCGAAAGGTTTTGAATGCAATAAATGTGGCAAACACTTAACTACTCCATATGGGTTAGCTAACCATTTAATGGTGCATGATGGCCAAAAGCCATTTGTCTGTAAAGTTTGTGACCATGCATTTACTAAACAGTGGAACTTAAAAACTCATTTAGAAAACAGACACAAAATTAAGCCTACCAAAGAAGACCTTCAGCCAAATAATCCATATCAGTGGAACGGATTAACTCCAGCAAAAAAGGGAAAGGTTCTTCTTAGGAATGAAAGTGAAGTAGACCAAAGCTCAAATGATAGCTCTAATCTAAGAAGTGTACTATCTGACAGTGACACATGTGTGAGCTCAGAGCTAATTGAAAATCAAGAGGAGTTTGACAAGCAAGATTCAGAACTTCTTGGAAGTGCTAAAGCCAGGAATTTAAATAATGAAAGTGGGGCATCCCACACTGATTCTGTTAAAGATAGTGAGCCTATAATTGATGAAGACATTGAAATAAAAGATATTGAGGACACTTCCTTGGAAGATTATGATGATATAAACATTTTTGATCTGGATGAAGATGACTTAAAAGAAATCAAAGAGCTTCAGTCAGATGTAGATTTAGTTGGAATGGTAAACAAAGATTCAATTGCTGTATCAGACTGTAATGAAAATGAAAATATAAACAATATTCAAAATATGGCAAATGAAAACTTTGAGGAAATAAATGGTGAAATGAAAAAGGATGAAACGCAAAGTAGTCCGAAGACAGAAAATAGAAGCATAAATGACCATGGTGCAAATCTGTTGGCAAAAGAAAAAGTTAGTTTTTCCAATCAGGAAAACAAGGACAAGGAAGAAGAAAAAGTGAATCATGTTCCACAAGAAGGGAATGTGAATGTCCACGCAATAAAAGTTGAAAGACAGATAGTTGCTCAGCAAGGAAATCATAGTGTGGAAGATTTGCATGCAGTCAAGTCAAATAATCTGCATACTTCTACTACATGCAGTATATGTGATAAGGTTTTTTCTAGTCCGTTGGCTTTGAAGGTTCATTTGCGAAAACATACCGGAGAAAAGCCATACACATGTAGGTTTTGTAGTGAGGCATTTGCTCTGTGCTGCAATCTTAAGAGACACTTGGAAAATGTGCACATACATGTAGGTAAGGAAGTTAGAGTGGAGATTGAAAAGATACAGAGCATTGAACAGAATGTTGAACATGAGGTTCAAAATGACTTTGAGGAATCTCTCAGTGCTGCAAAGGGCTTTGAAGCTAAGCCTGTACAAGTCTTAATGAAACAAGATGCTCATGCTAAAGGTGGGGAAACCTCAGTATTGAAATCAGAACATATCAGTGAGCCATTGTCTTCCATGGGGGTGATACCCAGCCAAAATGACTTGCCAGAACATTATAATACATACCAATCCGATCCATACAGGCACTTTGATCAAATGAATCAGGGTCCAAATGCAGGTCTTCCTTTGTATCATCAAAATGCAGAACATCTTCAAAACCATCATTCAGCTCATCCTGGTCTTCCAAACCATTCATCTTCAGCATCTCAGAGTTACCCAGCTGGCAGTCTGCAATATAATCCAGCAGCAGCTGCAAATTTTCAAGGGAGCAACAATTCTTACCTGCCACCTGGAAACTTTGACCCCTCAGGCGTAGGTATGAACACTGCACAACAAGCATTCCATGCTAACATGCAATCAGCATACAACCCTTCTCTGCCTAACCAGCCTCAGTCTCAACCAAGCAGTGACTTCTCAAGTGAAAAATCTGTGAAAGACAAACCATTTGAGTGTGATGAGTGTGGAAAGAAAGTGGCCTCAAAGAATGCACTAGATACTCACATGAGAGTGCATACAGGTGAAAAACCATTCAAGTGTGATTTTTGTAATAAGACTTTCTCATTTAAGAGTAATTGTACCAGACACATGAACACTCATTCTCAGTCCAAGCCCAAAAAACAAACAGAAACACCAGTTGGTGGAGAAGACCCAGTGACACCAGAGGTTAGTCCTAACGGTAGAAGTGATGCCAATCCTCCATTGGAAAAGCCTGTACATATGCAGTGGGACTCTGAAAGGAAAGACCAAATAAGCCATGCTTTGCCTTCGATGCATGCCTTTTCAGCTGGTCAAGCTCATGGTTATAATTACCCTGTTTCACAAAATACTATGCCAGTGATGGGACCGGAATATAACAACATGCCTCAAAGACCTGATGGTAACCAATACTCCAAAGAGGGCACTGTGGCTGGCCCTGGCGAATATCATGGGGACCATCATTTTCCAGGGGCCAACTTCTACCAGCAATATTCTAGCAACATGGGTCAGTATCCAGGGCCATATCCAGCTCACATGGGCGCAGTTCAGAATGTTCCCCCATACAGACCTGATTACAACAGTGAGTACAATACACAGGCTCAGGCACAAAGCTTTATGGGAACCCCCACACAAGGGCAAAATATTCAGTCTCCACAAGTTAGCATGCCAAGTGTTAGCAGTGCAGCCCCAAGCATGGCTCCTCCAGGTGTTCCAGCTTCAGCAGCACCACCACCACCATCTGTTAGTACTGCTGCTGCTGCAGCCCCTCCAAAAGAGATGCCAAGAACTGCACTAAGATATTCCTCAAAACCGCCAAAGGAATACCAGGGTGAGAGGAAGCATCCAACAAAGTACTGTGATGTATGTCAGAAATCTTTCTCTGCCAGTTACTACTCTAACCATATGAAGATGCATACTGGTACAAGTCCACATATCTGTGTACAGTGCAATCAGGTTTTCTCACAGAAATTTAGCCTTACGAGACACATGGAGAATATTCACAATAAACCAAAGAATGCAGACAAGGGTAATACATCAGCTGCAAAATCTGCTCAAGGCACTGCTGAGAAAGCAAAACTGGAAGGTAAACCTGAAAATAAAACTGAAGAAACCAACCCAAAACCTGTGGAAGCTAAAACAGCTGATCCTTCACATATGACCACTGAAACAGAACAGGATAAGAAGGGCGAAAGAGATACTGAACCTAAGACTAATGCAGAGTCACAAGCCATAGTAACTCACACTCATCCAGCACCCACTTCATCTGTTCCATTGCCAGAGTCAAGTCAGACTGGTTCAGTGTTAATGCCACCTCCTTCTGGTCTTATTCTACCTAATGTTTCTGCATCACAAGTAAGTTTAGCTGCTGATATACCGTCCCCACAAATTCAAACTCTAAGCCTTGCTCAAGAACAGCAACAGCCTCCATTATCAACTGGATTGCTAGCCAGTCCTCAGCACCACATTGCACAGGAAGTCCAGTCTCCAGTGTCTCAGCCTATGGGATACATGCAACAGAGTATGCCTGGATATTTCCCACATCAAGACACTGCACAGTCTCATTTAGCCAATCTGTCTCATCATGTGCCACCACCTCCCCCGTATGGTCAACATACTCCATCTATGCACCTTTCTCATGCTCAAGATCCTACTGCTCTTCCAGTCTCAGAGCAGCATCCACCAACATCTCTCTCAAGACAGTCTTCAGTTGATGAAGTTGAACCAATTGAGGCCAGCCCAAAGTCCGCAGAGAAGGGGAAGAAGACTCATATATGTGCAGTTTGTAACAAAACTTACTCATCAGCAGCAACTTTAAAGGCTCATCATCGTATTCATACTGGTGAGAAACCATTTAACTGTAACTTCTGCGACAAAGCATTTACATTCAAGGGTAACATGAAGCAACACATACAGAAGCACCATAAAGAGCTCTGTGGGGATATGGATCTAGACAAAACAACTGGAGAAAATGGACAAGAACTTGAAGAAGAATCTCCTATAAATACTGCTACTAGTTTCAATTTTCCAGCTCCTGGCAGTGTTGCTCAGTATGAGGTACCGTCCCAGGGATACAAAGGCTATTCCAACAGTCAGATGCACAACAACTATACAGTTAAGAGTGAACCTGAGACATTTGCAAGCATGCATCCAGGGGTGTACAACTACCAAAACCGCTCGCCTCATGGCACCTCAAGCTCCAGTATCCAGCCACAGTTGTATCCTACTCCCCCTACACAAAGCTACAACTCCAGTCCTGCGAAACCTCATGGCTCTATATATGACTTTCATCAAATGAATCAGAAGCAAGTTCTGTTTCAGAATGCGATTGCAATGTCAGAAAAGGGGTCCATGAATGCTATATTTCCTGAGTTGAACTTCCCAGTTCCACCAATGAATGAAACTAAAACAATTAAAGAAGAGGAAGGTGAGACAGAAGCTTTGCCAGCTCATATTGCTAATGCATTGCTTGGTATGCAAGAAGAAGGGTTGTCAAGTGCAAAACCACCTTTGACATCAGAGCAAGAGATCAGTAAACAGTTGAGTCAGATTGAAAATGTGGACAAATCAGCTGGCTTCCAATCACAGAGTAGTGAACCAAATGCACAGCCACTGGATCCATTTACCACATTTGCTAACTCACAGGAAGCAGCGCTGGATGTCCAGAAACTAATGAGTCATAGTCCAGCATTTCCAACCCAAGAAGGTCAGTTTGCTGATAATAAAGCATTTAGTGATTCAAAGGCAGCCATGCTTTCACCAGATGCCACATCTGGAGTTGATGGGGCTATGTTTTCACCAAAAGGGAAAAATACAACGGTGTGTAATATCTGCAATAAGGAACTTGCTCACTCAAGCAGTCTGGCTTCACATATGAGAATACACACAGGGGAGAAACCTTTTACATGCGAGATATGCGATAAAACTTTTGCCCAGAGAAGCAATTTGAATACACATGTTAAGTCATGCAGGAAAAAGTCAGAAGCTAAGGAGGATAAGTCTGTTCCCACAACACCAAATGAAACACCAATGAATACACCCTTCCCTTATGATGCCAACTATCAGAACATGCATGTTTTGTCAAGACAGCCTTCATCTAGTAGTGAGCAAGGTTCAGCTGGTTATGAAATGCCTTTAGACTATTCACACCATCATTACCCTCCTCAACATCCAGGTTATCACCCATATGGCCAGATGAATGATCCATACAAGAGCCAAGAGCAACTGTATGGGTATGGACCATACCAAGGCATGCCTGGACCACTGTCCTCACAGCCTAGTGAATTTGGAAGCCATGGAAGTATCAATTCTGTACAGTCCTACCCGACTGATTACTCTCAGCCTCATCAGCAATATAGTGATTCTTACACGCCTTTGTCAGGTGGAATGTCTCATTCTTCAAGCAATGATGGTTTGTCTCAAGCTCCAGCCGGATTGAGTGTGGGATCATCACAGCCTTCTGCCAGTTCTGGCACTGAGAGTGTCCAGGCTAGCCCAAGTATGGGCAACAGTCTCCCCAATTTCTCCAGTGTTTTCTCCAGCAGAGCTGATCCTGTGAGCCTTAGCACAGGGTTTCCATTTACCAGGGACAATGTAGGTGGTTTGAATGTTGGCACCTTTGATCCATACAAAACATTTGGGTCAGATTTTGAGGATAACAGCACAAAGGACAGTAGTATCATATCAGATTTTCCAAGATCTCAAGAAATGCTAGATGACAAACTAGATTTACCAGATCTGCAAGGTAGTTCTTTGCTTGGCAGTTCTGCATCTCAGAGTGGTAGTTCTAAACAAGAGAGTGCTAATTCAAAAAGAAGACCAAAAACTGAAGAGGAAAAGGCTGCTCAGATCAAAATTTGCACCATCTGTAACAAGCAGTTGTCATGTTTGGCAGGTTTAAGGCATCATATGAGAATTCACACAGGAGAGAAACCATTTAAATGTAAACTCTGTGGTAAAAGATTCTCACAAAAGTGCAACACACATACACACATAAAATCCTGTGTCAAGAATATGATAACAAAAGGTGAACTGCCAGAAGACTTGAAGTCCAAAGATGAGCAAGAATTGTACACTATGTTTACAATATATGAGAGGGACGAACATGCAAACCAAGCAACAGAAAAACTTGTCAGTGCAGCACTTACAAAAACTCCAGAAACCTCTTCTCAAGATGCAGACAGCAACAGCAAGGATACAAACTTTGATAACTCAAATGATGGCTCAAAAGAGACACCTGTGATATCTGCAAATACTGATATTGTCAGCAAGAATTCTCAAGTGGATTCTGAAGGCAGAGCCAACAGTGAAATTGTCAAACAAGCTCTGTTGGATATTATCGATGGTTTCAGGGCTCCTTCGGAAAATGAGGTTCACAGTTCAGAAGAGTTGAGGTCTGAATCCCAGTCCCCAACCAGGAGTCTAGCAGGCAGTGAAGATCAATGCACTGATGGTGTTTCAACTCCTCAATCAAAAATCAAGCACAAGTCAAAGAAGACTTTTTCCAGTGGGTACAAGAAAAGGAAGTGCACAGAGTGTGGACTTGAAATAACAGGAAGCCCTAGCTCAATGGTTCATCATATGAGAGTTCATACAAAAGAAAAACCTTTTGTTTGTGACTACTGTTGTCGACCTTTCTCAATGAAGTTCAGTTTAAATAGGCATATAAATACTCAGCATGGGGAAAATAGACATGAGAGGAGGAAAGCTGTGAAAAGAAAACTGAATCCTGATGAAGAAGACTCTGAGACAGGGCAAGCAGATAAACAGCCAAAGGTAGAGTCAGATAAGCCTGTCACTGATGACGTGCAAAATGAGGTGATTGTAAAAGAAGATCCACCAGAAATTGCTCTTCCAAATTCTAGTGTAGAAAATGCAAATGAAAATCAGAACAGTGAAAATTCAAAAGGGGTAAAATCAGAGGATGTTATGGCAGACTCTAAGGATGAAGTGAAGACAGAAGTTGATATGGCTGTAGTGATGGAAGAATCAGGGGTAGGTAGTGACAGTAAAGTAGACATTGAAGCTGAAAATTGTCAAACTAGTGAAGTGGTCAGTGAGACTGGAGATGTTGACCAAGAGAGTGTTAAATCTGAGGTCACTGGTAAAACTAAAACTGAGAAAAGTGGAAAAGGTAGCAAGAAACCTAAACTGACTATGGTAGATGAGGCAACAGTAGATGCAATGGAAATCATTAAGCGTGGTTTGAAAAAGTGTGAACTGTGTAATAGGGAGTTTTCGCGGCCAGTGTTTTTGCAGAATCACATGCGCGAACATACAGGCGCGGAGAAACCTTTTAAGTGTGTAATGTGCGGTAAGACTTTTGGGTACAAGAGTAGCTTGAAGCATCACTTTGAAAAGCACAAAGCGGACATGTTTAAGTGTAATATTTGCGAGGAACTCTATACAACAGAGAAGGAGCTTGCTGAACATGCGATCAGTCATTCGTGGGACAAATGTCCAGACTTGGATGTTTTATAGTAAATTGCTCATACTTATTATCCTTAGGGTTAGGTGTTTTCATGTGTTTTTTGTGTTGTTTTTTTTTACATATTAAATTTAGATATATGATCGCTTTCAAATGACATCATTTAGAAAAATTCATATATTTCTCATTAGCTTTGAATCAACTTATATTCATATAGGTATAGAAAACCAAAATACTAGTATAAAATGCTATATATGTAAGCCTTTAGTTTTTGAGCAAAATTTCAGTGTTTGCTCAAAGATATTGTACAGTTTTTTCCTCTTGATGTTGTATAAAATATGGAAAGAAAAAACTAGAATTAATTATGAATTTTATGATAACAGCCAATTACTCTATATTAATATATTTTTTGGTTTATTTTAATATTTAAAAAAACCATGTAGATATAAAAGTAAACATTTTTATTGGAGTTAGTCTCTGTATTTTCATTTCGAGATATAATGAAATCTCTTTATATTGTAATTAAAAACCTGATTTCAATGTGAAGTGAATCAAATGTGTGTGGGTTTTTTTTAATACTATTATTTGTGCTACTTTTTACTTGACGAACAATGAAATGTTTTATATGCTATGAAAGATTAAATTTGTGTTTTTATATTGTTACATGAAAAGAGGTCTTAAGATTTTCAGACTTTTGTTTCAAAATTTGTCTCTTCAGGAATAACTGTAATCTCAGTGTTAAGATGTCGATCAAACAGACAGTACCTTCGTATTGGAGTTATAATTCCAGTACAGTTTCTTCAGCATAATATTTTTGTCAGTGATTTCCCCTTGATCTGTTGGAGGAAGATAGATGAAAGGTGATTTATCTGGTAGATTTTTTTTTTACTCTGAGAGCACTACCAGTATCTGGATCAAAGCATTTACGTTGGGAATCTCAGAAAATGCATTTATGATAACTTTAAATGTATGTTTCATCTGTCACATCATTTAATCCTTTCCCTCATAGAGGAAACCATGAAAAGACCTATGCGAACAGCATAAAACCAGATCAGCCTGCGGGTAACTCGCAGGCTGATCAGGTTTTATGCTGTTCGCTGCTCCTCAGTGGTCTGGAAATGAGGATTTTGTAATTAAATTTGGTAAGGTTTAACTGTGGTTTTCTGCAGATCAGGCTTTATGTGGTACCTATTGAGTGCGTCAAAATGAGTCTATATGAGGGAAAGGGTTAATGAAGCTAAGTGTTACTAGATGTTTCAATTATTGATTTTGATAGATACTCTTGATGCTTTGAGACATCAGTGGGAAATATGACATGTCAGTCAGGATTTAAACATTAGGTTAACCCTTTCCCTCATATAGACTAGAAAACCACAGTTAAACCTTACCAAATTTAATTACAAAATTCTCATTTCCAGACCACTGAGGAGCAGCGAACAGCATAAAACCTGATCAGCCTGCGAGTTACTTGCAGGCTGATCTGGTTTTATCTGTTCGCTAGGTCTTTTCATGGTATCCTCTATGAGGGAAAGGGTTAAAGTCTTATCTCCTAAGGGTTTTTTTTTTTCTTTTTTTTTCTGTGTGATTTTTTCTACTTTTTTTCTCAAGTCGGGAAGTACACATTTGTACAAAGACTGAAGTTTGTCAATTACTTATTGGGGTTTTCTTTGGACTACTTTTCTTTAGTTATCTGGGTTAAGTGTGAAAACAAAGTTTAATTGAACAAAATTTGTGTCATGGCATATTTGTACAGTGCAGCATATTCATTGTAAACACCAGTGAAGGCATTTTATTAATGTGTAATTTCTATACCATAAAAGATGGTGATTTATTCATACTCTTTCATCTCATCATGTACATTTTTTCAGACATTTTCATATTGGACTGTTTTGCATCTTAGTTTTTAGAGCTTTTTTTTTTTTCAATGATGTTTTGGGTTTTTTTCTTTGTGGCTTATGAAATTGTTAAACGTCATATATGATAGTAAATTTATGGTGCATTTAATGTCGTATAAGTCATAAAATGGGTGAAAATATTACTATATAGACATATTTATTGCTGTTTTTGCAGTTTGTAAAGATTTCATTTAACTTTGCTTTAAAGATAGTGTTAGGAGTAGGTTGATTTTCTTATTCTCTGAGTGTGTGTGCATGTGTTAGTATTTAAAAAAGGTTTGATATGCATGTTTAATGGAACTGAATGAAATCAATTTTACTTAATATTAACCATAGTGATGCATAATGAATTAATCTACAAGGAGAACTTGGTCACTGCTCATTGCCTTATATTTATAACTTTAAAAATCATGTATGTCTCTTTTGAGACAGGTAGTTTAAGTTCAGTTTTTGAATGACCTAAGTGATGAATCCTACATTTGTTGTACCTGGATCTGGTTCATAAGATCATAACTTTGCCTGCTGTTTTGGAACTGAATTTAGGCTTAAGGCAAAAAATTGGTGTATTTCTGGTGGCACGATTGACCATGTACTTCAGCCTGTCTGAAAATTAATTGGGAGGAGGGGAAGGAAAAAAAACATCATTTGAACATATCATAAGAGAAACATGATATATGAAAGAAAAATGAATTACAGCCAATGCTATCTTAACATTGTAATGCATTTTCAAAAATAAACACGAAAAAAACAAAAAAACTTACTGTCCTTGGTTTTATTGGCCATGTCACCCTGAATACACTGATTTTTATCTGGCCTAAGTATTTACACGTTCACTGTTGGGACATAAAAACCGGACAAGCAAAATTCTTGGAATCAATGGCTTATTATAGGTAAAGATACACAAAAATGTATTCATGGTCTAAAGAAGAACATAAGTTACCTTAAATAGCATTCTATACATGAAGGACAAAGTAATAATGATACTGTGTTCCCATTCAGGAGTTATATCTATCTTCACAGGTGGGGGAAAATTTTGTAAACTTGAAGAAAGGACCACTCACATTATCATAGCAATTCAGATATCACATCAGTTTGTATCTGACATATATGTGCATCGTAATTTCAACAGATAATACCAGTCTGCATTTATATTTATATGTGAAATCAAAATTTCTGTAAAAATTTAGATCTCTGCGCATATTTAGCTTCTATGAAGTTGCTGTTTCTCCAATACCAATTATTTTTCTCTTATCCAGTTTTCATGAAAATATTTCATTGTCCATAAAGACATGCTAATGATCAGGTGATTTTTTTTTCAGTTTCAAATATACAGTTAAACTGTTAATCCTTTCCCTCATAGAGGACACCATGAAAAGACCTATGTGAACAACATAAAACCAGATCAGCCTGCGAGTAAGTAACTCGCAGGCTGATCAGGTTTTATGCTGTTCGCTGCTTCTCAGTGGTCTGGAAATGAGGATTTTGTAATTAAATTTGGTAAGGTTTAACTGTGGTTTTCTGCAGATCAGGCTTTATCTGGTACCTATTTAGTGCGTCAAAATGAGTCTATATGAGGGAAAGGGTTAAATAATGGCAAATTATTGTTCTTTCTTTGTTTTTGTTTTTTTCCCAACTGTTTGAGGATGATCTAATATGAAATAGCATGTCATTATACATACCAGATATACGGCTGTATTTGAGTATTCTGCAAAGAACTGTCAATGTATAATAAGGGATAATAAAGGTTAAAAAAAAAAAAAAAACTGTCAATGTAAAACACGCAGGCAGTAAATAGAACAAGCTTTTTCCTTTATGTTCATTATACGTTGCCAATCACTAATCCTCCTGTAATTTTAGATTTAGAAGGAAAAAAAAAAAAAAAAAAAAAAAAAGTTTATAGGACAGCAAAGTTTTTTAAATATGAAAGGTTGTTTTAATAATTTTTTTTTTTTTTTTTTTTTAATTTTTTTAATTTTTTTTTTTTTTTAAGGGGGACAATATTTTGTTAAAAATTGTTACATAACTGAAAAAATTTAAAACCTGAATGATAGAACTAAACATTTATTAGATGTGGTTAATTTTCAATTACTACAGCATTGGCATGATATTTTTACATCTCTTGACCCTATATCTTACATGGATTTGTATTCTAATCATTATCAGAGTTTTTAATATAAGATGTCATTTGTAGTGGGGAAAAAGGTTGATAAACATCAGCTCCTTTTGTCATGAGCTCATTTTTTTTTTTTTTTCCTTTTAGAGTTTCAGGACTTGTAGCTACAGTTAAGCATATTATTATCATGCTGTGTTTGATTTCTACACAACCCTAGCTTCACCTTGTACAGTGGAGACAGGAACTGGTGAGATTTCTACACTATACTGGAATCATGTCCGATACATACTGTCCCATTAACTTTAATGGTGTCATCAGCTGGGTGTCATCACGTTCAGCATTAACCCTAGTTCATACAAAACAATTTATATTTTCTAATTAGGGATCAAATTTTTGCAAATACTTGAAATTAATGAAAAAGGACATTTCATTGACCTGTACATTGTTAACTTGGTAATGATTGGAATACATTTATTCTTGATTATGGTCAGAGTATGTACATAAAAATGGAGAAATTAGCATTTACAACTAAACCTCTATCTGTAGCAATTATGTATAAGTTATTTTATGTTTGTAGATCTTTACATTTGTTTATATTAGTTACAAAAGAGAAATGCTATTTTATTATTACTTTGTACAAAGTGTGAGATTTGCCGTGATTCATTTGTGAACATCTATTCAGACAAACCATTAATGTATCCAGTAATTTCTCCTGTTGTTTTCCTCTGTGTATGTTAAGTGTACATATTTTTTTTCATATTGTAAAGTGTTTTTATCTGGATTATGCAATAATTTATTTTTTTAGATATTTTTCGTACCGTGCATATATTAACTCATGAAGCGTAGTCCGTAGAATAATAGAGTGGTTTTATATGCAAAAATTGGACTGAATGTGTGTGATTTCCTTGCTATTCTTGTTAAAAATATATAAATAGAAGTTTCGGTACCTGAAAAGAAATTCAAAATCAATACTTGCTGAGTAATAGTGATTCAAAACTTTTTTTTTCTGTGATAAAACTAATTATTAAAAGAAAACTTATGATAAGAAAGAGGCTAGAGTCTAGTAGTTATTAGTATATTATACAAATATGCCCCTCTGCTTGAAGCTTCTGTAAGAAGTATTTCGTATAATAATGATAAACTATGAAAACTATGGACAAGACAAAAAAAGAAATCATGATCTGGACATACTTTACCTTCTATATATCTGATTTTGCTTTGGATTTTTTTTTTAATTAATTTAAAATTTCTGTATGATTTTGAAATATGCATAACTCTGTCAGGCAAGTTTTATGTCCAGTTAGGGTTATCCCCCTTTAATAGATCTTCATACAAAATATTAGTCACTCCTTTCTGATACAGTGGCTGCCAATAAGGAATTTGTAATCAAATGGATACTTATCCACCTTGATCTTTCAAAAATAGTAAAAATGGGGGGAGAGTGTGGTAAATTAATATCATTTTTTTTTTTTTTTTTTTGCTTTTGCATTATTTTATGTTGAAAGTTGAAATAATTACATCTTCCTAAGATAAAGCATTTTGGGCCAGTAGTGATCAGTACCAGTAATTGTAAATATACTCTTCTTTTGAAAATTCTCTATTTTTCATAATGATATTCCTCAACTACCATATCACATGGCCCCTATTAAGAAATGACCCTATAGTCAGTGTAAAGCAGATCAGAATGGCCACATTCCATTCAGAAAACTATTCTTTCATATTGAAGGGTGTTATTGTCCAGTCGTGAAATACCTGTGGATCCTGTGGTTGAGGATTTGAGGTAATCCCATCATCATTAAATTACTATCAGGGTCATTCAAATGTTTGAAAAGACTTGGAGTTTGAGGCTCTTTTGCTCAAAGTCTTAAAAAGCATGCATTCACTATAAAATCACCAGGATCACTTGATGGACAATGATCACAATTTAATGCTGGATGGATTACCTTAAACACAATTGTCTGCAATAATCTTGCATGACCTTCTCAGGTTCAACCGAGGATTCCTCGATAAGGATAGTGTATGTTGTGAAATACATTAAACCTAGATAGGGCAAGGTGAGAACACTACAACAGTGACTTGGAGTGAAGCTTTCAGTTTGATCTGGCTTTACTAATGTATACCATGATGTAATACCATAGTGTATACTGAAGTGGTACATATATTAGTAGTATTGGGCCTAATGTAACATTTCTTTGATGTTTATCACTTCAGTACTTATGCATAGAAACACTGTTTACATATTTTATTGCTATCTTTCTGTATAAAAAATATATGAATTTTAACAAAATTTTATTTTCATGTGTAACAAATCTGAAGTTAATCTCAGTCTGTAATTTGATACCTTTATGATGTACAACGGTCTAACCATAGTCTGGAAGTTGTACCTTTGTGGTCTCACTCAGTTTATCATGAATGGAAAGTGTCACACAAGTATCATCCAAGTCACAATCAAATCTGATCAAAATGGCATTTATTGAAAAAAACTGTCACAAAAATGTTTTCCCATATTCTTATCAAGTATTTTTTGTTGATATTCCTTCACGTATTATGTAATTATTTCTTTTTCTTTTTAGACTCTTATATCATATAAATATATGAATCATATTATTCATAATATGATTATAATACCATGACTCCTCAAAAAAGTTCATTACAATTGTTCTTTTTGTAAAATGTATGTTATATTATCTTGAAAATTTATTCTAATTGACAATGAATAGAAAGTAAACTGAATGTCCAATGTCCATGTTTTTTTTTTTTGTTTTTTTTTTTGTTTTTTTTATTATTATTTATTTAGACATTTCAAGTGAACAGTTATTTTTAATACTGTAGATAATTTGCATAAAAGTGAGAAAATATAATATTGCTTTGGTTTGCTTTTTTGTTTCTGCCTATAGTAATCCAGATTGTTTGTTCACACAAAACAATTCCTGATAAGTAAACCTTTAGACTTCTGTGTCAAGATTGTAATGTCTATAACTGTTTTCTAAGGAACAAGTCACTCTACTTCTGTAATGAGAACAAAGTACTTTTAAAAATAATGAATTGTTCTGTTTGAAATCAAATTCAAATTATTTGTAACAGTTGTTTACAATGTTTTATCATAAGTTATTTTAAATACTGTTTGCCTAACAAATCTTCTAAAATTTTATATTTGTTTTATATATTTTAGTTGCAAAATAAGTATCTCTTATATGGAATACTTTCA
This sequence comes from Solen grandis, assembly GCA_021229015.1. Classification (NCBI taxonomy): domain Eukaryota; kingdom Metazoa; phylum Mollusca; class Bivalvia; order Adapedonta; family Solenidae; genus Solen; species Solen grandis. The sequence continues at coordinate 8,782,706 of CM037783.1, forward strand.
GATGAATCAAGATTTTTTAGTTGATTTTAACTGTTTCTAAGTGCACATACAATAATTGGCAAAAACAATAATTTAGGGGAAAAAGCAATAGTAGAAAAAAATGTAGTAGATATACAGTTTGATAGCTGATGAATAATAATTTGAAACAAAACACAAGCATGATATAGATGTATTTATCATCATTCAATAATACAAAATATAAGTTGTTTCTCATTTTATTTTGATATATAAATAGAGAGTGCATTATGATGACATTTCCATGTATGTGTGCATTATTTATATACTAATATAATTTATTACCAGTAAATATTTGTACTCATATAACTTACTTCAAAACACATAGGTAAACTATTTCGGAGCTTATTATATCACGGACTTGTAAACTGAGTTGTACCTTTCGATACTGTATGGTATAACATATATGGCATATACTGTATAGTATATCGCATATACTGGATGGTATAACCTGTATACCGGATGGTACACAGGTCCGTGGCTATATTAATGTTTTATGGACAAGTAATGTAGTTCATTACTCACATTTTTTTCTGACCGGTTTTCAGATATGTATTAAAAGCATTTTGATCTCCAAATAATTAGTGTGATTTTCTGTCACAGTTAGAGAGAAACCATGAAGTTGGTGTATTGTTAATTCAGTTTTTTTTCAACTGTTCAAGCTCAGGTGTTTCCTATGTTTTTTCAGGAAAAAAAAAAAAAAACGAAGGTAAAACAGGAAATACTTGTGATTGTACATTTGGTTTTGTTCCATAGGAGAGGTGCTAGCGAATCAATTCATTTAACTTAATTTTTTTGTAGTTTTTATCTTTAATCAAATCAGTAATGAAATGAATCAATGTATGAAAGAATCCATTTTAATTTTTAATTTTATCATTGATATATTGATAAATATCACAAGTGACATTTGTTTCATGATATAAACATTTTTCCTCAAACTAATATGTGTCAGAGATCTGATTTTACTAATAAATGTAGAAAAAAAATTACAGAGTTCAGCTTTAGTTTTGAAAATCCGTTTTGATATCCCATTTATTGATTTTTTTCATTTTCTTATTTTGAATGCTGACTGTGGAACTTTTCTATTTCTAGAATAGCTCCATGGTCAGCTCTAGATTTATACTGTGGAAATTACCACCAAAAAGTTTAACTTTCTCTACATGAGTACCACAGACTCTAGAAAATGACTTCTGCAATAAGATTATTTTTAATATATATGTATGTGGGATTCCTCATAGGACCTTTGTATCCTTGCCTGCTCAAGAACCACTGATAGTGTTCACTGGCTAGGGGTCAAAAGATTGTGTGCTGGTGATCATTTCAGGCAAGGTGAATAGTATAAATTGTAATACTTATTTCCCAATTGATAAAATTTTAACCTAGAGATCAGTTTGTTAACAGCTTGCAGGCTGGTCATGTTCTATACGGTTCACTGTTTGACATGAGACCCGTTAAGTCTCTGACTAATTTGTTTTCCTTTGAAAGTTATATTTGGACCAAACTCCATCTCAAAGTACACGGAAGAGTGAAGGATGAACATACCATGTGATTTGTGACGTCATTTTTAGCTTGACTATTCGAAGAATATGAGAGCTATTGTAGTCGCCCTGGCGTTGGCGTTGCAGCTTTTGGTTAAGTTTTGCATGCAAGTTTCTATCAACCTTATATCTCAATAACTATTTATGGTATTGACTTGAAAATTTATAAATATGTTCAGGGGCATCAGACAACCAAGGTAGATAACTCTTGACTGAATTTAATATGAATTATGGCCCCTTTTAACTTGGAAATTTTGGTTAAAGTTTTGCATGCAAGATATTCTCATGCTTATATCTTAGTATCCAGGCATGCGATTGATTTGAAACATCTTTCATATATTAAAGGGTATCATACTTTCATGGTAGGCAACTCTTGATAGAATATGTTACAAATTATGGCCCCTTTTTAACTTAGAAATTTTGGTTAAAGTTTTGCATGCAAGGTACTTTCATGCTAATATCTCAGTATCCAGGCATTGGATTGATTTGAAACATCTTAAGTATGTTTAGGGGTTTCATACATTTATGGTAGATAACTCTTGATAGAATATGTTACAAATTATGGCCCCTTTTTTAACTTAGAATTTTGGTTAAATTTTTGCATTCAAACTACTATCCAGCTTATATCTCAGAAATTGCTTGTGTAATTGACTAGAAAGTTAAGGATTGTCTTATGGGGCATCAGAAAACTAAGGAGGATAACCTTTTGGACTGAATTTTATGCAAATTATGGCCCTTTTCTAACTTGGATTTTTTGGTTAAAGTTTTGCATGCACAGTGTTAATGTGCTTATGTCTCAGTAACTAGGCATGGGGTTGATTTTAAACATCATTAAAATATTAAGGGGTATCAGACTATCAAGGTATATCATTTTTGACTATTATTATGTACAGGGTATGTGAAGGGCAAGAATTGAAATATATTTTGTTTTACCAACAAGCATTTTGAATAGTCGAGCGTGCTGTCCTCTGACAGCTCTTGTTAGCTATCACAATCAGCTTTTTCTGTCTTTGTCGAATCCTGGCAAAAGAGCTTAAAATAACGCTACATACCACGTGGTATGGTCGCACGTATATTGGTAGGTTCATTCGAAGAATCGTGTTTTAGAAAAACATTGGGGTCACTCAGTACTAAAGGAAGTTATCATGGACATGTCTAAGTATTTGTGACTTAGAAAACGAAACAAATCCCTCACAAAATTATATGTTCTACAGAAGAGCATAAAATATGAAGCTATCAATTTCAACAATCCTAATAATTTCCACGGCGATACGTTAAAAATAGTATTGCTTACACATGGTATATGGGGAAAAAACTGCGGCGCATTTGTATAATCTTGAGTATAGTTATCTCCCTTGGCCAACTAAATCAAACAGTAAACAACATACATAACGTGTACATAATATCATTATGATAAAATTATATACTGCAAATAGTTTTTATGAATAGCATCTTAACATAAATATAATCCTCTTTGTTGAAATCATTATTATCATAAAAAATACCAATCTTTTAGAAAAGATATGCAGTGTTGATGTGGATTAAAGTTATTCGAAAAGGTCACAAATCATTATCTGTGAAGACTGGAGAAGTCAAAATTAGCATAGATAAAACTCGGTATTAAAGCGTCCTCTGCAGCGCATTCGGCGGAGTAAACATGGTAATAAAGCGCACCGTCAGTCAAACGGAGGCTATAATATACAGCAGGTATTTAAATCGTTCGTCCCGAAACAAGTCTCAATGTGCATCAAAGAAGTGTTTTGAAAAAAAAAAAAAAAAAAAAAAAAAAAAAAATATATATATATATATATATATATATATATATATATATTTGTTAAAAGAGAATGAATTCAGTCAGAATATAAAATTTCGTGAATACGAAGTATATGTATGTTTCAGCTATTTGTCATCCAAACAAACAATGGTGCATAACTTTTTCGTAGTGAGTATAAGGTATGTACCAATGATAAAATAATTAAAATACTCATTCGGTATTCAAAAGTGGAGATATCTACAGCTACGCCGAAAAATAATCACCATCGATTCTAAGACGTATTTGGTAAAGCGAAAACTTTAGACAATATCCACTGAATTTTCTTTTTTTTTCCTTCTAATTTTTCAAAAGCTGGCTGTGGTCAGGGCATACATATACATGTATAATGATTCAGAACAACTGAGGTAGACAATGCGGCCACAGTCAGATATATTGTACTGACAAATAGTCAAACAGACACAACTTACCTCTTCATGCTGATGTTTAAGCAATAATTTTATACTAGGACCATATAATAACGATTAACAAACTTGCCATGTCGTGGATCGAGTCAACAACCTCATAGGCTCGAGACGCACGCTTTTGATTATTTGTCTACCATGCTCGGCGTGTTTGCGGTCACAGCCGATGAATATTGTAGTTAATTATCTAAGCTTACAGCATTCCAGAACCAGATGCGTACATTTATCTTATTTTGCGCAGATTTCCACAAGATTCACCTGTGACAAAGCGTTGATCTCTGTGGGTTCGGTTCCCGCAATGGGTACTTCGGATTTTCTCTCTTGCTTGCAAAAGGTCATTGGTTCTACCCGGGGGGGGGGGGGGGGGGGGGGGGGGTCATCTGTGTCTGTGCTGATAAGCCTCTAGGTGTTATGAAATTATTGAAATAAAATTGTAATTATTTAAAATCTGATTACGGTTTAGGTTTGGTTAATACTAGCCATTCATGTTTCAATCAATTTCAGATTTATTCTACTTGGAGGGGTTTTAGTACAAATGCATAAAACTATGTCTACGGTACATGTTATTACATATTTTCTAGAAGTACACGGATCTTGTTTTAAGAAAATTAATAATATTTTAATTCACTTGATGGATAATATTTAGATAACGTTGACTTACAAGCTATTTTCTATTTATCTTCAATATCCAGACGAATATGGCATGCAATAGACACATGCAATACACATAAATGACAAAGTGTGCGTTTATTTCACATCTAGATCGGCATGCACGGAAGTCCGCCTACGTATGTTTACATTCAGTCTACATCGCTGAGCTCAGTCCGCGCGCTATTGAATGGAGGATTGGCTCTTCACAGTTCTGGCAGCGGATTTCTTATGAACCCTTTCCAGTGTCCCTGACATTCTTACTTGGCTGAACCAAGCCACTCCTCACTGTCTCTGATCACTTGCACTCTAATTGGTGAAAAAAAATGAGGTAAAAATTAGAACTTTCGGCTTGAATATAATTATTATATAGCCTCGCAAAAGAAATGAATTTAAAGTTCACAAAAATGCTGCTGATGCTGCTATTAATACTTAATGATAAGGTTAACCGATTCCACACCGGCTTCGTGTTAAGGCAACTCACTACCTTTAATTTTTTTTTGTAACAACATTGTCAGCGTATTTGGTTAGGTAACCACGTTACAAGGTTCGTGTGCCGCTCTACGCCATCGACATACTTCCCCTTACGACCTTGTTGGCGCTTTTGCTAAAACCGCTAGGAGGCCTTGGAACGAGCAGAAAGATGAAATGTTACCTTCTCAGATATTTCATGTGACTTGTTTTAATGTATACTAGTGATGATACCACTTGTATCAACTAATTGTAACAAATGATCATGTTTCATATAAAAATGTTAACAATGGCAGTTTAAAAGACCGAATTGATCATTATTTAATATTATAAACTGTTTGACATTGAAAACTGTTAATGTCGAACTACTATTGTGTCCCTTACTGCTGTGGGTTCGAGCATCGGAAGGGTCACGTAAGGAAGCCCTCCAGCTGGGTTGGAAAAGGTCAGCGGCCCTCTGTGAAGTCGGGGTTTTCTTCCATCTATAATAACCTGGGCGTCGCTATATGACTGAAACTCTGTCTCAGCACCGATAAACTCCAGCTATCTGTGCCTATTTATTAGTCAACCTAAATTTGTGGCCAAACAGGTGCTTTGAAAATTCGAATTTATCAGCAAGTTATTTCAATAGAACACCTTTCTGCTTTCTATTTTACCAGGTTCAAAATAGACCGATCTAATGGACAAAATCAACTTAGGGTGATTTCGATATAAGTCGGATAGACTAGCCTACGGTCGGTCTTCAGTTGTCTTTAGAACTGTCTCAATAGACTCTATCCTATACATAGAGTTTGTTACAGAGAGGCTGGTGCATGGACCACTTGACAAAATGCAGCAGACGCGTGTGGTGAAGACAGAATATGTAATGAGTAATAGGATAACTGCGTAGTTTTCACAAATACTTTCTTCAGACCACTTGAATGCGACAGTAACTATGAACACAAAGGCAAACAAAGCATTATTATCGCCGGCCAAGGGAGGCGATATTATACCATCGAGCAAGAAAGCAACTTTTTACTGACGTAATAGAACAGCAGGTTCCTTCTCAATCAGTCGCAGAAAGATAAACAGATCAGACTGCCGGGAACAAGCTCTGGGAAACTGCTTTGAACGCTGGGAAATCTGGACTGTGTTAAAGGCTACCGGAAGCACGTGTTGTTTAGACTGTTAGGCGCATAATTGGGCAGATTCGATTGGAATACGCCTATTTATTCCTGGCATTCCCTATTTGCGCAGCTTATAATTTTCTTATCGACAAGTAGTAGCTTCATGGGTTTAAGTAACTATGCAGATATCCTGTTCGAACGAGACTGCACCTAGATGCATACAAGGGAAATATCAAACTGATGTCGCTTATATCCATGCTATGAGTGATCAACACCTGATTAATGTATGTATAGCAGTTATAAATTTAGCTTCCTATTTCACATGAATGGGGAATCAGAATTTTTTTAAATATCAGCTTTGATAACATTTCCCAGCTATGAACCTCTCCTTCAACTTCAAGCGCTTCGACAACGTCACATAGTAACTTTCTGTTCACTTGGCTAACGGCGTTGTTTTTTTTAGCATTTTTGGAAATGCTAATACTTGTTCGTAGATCACAAACAAAAACGCATTAATCCAACAATTAACGGTATATTTTATGCTGACTATTTTCCATTGTTGCATTACCTTTCTTTTGTTATGTTGGATATAAGTTGAATGAAGAGAAGTATTCGTGAAAATAGGTAAAAATGTAGTTTTCCTGCAAACCGTTATAACTTCTGACCTCACCATAATCGTCTGCAGTTACTGCTGCTGGTATCAATACTTTGAAAACATATACGTAAGTAATAGTATATTGTTATATGTACATGAGATATATTGCTAACATTACACTAATATAACTAACTACATATATAGATAACCATACCCATTTGAACAATAGCTCAATTTTGCATTAAATGTTTGCCTTTTTGGAAATTTTAGAATAAACCATTGCAATATAGGCTCTTTTTACTGCAATTTTACATATTTAGACCACGAATTATTTGGTTAGATCAACAACATAGCTGCTTTCAAAGTAAGGAAAACTTACACACACACACACACACACATAATGAAAGAAATTCTGGATAAATGAGCGTATTTGTACATAATTTAATTTTTGACAAACATCAGTCGACCGAACTCTAGGAACTTCAACTTATGGAGTACTCGGTTACATATTCGTGTCGTGCTTGAATGTCTTAATAATAATAATAATAATAATAATAATAATAATAAAAACAGCAATCAGACGAAGATCAAGGGCTCTATATGGTCCTAAATCGCTCACTAGAGTTCATAAGCTTATTTAAAACCATTCTTGTAACGCGGTTACCTCTAGCAGTAATCAAGTTTAATATAAAAATAATTCTTAAGCTAGTCAATCATCTGGAGGCCTCATTTTTCATGGGATCAACATTACTTTAAAAATTAAGGTAGAAATCCATGAGGTGACCAACATGCCAAAATAAATTAAATTCTAACCATTAGTTTCAGAGTAGGGAAATTTTGATTTTTTATAAAGAGGATATAAGGAAAAAGCCGACATTTTAGGGACTTCATTTTTCAGGATCAACTTCATTTTAGCAATTATGGTAGACAGCCATGAGATACCACTTGGGAATTTTAGCAAGTATGGTTGACAGCCATGAGGTGACCATTTGTGCCAAATGAAATTTAATTCTGATCAGAGGAAAATGTTTTCGAAGTTTTTAATGTATGTTGGTTATCATAGCGACCAAAGTCCTGCATAGATCAAGTTTATTTTAGCAACTTTTGAGAAGGGTCACCGAAGGATCATTCATGACAAGTTTCATCAATTCCTATCCAGTGGTTTCAGAGAGGATGCCGTTGAAAGAAAACTGTTGACGACGAACACATGGTGATCAAATAGCTAACATTGAGCACGTTGGTCTCCATCGTCGGAAACCCTCGGCTGACTTAATCCGGTTCACTACAAGACATCATGCGGCCTATAGATGACATCGATAGAGTGGGTATTTGACGAAAGTTGTGCCCTGTTGAGCTAAAAATTAAAAGAAGAAAAAACGAACCTTACGTTATTAGGCAATATTACTACTATTATTATTATTGTGTGACATTTGTAATGTATTATACTGAGCTGTCTGCCATTACCCATCCTCTGGAAATTATTGTCAAAATGTCTAGCTACTAATTATGAAGTGAATAGGAGTTTAGGAACGGTTCTGTAAACGCGGTCCGTTTTTCTTTTATTGTTTAGTTCAACCATATCTATTAAATAATCTATTGTCGGTGTCCTATGGATTCTAAACCTAGTTACGCATCGCTTCATAGCTATTTCCTACTGCCGACTTGTCTTTTCATTTACTCTCAATCAGGGGGCAAAACGACACGGTATTGCGACATGTGTTGCTTTCTGTTGAATAAATGATAAAACCACATGTGTCAAAGCGCGTGGCGCAAGTTTACGCATCCAAGCGGATATACTCGGTTACGATCGTTGATTCGTTGAATGAAAACAACTCGGGGGGAAAACCACTGCTCTCTCTTCATGGCGTTGGACACATTAACATGCCACAGTGTGGCTAACTTGGATTTTGATGGAACCGAAATCGTAAGTAAAGGATTATAAGTTCAATTTTAATTAGAATGTTATCTTTTATCTAATAAGTGCAGGTTATGTAACCGTTGTTTCGTATATTGACCCCTATATGATACATATATTTATACCTGTTAATGATAATCTCAGATGCTCACATTGATTATTTGGAATATAAATTGATATTTCTTGTTGACTTACTGTTCAGTGTTTAGGCAAAGGCTGATTTTTACTTTGTCGATTTCCTAAAATTGTCATCGTTGTTCACTACTTTTTGTATCTTCTTTATTATAAATTACATACATGTATACATTAAAAAGTGCATTACAGACTATTTCTTTATGACTTATAATTTCAGTATCAGTATTCTGAGCTTAAACTTAATTTTGTCCAGTTTCTGTACAACTTCAGAAATCTGTTTCGACTCCAGCAAGGTCTTTTGTCATTTTAAAATGATGTATGGTAAAATGGTAAATTCATCAGTTTTCACGACTCGAGGTATTAATTAACTTCTTGACATGAATTCTGTCTAAAAATATTGTATACCTTGCGTTATTGAGAACAAGATTGCACGAAATAGACGTATTATACATGAATACGAAGGTTGTAGGTTCGAACTCCGCTGGGGACAAACATCTTTCTGATCTCCAGGTCATTTCACTCTTCTCAGTTTAAGATAAACTCTTAGCGAACTAACATTTTATATATGCAACCCAGGTTCGATCTCAGGTCGGCCCAACGTTTATGTGAAATGACATTTCCTCTTGTCCAGGAATTCTTGGATGTTGAACTCCCCCAGCCCCACCCCCTCTAACATCAACACGCGGCATGGATCTTGCGAACTCCACCGCCAGTACCATCGAAAATAGTTTCCTTGTCGCAGTTGTTTCGCGTAGAGTGTTATTGTCATCAAATGAATAAAATTTAAACTAGAGAGAGAGAGAGTTTATTTATGATTTTGACAATGTCTCGTACTCAACAAATATTCTCAAAGAAAGTATTACCGAAGTTAATATTCTTTCATTCTAATAAGGTACATTATTTGATAAATAATGCCTTTAAATATAATGGAATGAATATTGTTCTTTTATCTGGTAAATTAGCAGTTAGTTTATGAATACACCAGAAAATGTAGGATTTATAAGATGAATTATCTGAAACTGTTTGACGAATACTGGGCCTGGTTACAGAATCATTAAGTCAAAAGTGTATATTTTAGACTCAAGTCTCAGGGAATGCTAACTTTCAAAGTGACGTTTTACAGAAATTTTAGTAATTAAGTGAGTAGAAAATTAGTCTCTCTCTCTCTGTGTGTCTGTCTGTCTGTCTTAGTATGTTAAAACTTAGAATGAATTAGTGTCCTAGACTTAATATCACAGCATCTTAACCTATACTCATATTTTATTCATAATGAGTTCTTGATCAAATATCACCCACCATTTTATGCTTACAGTGTGATATGTTATATTGTTTAGGTAGATACGGAGCACAACTTCTCATACTTATTATTATAAATAGGACTTACATAACATACGAAAAAACACGTACATTATTAATAATTTGTAAACGTTATTTAAACTTTAATTTATTTTGTAAAGCTCATTTAGATATCAATGCTGGCTGTAAAAACTGTGTTTATATGTGTGTGTGAGGGGGGGGGGTGTAAACAAGTCAACCTTGGTAACGTTATCAGATGGTAACATTTATCATAAGCTGAGTGTCTCCTTAACACACCTGTATAAAATAACGTTAGCTGTAGGTATATTATGATACAGTGAAAGTGACATGCATGGCTAGTCTCAGTGTTAATATCAGCGAGTATCATAGCGAGTTATGGGTTATTAATAATTTAATGAAGTTAAACGTCAAACGATAATCTACTTGCAGTAAGGTAGTTTTAGCGGCCATTATAAGCAGGAGCAGTAGTAGTGGTAGTGCATGGTAGTATTAGGAGAGGTATAATAATAATAATAATAATAATAATAATAATTTATTAATCCACCTTTAAAAAAGGAAGTAGCTACTCACGAAGTTTAACGAAGTATCACGGAATATCGCGATTTTCAAATTAGGAAGTATCGTGGTGATATGCCCTGTAATATGCCATATATGTTTATCCTTATCAAGTGGTGGGAAAAAGTATCGACATCATGCTTCTAATTTCTTTGCTAATTGTTTCAGTGGTATTGAATCGCCAACCGTAATAACTTCTAATTACTTATCTTGCTGTTTTTTGTTCAGTTAGTTGTGTTCTTGAATAACGATGTTAAATCCCCAGAACTTTAAGATGTGTGACAGACATAAGCAACTTGTTCAATTCTTGATTATTTTCTGATTTCTGCTTTAAAAAAAGCTAAATTAATATACCCTAAAGAAGGTTTTGCTCCGAAAAATGAAATAAATAAATGGATAATAATAAGTCCACAATTGTCACTTGCTGATAGGCACTTTTACACTACATGTTTTAAATTATTTGTCTAAATGTGAAATGAATTATGTTGAATGTTGACATTTTCACCTCGGAAAAAAAAGGGTTACGTATTCTGTGCTCTTGGTGAATTCTTATCAATTGGCTATGCATCAAGATATGCAGTTAATCAAATCGAAAGGCAGTAAAATATATTAAGTGACGTAAGGTACTGATTTTTTTCTCTCTTGAACATATTAAAATACAACTTCAGGAAAGCTGTTTGGAAGAAATCTACTGTTGTTAGGTGTTATTAGTTAGTAGTCATTAAATGCAACTATGCATTGATTTCAGATTTGTCATAGGCAAGAAATTTAGACATGACTGTTTCAATCTTGAATTTCATAGAACTGCTAAATCGATTGGTGAATAAAGCCACTGCGTCTTATATGGAACGGATCAATATAATATGAACAAATAGAACATATATTTTATTTTGACTTATACATAGTACATCATTATAAAATATTTGAAATAAATAAATAGATAAATAAATAAATCAATCAATAAATAAATCACGTGAACTATAAAGAACAAAAACCTAGACACAGACTACGCGAGTGGAATTATAATTAAACAATTGTATTTCTAATTGATAAATTAAATGCTTCTTTTATCGTATATTGCATGACTAAACTATGTGTTTTTGTTTGAAGACTTAATGACTTCAACGAACTTAAACATACTTGTCTACTAATATAATATTTAGGTATTTTCTCTATATGTTACTAGGACACACACAGACAAAATGATACTTTATAAAATGTAACGCGGCTGTTTAAAGTTCGAATGATTGACTTGTTCTGTTCCGGTGGTTGAGTGGCTAGAGCGTCCACAACGTAATCTGTTGGTCGTAAGCTCGATACCTGCTTGGCGCTCAGCACATAAGGGTAGTCCCAGGACTGGTTGGCCCAGTGTCAGGGTAATGTGACTGGTTGTGGTATCATGTCACTTGTCTACGGTGTGGTATCATTAATGAAACAGAAAAATATCGACGGGATATTAAAAAACGGGAAAATAAAGTACTTAATTTGATTTATAAGCAACCACCTGTACCAAGTAACCAAGCTTATTTAAGAAACTAGCTTTAAAATCGAAGTCATTTGCTACAGATTTGACCGTAAGATTCGACACAGTGACACGTGACCTCCATTAAGCAGGCACCTGCACTTAGGCAGCCAAAAAAAAAAGGTCTGTTTCTGGTCTCCAGCAAATAAAAAAAGGGTCGGTAGGTCGGGATTTTTTTTTTTTTTTTTTTTTACATGAAACGAAAGGTAAAAGAGGGAAATATAAAAATAAAAAAAAGAGGGTCGGTCGGGTGACCAGAAACGGAACTATTGTTTTTGGCCTAAAATTGACAGTTTAGATAGATTGGTCTGCTTAAGAAAGGTTGGTCTGCTCGAGACATGTTGGTCTGTAGGAAGATATCTGAATAGAGACTGTATCGCTTTTGTTCCCAGGGATCACTGATAAAAACAAGCGAATTATGCTGCGAATGTTGAACGATATAGAAACGATGTGCTTAATATCTTTTAACGATGCATGAAAAAACAAGAAACCCAAACAATGTAGAAGATTTCTCATAATATTCGTGAGCCATGGAATGAGGCCAGATGTATTTAACGGCCCGTGTCTTGGCTTCAAAATAAATAAACCCATCAAGGCCATGTTTGATGCATAAACCATAGCATGTACAGTTGTCGTAGATAATGAAGCCTATACTGCCATTAGCAAGAGAAACATAATAATGAAAAAAGAAACTTAGGAGAACGAATAAAAAAAAGAAATTTATGTGAATGAGACGGTGCGAGCCATTTGAGGTTTCAGAAGTTTTTTATCTGTGTAAAAAATGTATGAGTTTTGTGAGACCTTCATTATTCCACTTGACAGATGTGAACGTGCTCCCTTTCTCCCGCAGGGTTAAATATCCCTGCGCGCACGTAGTGCCTCAGTTTCCGGTGCAGTGAGCCTCGGGTTAAGAACTTGAGTCCGTGTGAAAGAAAATTGTCAGTGAAGATTTTCTTGAACAGAATGAAGTCACTAGGTCATGTAATTAAGTTTTATATGATCTTTGGCGCGTTATTTGTCTCCATCCACCTATGTTCATTTATCCACCCATTTATCCACCCACTCATCCATCCATCTATCCGTCTGTATCCGTCCGTCTGTTCGTCCTCTTGTCAGTTGACATCCCTCAGCCCCTTTATATGACACTGTCTATATATATCCGCCCTACACCAGTGTGTCATTATAGACAGTCTTCAACTGTATATCATGCTTCTCTGATAATTCTATTTAACTTCATTGAGAGCAAATAAACAAGACGGTTCCTAGATAATTGCAACCAAATATATTCAAGCCATCATATATACATTCTCAGAATAGTGCTAAGTCCAATACTTCCCCTTGAGAAAGGCTTGACCTCATTATTTACAGGAACCTTTCATTACCTCCCACTCGTTCACTCAAATGTTTGAAACCTAATGATGGCACATACATTTGGCCAATAATACGCATCAGCAGTCACGTGTCTTAATTAGCAAAAGAACTGCTGGATACATTACACCAAATTCTTCATAATTAGCCTCCAGCAGTGTGTCATACGTGAAGGGGAAAGACAAACAGAGTGTGTTAAATTTCTTCTTTTGTTATCATAATGTTTTTATCTTTTCTGACACTAAGATTTTTTTTCTTATTTTTTTTTATCGGAAATGATAATTTGACCTTCACCTTTTTCTTTTCTGATTATTTTCAGCTCTCTCTCTCTCTCTCTCAGAGTAATCTATCATATTCGGTATTCATGATAATAAATGCTCAACAATTAAGTTTTTTTATATTTTTTTTTCATTTGAAGCGAAGCGAGAGTTGGTGCAGTGTAGGATGCGATGTACACAGTCGAGAAATACATGCGGCTAGATGTAAACATGATATATAAGTAAGCCGTTACTAGTAACCGCAGTATGTCAAAATAACCACGGGTATAAATCTCGGTTTAAACGTTCCATCGACAACACTTCAACCTTTTGATCTATAGCTCATGGACCGTAATTACGACACCAAAATTTATTAATCGACCGTGGTTAAACATGAATTACCATACAGAACGGACATTGATACTAGAGGAAAACGGGTATACACATTGTATTTCGAGGGCTGACTGCGAATCTGCCCCAAGTGTAAATAGAAATAGAAGAATATATAAAAGTTTCATAACAGTTTATTAACCCTTTCCCTCATAAAGACTCATTTTGACGCACTCAATAGGTGCCACATAAAACCTGATCTGCAGAAAACCACAGTTAAACCTTACCAAATTTAATTATAAAGTACTCATTTCCAGACCATTGAGGAGCAGCGAACAGCATAAAACCTGATCAGCCTGCGAGTTACTCGCAGGCTGATCTGGTTTTATGCTGTTCGCATAGGTCTTTTCATGGTTTCCTCTATGAGGGAAAGGGTTAAACATATTAGAGAGGGGTATTATTTGTGTAATGACGGATCTAGTCTCGCATTTCAACATTTTTTGAAATCTTTTGCAAACGAGAGAGGGAGAGAGGCCCTAGAACTTATTAGATTATGTCATGGAAGTTTAAGTATGTCTGATTATTTACCTATAAAGAACCTCGGCATCAATCGGTTACTGGGTCATGAACCATTACACTAGTGGGTGATAAAATGGCAGCATTGGAGCGATAGCCGAGTAACATTTTTGTCAAAGTTGTAAAACTATTTTTTATATGAAATTTGATCGTGCGAAAATCGGTCCTGTAACGATGTTTGGTGTATACAATGAAAACGCAATGATTTTTTATGTGTTTGCGTGCGGATTGGATCAATACTTCCGGTATTTTACGCATGTGCGTGACATATTTAGCTAACTTCCGATTGTGACTCACAAAAATGAGGGCAAAGTTCAACATAGTACTGGTGACGTAATACTAATAAAAATGAGCTCTTAATCAAAGCATTACATTTCAAACCATATTATTCAAAACTGCACTTCCGATTTGGGCTTCCATTTTACAATATCGTGCAAATTCGATCGGAATTAATTTAGCATAGAAAAACGTTTTCCGATTGCTTTGAAAAAAAGAAAGACAAATATTGTTTCTTTATGCCGCTGACTGGTTATGTATATTATTTCTATAATGCCACAATAATGTTAGAAAAAGTGACCGAGCAAAAGGTATAGTAACTTACTGAAATATCATCTTAGTCCAATCGATGGCATGCTTTATCATGTATGACTCATATAAACAGAAAACAATGAGCCAGAAAAATAATTTTGTTAAACAATGATTAAAATGAAATGAAGCACTCCTTTTTTCCAGTAAAACTAGTTCAATGATGCATTTGAAATACGAGCATGTTAGG
This sequence comes from Solen grandis, assembly GCA_021229015.1. Taxonomy (NCBI): domain Eukaryota; kingdom Metazoa; phylum Mollusca; class Bivalvia; order Adapedonta; family Solenidae; genus Solen; species Solen grandis. Next base: position 8,798,064 of record CM037783.1, read on the forward strand.
TTTGTGCGTTGAAAGCACGTGCATCCCATTTCCTGTTTTGATCAACAATTGCACTATTGCACCCTGTATTAGCGACCACCTGCATTAAGCAGCCTGTACGTAACTTTCACAAACATTTTGATATACATGTACGTTTAACCTTCATTTAGCAGCAACCTTTGCTAGTGGCCATTTCTTATTCTGCTTCATTGGTCTACCGCTTAAGACAGGTTGGACTGTATAATGTATGTTATTATGTACGTGTGAGCGGCCCCAGATGACGCAGTCCTTTAGACTCCGAGTTATGAATCTGAAGGTTCCTGGTTCAACACCAGCCACCTCTTCTAGTTTTTCTTTAAGCAAGCATCTCTGATATAACCGAGAAAGTTTGTCAGTTGCTTGAAGAAGTATTATCTCCAGTACCGGTTTATCTAGAAGCAGCTGATTTTATTACTGACCGCCATTAAAATGACTAAGGTTATTACAAGACGTCATGAAACACCAATAACATGCGTGTTAGCGAGCGATACTATATGAGACTTTAAACTCATCCATTTTGTTCCTAGTCTAATTATTTCTGAAAGACAATTAATATTCAATGGGATTCCCTCTGTCTCATTAACTTAAATCCGTCTCCCGTTTTACCTGTATTTGTCAGTAGATATTGACTTAAAATAATTAATGTTTCTCTAGCACAATAAACGAATATGTTTCAGAATATTATGTATTCCCGACTGTTTGCAAAACCTATCGAATTAAAATCAAGACTGTCCGGTTTGGTTCGTAAATTAATGAAGTGTCATCCAGTTCCCGAGGGCATGTATGGAAATTGAAATTAGTAAACGTGAAGAGCTCAATTCATCTAGGCTTGTTATATTTGTGCATGTGCCTAAAGTTGCTTTAATTAAACCTACGCTGGTAAACTAAGGAAACTAGTTAGGATACAAAATATTGTACAGACGTTCGTGTTCACTATCAATTATTGGTTAGGGGAAGAATTCTACATCATTTGCTTTTAGGTTTATTCAAGAGTAAAAAAGTAAATAATTGTATACAGCCTGTATAATTGATAACATGAACACAGACTGTCTTGGTTTTTTATTAAATTGATGAAGAAAAACCCGATGACACCACTGCAGTTTCAATGGAACTATTTGCAAACTTAAATACTTCAACGATTCATTTTACTGTTCGTAATTCCTGTACATCTGGCCTGCATCTGGCATCACATTATGCTATTTTCGTTTCAGTGGTCCCCAAACGATAAACGCTGGCTATTCACTGTTGCATTTTTACCATTTTCATTGCAATTGCAATTCACTAGTTAAAATACTAGTTTGTGGATACCACTTGATCTGTCAAAATATCAACAACACACAAAATGTACCGGTGAATACACTTTGATTTTGAGGTTTTCCGTTGCCCCTACCTGCTGTGGTCTCGAATCTCAGTCCGGCCATTTCTGTTTCACGCGCGGAAGCATTCCAGCTTGCGCTAGGTCGATTGTTCTACCCTGTTTTTCCTAAACATTCGGGGTATATCCTCTACCTGTACAAATCAGGACGTCAAAAGAACGAACTACTTTTGCATCTAAGACGTCTGACTGTAAGGGCATGACCTGAAAGTGTGTTTCCCGCCTATCATCCGCTGCACGTGTTACACAGTTCTGGCACAATTTATGAATAGTAGAATGATCCCCACCTTAAAGATTTATTCAATCAATTCCAGGATAATATGAGCCAAAGAAAATTAGTTCTGCTTTAGTTCAATTGCACTAATTTAAGCGTCAGATGTTACCAGCTGAAGCAGGCTTTGCACTCGTTTTCTGCTCATGTATCTACTCCCCTAAACCTATTAATGAAGACACGTGGATCATTTATATTGATTCGCCTATATCGCCTTTGTTAAAAATCATATTAGTGTTTCATATTCAGTATGAACAAGATTTCTGGATATGAAATAAAACTTGAAATTGGTTGTCATGATGTGTTTCGTTATACTTAAATGGAATTTGGTGAAAACCGTTAGAAACTTAAAAATATCTTTAAATTCAAGCATTCAGAGGATTCGGTTATTTTAATGTATAAAGTAATGCACCAATCGTAAAATAAATAAATAAATAAATAAATAAATAAAAAAACACTTATTCAAATTTAAGCAACCATTATTTTTGTTAATGCTTTACCAGTAAGCATATGATTTAAAAAAAACATTTATAAAAAAATAGAAAGAATGAAAGAATGTCCCATACGACCAGTGTAAAAACAGACCAGTGTATTAATAATTCGCAGGGAGACCAGGTTCTATAATGTTCGCTACTTTCCAGTATCTTCAAATGAGGAGATACCACTTTTCTTGTTTAACTTGATGGTCCAACATAGTGTATTGACAAATTTAAGGTGTTTTTCCAAAGCGACCCGGTGCCTCATGAATGAGAGCGTCCGCCTAGCAACCGGGATGTCACGGATTCGACCCATGGCAGGATCATACAAAATCGATAAAAAGGGTACCGCTATATCTCCTTTGCGCTTTGGCGTTTAACGCATAAGGGTAGTTGCAGGATTGGTTTGCCCGGTGTCAGGATAATGTGACTGGGTGTGGTAGCATGTCACTTTGTCTATGTCGTGATATCGCAGCGCTTTATTCAGATCATGTGGACAACACCCTTACATGACTGCATCATGGGACGTCAAACGTAAATATGCAAATACTCAAAGTGTTTTTAAATCATGCCAAAAATCTTACACTAAATTCACCTAAACATAAATGTATGGAATAAATGCATAAAAGGAATATTTTCATTGCATATTATGCTACAATGTTGATTATTTTATGATAGCGAAAAAGTAAGAAACTGGCCACTTCTTATTTCATTCATTGAGATAACGTATTCTTTATAGAACAATTCTCTCTTTCTCTCTCTCTTTCTCTCTCTCTCTCTCTTGTGTAGAGTAATATTACAGTTTTATTTTTACAACTCTCTCCAACATTTGTATATCTTTGATTTTGTTTTCTGGATATGTAAAGGTCAGTAAATTCTTTCATGATTTCAAGCATTTATAATCTGTCTCGTGTCAGGAGTGAATTGTTTATTTTGATAAAAATGTCAGACATATTTAATGGCTTCACTGGCCGTGCACCTTGGGTCAATTGGCTGCATCCGTTCCCTATAACCAGGCGAGGTGTTGCAGGCCTCTGCCAATGATACTGCCCCATGTCGTGTGATATGTGGTGACATGTTTGTTTATTATATCTTCTGTTTCAATTTGAGTTTGCTATTCAAGACATTATATACTGCCCTTCGTCCTGTGCAGAACGTTTCTTGGTATTTGAAGTCAAATATATCAAATATAGCCAATTCATACAGTATACTGTATTGTTGTTATTGTTTTTATTTGGATATCTGTATTGAAATATATTATCTTAAACAACACAGTAACTTGTTATTTTATACACCATAAGGAGTTACCACGACTAAAGCATTTCGGACTACCGGACTTTTACTACAAAATTTCACCGGATTACTTCTGGCAGTGGAACCACAGAACTGCCATTTTCGTTAGAATCTGGATTATCATAATATGTGTGATTTTTTTGGTTCTCCGATACTGTATATTAAACATACAGTACAGAGGGAACACAAAAATATCAAAGGAACTTGACAATTCTGTTCCGATTGTCGTTGGTCGCCGACGATCAGGTACTTTACTGAAGAGAGATAATCGATTTACATATATATATATATATCCGTTCCGCGACGTCATTGTAAAAATTATATCATATCATATCATGTGTTGTCTGTATAGTGTACACTGTACATCATCCTGGAATCTCTTGATTTTACCCAGGTGTCCATATGAAGCCTTTTAATATCCCCTTTTAAACAATAAGGCTCAAAGCTAAGTATAACCTACTAACTGCTCCATCATTATAAGCTAAAACTGCGACGAAAAGTACTTTATAAAGTACTTGTAGCTGTATAATTAAACTCCTTGCTTGAATTTACTCTCTGGTTCAAGTGATTATTAATCGGAAACTTATCGATTATGCCCCATCCGATTGACCGATAATCGATTGTGACACATACCAACCGATTTCTATCCCTAAAAACAATATTTGTATTGACTGTTCTTATTTTGAGCTCATCATTTACCTATTCATCATAATGAATGTTATTTAAATGAAATAAATCTAAACTGAAATGAGGGACTTGAATCTAAAATCAAAAGGGAAAATAGATACCGTTAAATAATAGTAATATATTTTGGTCCGTTCACAATCCATGCAAAATATGTTAAATTATATATAAAAATGATCATCGACGATTTCTTATAAATCAATGTTGCCTCTTTCTGGATGACATTTCAATAGTTCATATAAACAATACTTGAAGTGTAATTATCTTCACCAGAATATCTGTCTCGATGACTGTGTTTATCTCGATAACATTATTTATCCCGATGGAATTTAATCTAAAGCACTTGCCAATTATTGTGACTTTGTTTATTTCCTACCTCTCTACAAATGAATGTTTTGTTGTTTATTTTTATCCACCTGAGACGGGGAAAACTCACTGCTTGTGAAAACAAATATTTTCCTGGAAACTGTATCAGCCCACCGGGAAATGGTTTAAATTAGCTAAGGCGTGTAGAAATCTGTTTCTGTCGAGTTTTTACCTTGTATAGTTTTGATCTTAATCCATCTAGACTCACACCTCACGAACAGTATATAAACAGCTAAGTTATTCAATAAACTTGAAGAACAGCGCAGTGGTTTTGGAGTTCTAAGGATCATTTACATGTCAGGCTAGCTTTACGGGAAGCTCCTCAATCGTAAAACTAAAAAAAAACACTTAAATTCTATCATTAAACGTATGAAATGTAAAATGAGCATGCTCACAAAATTCCTATTCTTTTGGCCTTTTTTTCCCGAAGGAACTTTATTTCTTTTTCTCATATTAAGTGCTCTTTTTGAGGAATCTACAAGTTAAGCCGATTAGCTTTTGTTTAAACGAAAACTATCAAAATCCTTTAAATCCGTCTTAGTTTTGTCGGTGCAATGGGAAAATTCCGGAACATACCAAACTTATCCGACTGAGATTTCTCGGTGTATACGGAAGAGTCCGAAAAATACCGAATCCACCCGAGTGGTTTTAATTAAACAATTACGTGGAAGCACTCACTGAAACAGCTTTTATGCTCATCAGTAATTATCGCATGTTGCCGAATTTACAATCTACATTAACCATAAATGAGATAAACGTCTCGTAATAACAATACACAATTTCAGTAATGAGCGATCAGCAGAAAATTGTCTGCACGTGCCGAAAGATATTACCGCTTATTTCACAGGGATTTCTGGTCTTCGTTTGGTTCAGCCGACTTTAATCTTACTCGGTGGCATCGACATATAATTATTCAATAGAGATAAACTTATTGTAAAGTCACCTTTAATCCAGTGTCTAATACCAACTTTATTGGTTAACAACAACTGGTATTTTATTGAAGTTCGACAATGGTTTATCGTATTTTATGATGAGAAAAAAAAAGAAAAACGAGAAAAAGGAGACAGCATTATTTGAACCAAGAGAAAAGTAGGTTATTGAAGTAGTTATTGTGTTTGTATGTGTATGTAGCAGGTTCAATGGTTGATGAACTAGTGACAATAATAATAGTAATGATGATAACTATATGTAATTAATAAACAGAGTATCTTTAAGAACAGACATCATGACTTACTTTTAATGTTTGTCGTTAATCACTAAAACTGCTTTTATATATCCCTGAAAAACCGGGAAAATATGTCAAAATTTCTTTTGATAAGGCAATAAATAAATAAATAAATAAATAAATAAGGTGTTTGTTTCTTCTAGCATCTTTGAAAAAAATAGGGTCAGTAGGTCGGCAAAACTTTTTTTTATTTTTAGCATTTTCCTTATCTTCCTCATTTTTTTAGAGGATATGACGAAAAACAGCGTATTGCAAACCAAAATGATGGGGGAAAAAAAGCTTAAGGTCGGTACGATCGGGTATGTGGAAACAAGTAACTTTTTTTTTATTACGCTTTAATTGAAACGTTGAGAAACATTACGGCGTCGTTTAATTTCGGTTAATACAATCATACATTTGTTGTATTGAGATCAAACTCATGATTCAGAACACGTGTTTTGCGTAAAAATTGCTCATGCTCAACCCTGACCTCTGCCTTGAATATTACATTCTGCACAAATAATATTATCATCTATATTGATAATGTTAACGGAAATATCCGATGTAGCATCTTTTTTAGAATGTAAACTAAGCCGTAAGTACGTGCGTCATACGCCTATATGTATAGAAAACAGGCTAAGAAAAATCACATCACGTGACCGGAAATTTAAAAATATATACAGCTAATTAACAAGATGAAATCATGGGACGGTTCATGTTGAAGTGAAACGCCTTTTGACACCATTAATACAAACCAGATGTTTATATTAATAGAGCATGAGTCAAATCCAGGCACCGGATAAATCCAGTCACTCTGTTTCTTTGACATAATTGAATCATAACATTCCGTTTATTAGGGCCCCACAATGGGATTGGGTTCCCTATAGTAATCGCCCTGTCCGCACATCAGTCTGTCAGTTCGTCACGCATTTTTGTCCGCTCTCTATCTTAAATTGTTTTCACCGGATCTTCACCAAACTTGCTGAGAATGTTTGTAGGTATAAAATCTAGGTCAAGTTCGATAGCCAGCAAAATCAATAAAGGCACTTAAGAGTTGCGGCCCGTCAAAATTTGAAGATTTAGGTCAAACATTTTTTTCCGGATCTTCACCAAAATGCTGAAAATGTATGAAGGTATAAAATCTAGGTCAGTTCAATAAATAGTAAACATTTTCAAGGCACTTGAGAGTAATAGCCCTTGAAATAGCCAAAATTGCCTATTTAGGTGACAGTAGTGCACCTAAAAGCTTCAACTGTATTTACCTTTCGGTAATAAGTGCAAAAAAGTGGAAAATATATGATTAACATTGAAAAATGAAATAAAAGTATACATTCAAAATATAGGAATATTACTAAGGCCGGTGGATAAGATTTTTTTCCACATTGTCAATATTATCTCTTAAAGTATGTTGGGTGTAGTCCACGCTGTAAACATAAGTTTAGCAACAAAAAATCTGCTACAAATGTATTGCTAACTTATATTTATGCTATTTCCTCATTTCAGAATTTCAGCAGTATTGTGATAAGATTTTTTTTTTAAGAATATATTGCTGGAAATCACATTTTTTTATAGTCCTGAAAATAAATTTCTAGTTTTAAGACCTAGTTTATACTTGTAAACCCTTGAAATTTACTATTTCTGTAGCATGATTTCGGCAATATACCGTTAGCACATTGTTCAAAAGTAATGATTCCTGAAGAACGCGTGTGATATAAAATCTAATTGTATCGAAGTCGTAATGAACCTAATGCACACTTACATATTTGCGGTTGTTTGCTGGGAACACATATGGTCGATTCTCGATGATGTGCATTGCACTTTTAATTGAAAAGCAAAACAGTCAACGCCTTTAGTAACTGCGAAGTGAATAGCTATAGGTGTGCATAAGTATGCAAAACATTAGCTGTATTATTTCATAATGATAATGTGACAAGATATTTATAAATTCCTATTGATGGAGGGAAGGTGGTATTAGTATTCATGATCGTATGTCTGCGTGTATAATGAGGGGTATAGATGCGAGCAATATGGCCCTCGGATACAATATGTGTGTTGTATAATGTATTGACGCAATATCGTACGAGAATTTGTCTTTACAATTAATCCCTATATGTGTATGTTTGTATGATAAATGCATTAATTTTAGTTCTAACATAGCCTTGTGTATGGTTATGTAAACAGCAGCAACAACAGCAGCAGAATTTGTAGTAGTAGAAGGAGTTTCAGCACCTGCAACATTAGTAGATGGTGATATAATACGGACACAGATTACTGCCCCATCAATCACATTTAACACTTTCCTTAAAACATATACACACTTTTCCTAAAAACAAATATTCAATTGTCCATACTTCCATCATACAATACATTAAATAAATATAAGCAAATATTGATAATAATAAACATTTATAAATGCCTGTAATTTTTTGGAATAATCCACCAACATGATTTTATACGTTTCTTAGATAGTCTATCACGAAGATTAATTTCCCTTAGGAATGAGGTGAAATGAACCAGAATGAAAATCAAGAGTCAATCTTTGAACAAAATAGAAATTAAGACTAGAGTCTTCCCAAAGGAAGCATCAAGTCTGCTGAAAACAAATAATAAAAATGAAGTTGAAGGTCGCAAAAAACAAATGTAATACCCTCCAAATGAAACTATTTACGATCAAAACATCCAATTGAAGTTAAAAGGTTTTCCCAGTAAATTAAAAAGGATGTTCCGATCCACCGGAGGAATTGATGTCACTTCCCTTACTTTGCATAACTACGTCATTCGAAAGCAGTTTGCTTGTAGAAGTTTAATGTCTCACCGAATGTATTTCAGTCACTCGGAGACATTGTCTTAATGAGACAGATAAAGTGCTGCCTTTGTGCACTATTACGCCCTGGATAAGAGGGATAAGACCCACCCGGTCACATTATCCTGAGACCAGACCCCACGTTCTCGACAGTAAAAAAATAAATTGTACTTAAGTTTGATTTTCATACTCAGACTCAACATATGCCCGTTTGTTTCTATGATACTCAAAATTTGAACCTGAGATCGTACTTCAGTATTTCCGAGAGAACAACCAATCAATGAGGGAATTACCCTTGTTATATTGAGCGCCAAAAATGCTTCTTACGTTACAGTAATGACACAAGGGCCATCTTTGTATTGTATCCCCAAATTTCAGGTTCCATTTCCACTTATTTCTCGATATTCAGACCATCTTTTGTTAAGACCATTTGGTCTCTTTCTTTTGGTCTTATTCAGGTTTTACTGTATATATGATTAAAACATTACTTTATCTCCGACCGTCTCTCAAATGTCTTGTCTTAAATGTAAGTAGCTTTTCATTTAAAATGTTCTTACGGAAGAAAAAATCCCTTATCACCATTTCGGAATGTTTGAACCGTCAGTTACAAATTCCGCTTATTATCCCAAATAACACGTAAGTAATAAATCTGTAAGCCGCGGCAGTGAATGGCACCAAGAACCTGAGAATAAGACTGTATTACTTAATTAAACATGACATTTGTTCCACTAACCAGTTTCATAAAGTATAATAGCCATACAGACTCCACAGGCAGCTAAGACGTTCACCCATTAAGTTGTCTCCGTTAACGTATTTTTCAACATTGTTATGGTGTGGTTTCGCTGTTACTAACACCTAGTATAACTTTACAAGCTGTAACACATGATTCCGTGATTTTTCTTTACTGCCAATGTCAGCACCTGTTAATTGTTGATGGCCCTAAGTCTCGGTGTTTCTACTAAGCAAGTAACATATCGAACCCGATGTAGATAAGATATCGATGCCTAAAGATACAAACACGCTTCCTTGCATACCCAGCGTTGCCATTATGGCGTGGACCAGTAATGCGGGGTAATGATCCTCTCCGCGTATTAAGCTTAAGGTAATCCATCCATCATTAAATTGTGATCATGATCCATCAAGTGATCGTGAGAATTTTATAGTTAAATGCAAACCTTTATAGACTTTGAGCAAAAGAGCCAATCATTCCAAGTCAGAGGATGATGCATCTGCACTGCAGTCTTTATGAGCATTTGAAGGACCATGATTATAATTGAATGATGGATTACCTTCACAGATCCAGGAAATATAAATATAACAGATTCCTGTCAGTTTTTGATATGGCTGAATGAAAAGTATATTGATATTATGTGGTATATTAGAAATTAAGGGGAGGAAAAGATTGCTTTAAAAAGAGAGAAGAAGAAGAACAACAACAACTCAAAGTTAATCCCTTGCCTACCTGCATCGCCGTTGTGCTTCGATTGCATTGCTACGAGTGGAGATAATCATTACATTGGATTTATCGCCCTTGCAGGCAGGTCTGAAATGTGCTGCGAAATGAAAAGTGTACGCCACAATATTTGAAATTAATATACCTAAAACGAATTTAATTTGTCATTAAAGGAAACTTTCAAATTATACAACATTTATTGAACATGATTGAAAATAAACGAGACCATAAATCTTCTAATGCACTAATCAAAACTTTGAAATAGGAAATAAAAGGCATTTAATTTGGTATACTAGCAATAAAAGGAAATGAATACAGGTAATTTATTGTTACGCCCATTCTTTTTAAGCTTCCGAAGAAAAAGCAAACATGTTTTGAATAAAAAATTACAAGAAAAAAAGAAAATTAACAAATGCAAATAAATAAAAAAAATAACAAGTAAGAAAGATGAAAAATATATCAAATAAAACCGGAGGAAATAGAAATGGGAGCTGCATCTTTTATAAGTTTTATTCCACTGCATTTCAATTGAGCTGTTATACATGATAGAACAAAAGTATCTATATTGATTCTAAAATGACACATTATTGCTATTTATACACTTAATGGCCATCTTTGAAACACAGAACACATTAGAAGGCCGTCAGTCTAATGCATGTGTCTAAGTAAGATTAAGTGTTCCAATGTCGCCACAAGTCCGATCAGCAGGAAGAGCTTCTCAAATATTTAGCAGCTGATATGAATGCACATATTGTACTCGACAGAATTTATGATTCAGCATTAGACGATTGACTCCGAGGGTTGTAGCTGGAGAGGTTTGCACATTAGAATTAATGATTATTAAAATTGCGTACGTATTTACATCGATGAAATATATTGATTTTCTTCTTGTTGATGTGGGATGATATTCTTCACTTTGATAAATCAATAAATATATATGTTCAGAAGCTATGAAGCTGTTATAAGGTAACAGTTATTCACATCATAAGTTACCAAACGTAATGAAAATAACACCACGGATATTTCAATGGCAGGAATGAATAATGATTATAAATTTACAAAATATTTTTTTTATCAGCGACATACAGTTCAACGGAGTTTCATGTTCAATCCCCGACAGGCTGAGCATTTTGAAGCTTTTCCTGACGAAAAGTACTTGCCAGTGTACAATTCGGGAACCGTCGAAGTGGTAAAAATGTTTCTAAGGTAATGTCCCGTTAATGGTTCCGCTAATGGACCTCTACCAAGATAACCAAGGTACCCTAATGAAACATTAGGAAACATTGGTTATCTTCGTGAAAGGCCATGCGGTCCGAAATGTAGCGGAACCATTAACGGGACATTACCCTAAGTTGAACAAGAACAGAGCGTTCTCTTGTCTTTCGCAAGTTGTTAGTTTATTTTCTGTACTTCTGTTAATATTATGTTATTATGCTATTTTTAAACAGTCTTGATCAACTCCCTTAAGGTAGCTGTCTGTAGTACATGAAATTACTCTTCCGAATTTAATTATTTACGGTAAGTACTGCAGGGAAATGTCTTTCGTAAATTGTTTTCTACTTTTAGATACAAAATCAAAGGAATGAAGTTTCAAAATGACGTTAACAAATATTTATTCCCAATCCACTTTCTTCAAATATACCCCAGCGCAAGTTTAAAGGCATTAGAGGAAAATCACATATTCCTAAAAGTATAACTATATCGCAGAACTCTCTGGTATCAGATAACTGCCCTGTATAATATAGAAATTGGCGGGACAAATATTGAAGTTTATACGTACTTTTCATGATGAATGTTGCTTCAATGGAATGATGAACTTCTGAAAGTTCTGATATATAAATTTATGAAATCAGCATCTGACCAAAAAGGAAACACAATCATCCTTTTGATGAACAAAAGAGCTTAGCAATTAGTGCGTTTCAGTTTCATTTTATGTTTTTGGCTACTTTATAATTAATAAAAAAGGGATTAAAATGCCACATTAAACAAATATTACATTACAGTATTCGCTTTCAACGTTTCGTTATTCATACATTTAATGTGGGTTTGGGTAAGTAGTTTTGGGAGTAATTAGTAAGACATTACTGAAGCGCAAATGATCCTATTGCTGTTATTCTAGATACTCCTAATGCATTTCTAATCGAATAAAGACTATCAGGGAACAAAGAGGATAACCGACAAGACAAACTAAAACTTTTGTTCAATATTAATAACAATATATAAAACTTATATAAGTGCATAACTATGGAGAAAAAAGTACAGGCATTTTAACTTTGCAATGAACTTAAAGAGGAAGACAGAAGAATGTTAAGCACGTGTACTCCTGAAGAATTCCTTAGAATGTTAAAGTACCAGAGTCAAAGAAATGGTCTAGTTGTGTGGTATTTTCATACAGGTAGCATTTTTACTTGTGATCTTTAAGTTTGATAAAGGTACATAGGGCCGTTATGCTACTTGATAGTTGGCCTCTCAATGTATTTTAATGTCTTTTAATAGCATTGTCGTATCAATAACTTGAGAAGGAATAAGTCAAATTGGGGGTTTTAATTCCCCTTGATTTTGAGGTCATTAGTCAAAGGTCAATGTCATAGTCCTTGTTTGATCAATAACTTGAGAAGAATAAGCTAAGGTGTGGACATTGCCCATAGCCTGTAGTTGATCCCTATTGATTTTGTATGATTTTTATATAGTATGAACATTATAGTAGATAAAATCTTATTTACAACATTGATGTCCACATATAATATGAAAGGAGAAAAAGTTTATAGTACTCTTTTTTCCCATTGAGTCCTCTCACATTGAATATAGAGTGCTGATGCATTGGGACTTATTTTCTGCGACCTTGAATTGGAAACAACAACAAAAAACTTTATTAATGAGGTTAACCATTGAATATTTTTGGTTCGGAAATCTTGTTTCAAACTGTTAAGAACTGATTACTTTAGAAAAAAAAATAATATTAACGGGATACAACATTTGTTTGTGACATGAAAGCATAAAAGGACTTATTTTCTATGATATTGCGTAACTGTCATTTCATGTGCGCATTTACCATGCAAAGATATTTGTTTTGATCACGTAATTTGATCAGAAGAAGCTCGTAACTTTTTTGGATAGAAAACATTCATGTTTCAGTCATTTATGGCGTTACAATAACCCATGGAGGTATCTGAAATAGATAGCCTGAACTCCGATAAAAAGTCCGCTTTGTTTATTAATAATCACATCAACCTATCGACCCCAGTCTGTGTATATACATGTACTATCCAAAAATAGTTACGAGCCCCTTTGCACGTAACACTGTTCTTTGCATCAAAACGTTTGCATAATAACAGCAGTGGGTATTTGATTCAAGCGCTTGACAAATGACTGGTTAGATAAAATATTTTATCCTCGAGACTGAGTACAAAAGAAATTCTAGGTATTTCTGCAGCTCGTCAACCCGCCTTACTTGAGACACACACAACCCAAGCGTCTTCAGCGTTTTCGGGTTGTCGCGACCGGAGATCGAACGAACAACCCACCTTTCCTAAGTCGGACTTTGTGTCCTCAGGCAAACAAGGAGTCTGTGTTTAGAGCAACGGTCTAAAAAAAGGTAGTTAGGGTAGGGATTGAAGTGGGATAGGGTCGGGTTTCCCGAAACACAGATTATTTTTAAGGCCTTAGGTCGTATTCATAAAAATCCCTTAGATATTTCTTAACGCTAGTAAAAGTTTATAAATATTTTTTTTCTGATATCAAAACAGCCATACGTTACCAGATGGAAGGAAAACATGCCTACAGTTGCGTTATAGACCATTTTAATAAAAAAATATCAGAAACGTTCCTTATCAAAATCGCTATTTTTCACTTAAGTGAAAAATGTAATTTAAACACTTTGTGAATGCGACACTTGGCACTTACCCATACACTTTTATTGTTATGTATCTACATTTTATAATTTTAAATTAAAATCATCAACAATATATGTATTTGACCAAAAGCGAATAAACTGTAGCATATCACCGTTATAAGGTTAGTAATCACGTTTGTTAAGTTACCATTACCCAATCTGCACGAAATAAGAGCAAAAATATGAAGACAATCTCAAAATTCTTCCTCTTCATTCCAAAGATACCATCGTACCTCAGAAAAAAACAAACTGGCAAACACTGGAAGGTAAAGTTCGACAGTTTCTTAGGTCGTATCAAGATCCCCATAAACCTCAATGTTCTTAGAAATTCCTGTGATCATATCACCAGAACGTTAAGAGAGCTTCACAAGACATGTCTCAAATATTTAATGTATGATTTATTGGCTACGTCTAAAATATTCTGGAAATATTCTTCAAATTATACTCTCTGATTCTTTGGCATGTGTCTTCGAAAGAAGTCCCGAGAGGACATGACTGTCGGGTTTTAGATGTTAGGGAAAAGAACCTTAATGACCTTTGTCTGTTTAGTTTCTCCGAAAGCATAAGAAGTGGTGTCATCATCTAACGGATAACTTATAGATGCTATGGTTCAACGTCCATAAAGTTGAGTTGAAATTTTTAAGGAGCAGTTGTCATCTGCTATTTTGCAGGGTTCCCTCTGATGTTATGGCTGGCGGCGCATTTGCTGCTTTTCCTTATTTCTGTACATCAACGTTAAGAAATAAAGTTTGTTACAAAGCAGCTCGTCAACAGATGGTCAATGTCTAAGAGTTTGATTTTTATTTATATGTGTGTATTACGTCTATCCATATCCCGAGACGCACAGTCAACCAATGCAACCATCCTCAAGTGTAAGAAAAATGGGTGGTTTCCCAATCACAGTCAACAGCGTTACAAACGGTATTGAAACTATATTTAGAATTATATAAAGTATATTTAGATTTTCAATTTTCATTTGCCGTCACTTGATGGTCACACTGATTCACTCTCCACGCATGCACTGAGTGATTTAATTCTCTACCCGACGTCTGAGGAGGATTGTGTCACGTTGTACCGAAAGCACCTGTTTCGGAGATACCGTATTCGTAATCTTGGAAAGAATTTGTTATCAGACCCCTTTATCGTTTGTACATTTGCAGTGTATTGATATTGATTTGTTTATTTTGTAAATATCCTGACAATAAAACTAAAATTATATCAAACCGATTTCACCGAAACGGCGTTTACAAAAATAACATTTTCCCGATACGTACACTAAATATTGCCAGAAAAACAAAAAACAACAACAAAAACAAACAAGGGAGAATATTTTTTTATATTCACCAATCATCTCTGAATGAGCCGCTTTAAAGCCACTATTGAGAGAAAATAAGAAGAGAAAAAAAATGATGAAAATGATATAAATAAACATGGGAACATGATGCCTGATGATCGTCTTTTATTTAGTCTTTTATACCTCATTTCTTTTTTCAAATTATTTATAAAAAATATAAATAATAAAAATATTTCAGGTTGAGTTTTATTGCTCGAGGGGTGGGGGAATATATTATAAAACTCGACCTGGACATATTTATTCAATTTTTACTATCTTTTCCAGAGCTTGAGAATTTATCTGGTTTTTTTTTCTTCAGTTTTATG
Source organism: Solen grandis (assembly GCA_021229015.1). Taxonomy (NCBI): domain Eukaryota; kingdom Metazoa; phylum Mollusca; class Bivalvia; order Adapedonta; family Solenidae; genus Solen; species Solen grandis. The sequence goes on from CM037783.1 coordinate 8,813,558, forward strand.
ATGATGGTAGTGATGATAACAATGATGATGATGATGATGATGATGATGATAGTTGGGATACAATACCTCTCAATCTCCTATGCGTTAAATGAGCCACTGTCGGCGCGACATGCTATTTTTGTTACTGGATGTCACGCCTCTACCTGCAGTGGATAGTATAACGATGTCAAACATTACGGGTACACAGATGTGGATTAGTGTCGGCGGGGAATGAGTTCAATCATTGAAAATCGTGTTAATGCTATTGAGCTATACTAAAACAGCGTCTCCTGATATCTTAGCATTCCTACCTAGCATCAACAGGAAAATAATTTTATATTTCTGTACCGAATACCCGGGTGAACCAGAACAGCCGTTAACTACGTTATAAATGTCTGCACGTGATCATAACTAGAGACAAGCTGTCAGGCATCGTATTCCTCAAAGGCCAATATGAAAACAATTTCTTGAGTAATAAGAGCTTTCATGAATTAAAGGCCCATTTTTCTCTCAAAAGTAATGTATATTCTTCTGAGAGAAGATCAAAATGTGTTATACAGAAGAGATGCAGTCTGTACTTACTTGTTGATTTACAAGCACAAATAAGAAAGAATCTTTTATTATAGATCATTCAATTTTTAATTGTTAACAAAAAAATCTGTTTGCATATTCCGCACATCTTTGATTTTTGCAGATAAAAAAATGTGATTCTCGACGGTATTTCAAATTCAAATTATTTTTGATGACTGACCGTCTTCGGGAATACTCGTCAATGCAAAATGTAAACAACAAGAGCATTTTGACATCCATACAAAATACCAAATGGTGTAACTTGATCAACATTTTCAATGCGTTATTTAAGCAATATTTGCATATTGTGTACCATTTGAATTAGTTAAAATAATGGGCCTTTAAAATGGTAATCGGATAGTATCTCCCTTTAATTATGTCACATTTCGTTATTTTCTCACAGAATTCTCACAAAAATCTGATATTATTCTGATTTTATATTATGATTTCTCTTTCCGTATGGCAGTCGGATCTATTCGGAAATCCTCGGTCAAATCCTGTAGATATACGTGAGTTTCCGAATAATGGAAATAGGACAGGTCTCAAAATATTGTTGAATAAATAGTATCTAAACCAATCTGGAGAATGGGTCTCTCTTGTGAAATCCTTTCAATACATGTCATGTCTGCTAGTATCTTACCACAGTCCTGCCAGGGTAACCACACAGACTATATTCAGACAGACCTGTCTCAAGCAGCTAGACAATGGAATAAACGATACATGTGGCTGTGTACTGGAGGTTTACGTTAATGAACAAAATCTTAAGGCTGTCTGCTTTGACCAGGAATGTTTGCTCAACACTACTGACCACTAAATGATTTTGGTTGAAACGTACATCAAATACTGAATTAATTTATCTTGTTTATATAGTACTGAAATATAAAAAATACTCATTTTTCGTTGACATTAAATTATGACCCAGGTAACGGGATAAACACTCTTACCACTCCGCCACCGTGACCTACGATAGACCCGTATATAAACACTATAACCACTCCGCCACCGTGACCTGCGATAGAAAGACACTCTAACCACTCCGCCACCGTGACCTGCGATAGATCAGTCCTTGTTAAAAAGCAAGGCATGTCCTCTCGCATATTGTAGATATACCTGATATTGAAATTAAGATTTTTCAAACGTATCAAATACCGGTTACTGACGTATTGAAATTTGAACAACCACACGGTTAATGTGTGAACGATGACACTGTGGAGGTAAAAACACATTCATCCTTAGTTCTCATATTACATCGAGTATTACATTATGGCTCAAAAAAGGATTAATTTTATTACTTCATACCGTGTGCAATTCCAATGACAAAATGCTCATATGACAAACACATAATAGAATATGATAATCGTCTTTCAAAGTAGAATATATTTCAAAACCACCCGCCGTTACACACGCGATGAAATGCAGCGAAATTTCACTTTGCTTCACCGCACCCAGTCTGTAACCCGGTAACATGACACTATACTTAACAGATAATACAAACTTTAGAAATTTTAATTATGTTTCAAAGGTGTGTAAGAGCCTAGCAAATCACGAGAACACTCTTAATTTGGAGGATTTAAACACAACAGACTATTGATTTAGATGTTAACACTTAATTCAGATTGATTTTTTATACATATGGATTTAAATATAACTTGATCTTAATTCAGGTGGATTTAAGCACACTATATACTCATAACTGAGATAGACTTAAATCATGATAGTATTTAATTCAGGTGGATTTAAGCATACTATGCTCATAACTCAAGAAAGACTAAAATCATGATAGGGGTGGCCGTTGTTTGGAGGGCAAATGAAAATACAGTACAGGTTGGGTGCTCTGTAGGGGTGGCCATTGTTTGGAGGTCAAATAAAAATACAGTACAGGTTGGGTGCTCTGTAGGGGTGGCCATTGTTTGGAGGTCAAATAAAAATACAGTACAGGTTGGGTGCTCTGTAGGGGTGGCCATTGTTTGGAGGTCAAATAAAAATACAGTACAGGTTGGGTGCTCTGTAGGGGTTGCCATTGTTTGGAGGTCAAATAAAAATACAGTACAGGTTGGGTGCTCTGTAGGGGTGGCCATTGTTTGGAGGTCAAATAAAAGTACAGTTCAGGTTGGGTGCTCTGTAGGGGTGGCCGTTGTTTGGAGGTCAAATAAAAATACAGTACAGGTTGGGTGCTCTGTAGGGGTTGCCATTGTTTGGAGGTCAAATAAAAGTACTGTACTGGTTGGGTGCTCTGTAGGGGTGGCCATTGTTTGGAGGTCAAATAAAAGTACTGTACTGGTTGGGTGCTCTGTAGGGGTGGCCATTGTTTGGAGGTCAAATAAAAGTACAGTTCAGGTTGGGTGCTCTGTAGGGGTGGCCATTGTTTGGAGGTCAAATAAAAGTACTGTACTGGTTGGGTGCTCTGTAGGGGTGGCCATTGTTTGGAGGTCAAATAAAAGTACAGTTCAGGTTGGGTGCTCTGTAGGGGTGGCCATTGTTTGGAGGTCAAATAAAAGTACAGTTCAGGTTGGGTGCTCTGTAGGGGTGGCCATTGTTTGGAGGTCAAATAAAAGTACTGTACTGGTTGGGTACTCTGTAGGGGTGGGCGTTGTTTGGAGGTCAAATAAAAGTACTGTACTGGTTGGGTGCTCTGTAGGGGTGGCCATTGTTTGGAGGTCAAATAAAAGTACAGTTCAGGTTGGGTGCTCTGTAGGGGTGGCCATTGTTTGGAGGTCAAATAAAAGTACAGTTCAGGTTGGGTGCTCTGTAGGGGTGGCCATTGTTTGGAGGTCAAATAAAAATACAGTTCAGGTTGGGTGCTCTGTAGGGGTGGCCGTTGTTTGGAGGTCAAATAAAAATACAGTACAGGTTGGGTGCTCTGTAATCGCTCCACAAGTTTATTTCTCTTTTTTTCTCTAAAAGAAAAATGTCAGCACGACCCACCTTGTACCATTTTATTCTTATCTCTGCCTCATGAAATGTTTGATATCAAATACATATTCTCTGCGTCAAGAAGGAAAGATTTATAACGATATCAAATGTGCCTGTAGTTCAGGTGCATATGTGTATGTATGCCTTTATGATAAATTTATGTAAGAAAATGATTCGGTCATGATTCTGTCAACTGACAGAGTACAGCGTAATAAAACATAATTACAATATAAAGATAAAATATAGTGATTGATGCAAGTATAGTATATCATCTATTAATTTTGTGTGCTTGTAGGAAAGTAAAAAAAAAGAACAACTTTCAACACTGATAGATAACGCACTCTTTCTTAGACCCCTTCATAGTCCTACGGGCATATCGTCCGCTCAGTACAAACAAATGGTAGCTAAGGACTGGCTGTCTCGGTGTCCGGATGACGTGACTTGGTGTGGTTTTGTGCCTCTTGTCCACGGCGCGATACCACTGTGTGGCAGCACTAGTGCACGTAATATTGAAATGATTGAAAAAATTGTCGTCTGGACGAGAAATCAATTAACCAATTCACCCACCAGTTTACCAAAGTCGATTTAAAAAGAATGATGAGTTCTTTTTTAACAATATCACAGTATATCTGGAAAATATATGCATGTATGAAAGGCATTTTAATTTAAGTATTATGTATACCATCAGAAGTATTAGACTGTTTTCATTTATGCTGATAGGGATACACTTTTCTTAAAATTAGACAAAACCTTATTGACTGTTTCTTTGATTGAATCGGAAGGTCATGAAAAATGATTGCTACCCTTTTGAAAGAGAGACAGATAGACAGACAGACAGAGAAAGAGAGACAGAGAGAGGGGTGGGGGGGGAGATAGAAAGAGAGAGATCTAATTTGATAAAGTTCCTTAAAAAAAAAACACAAAAAAAAACGTGCCAACGAATAAATCAAGTGAGGTCAACACGGATGTGACATGCATGTGTTTGTTTTGTGGGACAGCGAAACTCAAATATTTTCTCCTTATCATACAGTTGCATGTAATAAATACCGCACTCCTCAGTCCTTGAATAATCACTGATAAACCAAATGTGTCCGCCATTACAATAATCGTGCATGCTTGTTTGCATTTCGTCGACCTATTGAA
>CM037783.1:8818262-8868262 GCA_021229015.1 Solen grandis
CAGGTTATTATAAAAAGGCATAAAAAATGGGCCACTACCAAGATTGTACAAATCATAGCCCAATGGTGATAAATGACCCCACACCAGGGTCACTTGTTTTTTCTTCTATGAATCAATAAGGCCTAGAGCTAAGATTTTTGGTATGTAGTAGCATCTAATGGTTCATTACAAAGATTTTCAAAGTCTTGGCCCTACGGTGATAAATGACCCTGCGCCCAAGTCTTCTCTGAAACCATATGGCCCATTGCTTAGATATTTGGTGTGTAGTATTGTCAGGGGTAAAATGTTTTAGATAAAGTTATATCAGAATCCTTGTCTGTTTTAAAAACCTTGACATCAGTTGAAGCAATGGTACTCAGGTGAGCCATTCAGGGCCATCATGGCCCTCTTTTTTCCATCACCTAGAAGTGAAATTTTTACCGGTATACAATCTCAGAAAATTAATATACTGAAAGCCAATGAATACGATAATATGCTACAAAGTCTATACGAAACCATGATAAATAATACCAGGTTATTGCTTTTGTTCTTATTAGTTATCCAACTGGTATATTTCATGAAAAAATGTTTGTGAGAAACTGAAACAACTTGATAGAAGCCATTTTCAATATAAACTAATAAGTTTATTTTACGGGACCTCATCATGTATAGGAGAAACTTGACAGGTGGAATTGTTACGTAATGTTTATTAGTTGGGAGAATTTTGACAGGTGACAATGGTCCCTAGTGTTAGAATGCGGGGACACTGTTGAGTAATGTCATGTTATGAAAATGTGTCACCTTTATCCTACCCCTCGTTAATGTAACGGTTTAACGGTAATCTTATGCCATGTGTAAATGAAACGGTTCATCGTATGATTAGCCCGGTGACGTACGGAGAGCTTTCAGTCTGTCAAAATGTATGATGGCACAAATTTCAAAACAAAATTTCGCCGCATACGATACAATTAGTGATTTTTTATTTTTTTTTCAAATAAGTTACCCTGAAAGTTAGGATGCGCCTTATACGTAGCTGCGCCTAATCTGACCGTGTGTACGGTATATATTAGGAAAAATTAGAAAAATCTTCTTGACAGAACCCACAAGGCCTAGAGTTTAGATAGTTGGTGGTTAACATGACCTAGTAGACTTCTACCAAGTTTGTTCAAATCATGGCCCTTGGGTCAAAATTGGCCCTGCTTTAGTAGTTATTTGATTTTACATAGACTTGTAAAGGAAAACCCTCAAAAGATCTCAGCAACAACAAAGCCTGGAGTTTCCTTGTTTGGTGTGTAACATGGACTTAAGATCATTTCTAAGTTTGTTCAAATCATGGCCCTGGGGTCAAAATTGTCCTGCCCTAGGGGTCACTTGAATTTACATAGACTTGTATAGATCTTCTTCTCAGAATTCTCAAAGCCTGAAGTTAAGATGTTTACTTGTGGACTTTAACCAAGTCTGTTCAAATCATGGCCCGCGTGGGTTTCAATCCCGGCAGGGTCATTCGGATTTTCTTGTGAGGAAGCCTTCCAGCTCACTTGCGGTAGGTTGGTGGTTCTACCCAGATGCCTCCGTGCATTCAGGGTCTTCCTCCACCTGTAATTAGCTGGACGTCGCTATATGACTGAAATACTGTTGAGGTGACGATAAACTCAAATATTCAACTCAAGTCAAGTAAATGATTATTTAAATTTTTAATTTCACAAACACCAGAAGCTCAATGTTCTATGTGGACAAACTTGTATATTTTTATACATATATTTAAAAACATGGAAACATGCAATTTCTAAATCATAATTAATTAAATTTTCAACATATCTGACTAGATGTATATACTGTTTTATATATTCTATTATTTTATATGTAAAGGCTTTTATTGAAAATCAAAGTATGGAAAGTTTTTATTAACACTGATCCAAATTATATAAAATAAAATTATCATATTTGTTGTTTTGATTAAAGTTAAATAAAAGAAATGTTAATGTTTTGTGAAAACAGGCACAGGATATGATAGTGTATAATATTCCCACCATATATTATTTAGTCAGTGTAACGTCAGTGTAAAATCTATTGGATAAAAAAATTTAACCCTTTCCCTCATATAGACTCATTTTGACACACTCAATAGGTACCACATAAAGCCTGATCTGCAGAAAACCACAGTTAAACCTTACCAAATTTAATTACAAAATCCTCATTTCCAGACCACTGAGGAGCAGCGAACAGCATAAAACCTGATCAGTCTGCGAGTTACTCGCAGGCTGATCTGGTTTTATGTTGTTCGCATAGGTCTTTTCATGGTTTCCTCTATGAGGGAAAGGGTTAACATGTGAATGACCGGATTTTAAGTCAACGGTGTATTACGTATGCTTACAAATCTATTTTTATCTTGTTTAATTTTTAGCTCGACTATTCCTAGAATATGAGAGCTATTCTACTCGCCCCAGCGTCGGCGTCAGCGTCGGCGTTGGCAGTCATATCTAAGAAACCAGTAGGTGTATTGCAATCAATCTTCACACAAGTCTTTCTAGGCACATAACAAACCTAGAGAATCAAGAGGGACAACTCTTGATTGAATTTTACTCAAATTATGGGCCTTTTTCAACTTAGAAATTTGCGTTAACATTTTTGGTTAAAAATTTTCTGCAACTATGTTAATATGATAACTCTGTAACCACTTGGTGTATTGGATTTAAACTTTACACAAGTCTTCCTAAGCATGAAACCATACTGCAGAACCAAGATGGACAACTCTTGCTAGAATTTTACTCAAATTATGGGCCTTTTTCGACTTAGAAATTTGCGTTAACATTTTTGGTTAAAGTTTTTCTGCAACTAAGTTAATATCATTACTCAGTAAGCACTTGGTGTATTGGATTTAAACTTCACACAAGTCTTCCTAGGCATGAAATGGACCTGCAAAACCAAGCTGAACAACACTTGCTAGAATTTTACTCAAATTATGGGCCTTTTTCGACTTAGAAATTTGCGTTAACATTTTTGGTTAAAGTTTTTCTGCAACTAAGTTAATATCATTACTCAGTAAGCACTTGGTGTATTGGATTTAAACTTCACACAAGTCTTCCTAAACATGAAATGGACCTGCAGAACCAAGATGAACAACTCTTGCTAGAATTTTACTCAAATTATGGGCCTTTTTCGACTTAGAAATTTGCGTTAACATATTGGTTAAAGTTTTTCTGCAACTAAGTTAATATTATTACTCAGTAAGCACTTTGTGTATTGGATTTAAACTTCATACAAGTCTTCCTAAACATGAAATGGACCTGCAGAACCAAGATGAACAACTCTTGCTAGAATTTTACTTAAATCATGGGCCTTTTTCGACTTAGAAATTTGCGTTAACATTTTTGGTTAAAGTTTTTTGCAACTAATGTCATTACTCAGTAACGGTTACTAACCCCTTGGTGTATTGGATTTAAACTTCATAAAAGTCATCCAAGACATGAACCAAATCTGCAGAACCAAAATTTTAATAAATTTAATTAAGTTAATAATAATTATTAAATATTTAAAAATTTAATTGATTAAGTTAATAATAATTATTAAATATTTATAGAAAATTAAAAAATTGCATTAACTTTTTTTATTTAATACAATAACTATTATATATAAATTTAAATAATATTTAATTTAACAAGACAACCAACATATCAAAGATGAACTTTTCCTTGAATTTTTTTTTTTGAATTATGACCTGAGTTTTACTGAGAATTAAAGAGAACATGCTGCTAAATTGAGTCACATAAATTATTTTAATACCGCTTTAATACAATGGTATTGCGTCACTATCAAATACCCGAATAGTCGAGCATGCTGTCTTTTGGACAGCTCTTGTTCTTAAATATTGCCAGTTTTTCACAACAGCAGAGTCAATTGAGCGATTACTGAGTTTGTGATTGCTTCTCCATGACAATCTCTTTTTTTGTCATTTAACGTAGCTTCAGTCGTTTTTCTCATTATCCGGAATACATTCATGCAGCTTTTACCATTAAGATTTGTCACTAGAAAGTCTTCTGTAAAAAAATATGAGGGCTGTGATTATAATTATCAGTATTTTCAAGCAAGGTCAGCTGGGCTATATAAGAACATGCTACTTATACTTATTGTGTTTATCAACAGTTACTGAAGATCCAAAAGTTGAATTTCAGATTCTGCAAGGGATCAGATATTTTTAGAGACCCTCCCAGGTGAAAACTTTGTATGAAAATGTTTACTTATCAGCATAAAAAATGTATCAGTAAAATAATATAAGTTATATTCAGGAAGTAATAGATATCATTATTCTGAGGGAGGCTTGTGGGTGTGCGGCAACTGTTGCCAATCCCAGTATATAATCTTACAGTCTGAATGGTATAGTGATCCGGAAAAGACTCAGAAAACCACTTTAAAAAATACAAAATAGACTCAATTAATTTGTCTCTTTATCACCTGTTTTATTACTGGCTCTTTGGAACGAAGGTTGAGATACTAGCCTTGGTCATGATCAGTATTAACTGTTTATGTCATTAATGCCTAAGGTTACATTAGCTGTACTTTCATCCCACGTGTCTCCGCTGCATCATTATCTTTGACATTTAGTCGCTAATCTTTTTTTGCAGCAGTAGCCTTTTAATGCTTGAAAACACTCTTAAGTGATGTCTTCAAATTAGCAATTAAGAAAATTACAGCTTTAGCTATGAAGTATACATGCAAAAAACGTTTTGATCTTTTGAAATAGCATCTAGTAAAGCCTTAATCACCAATTATCAGTTAAAGGTCAGTTTGACACAACAATTTGATCTGATCTGATCAGTTCATTACTGTTCATAAAATGCCTGGTAAATTATGAGGTCCTTCATGATGATTTCTTGAAGCTGTGATATCCTCAAGTAAGTCTTTAAGATTCTTGAACCACTTGAAAACTAGTATAGAAGTGGCCTGTACATGTGAAGGTATAAAGCTACATTAGCCTGTGAGTAACTTGCAGTCGTAGGTCCGGTCTTACACTGTTTGCTGAATTATGATAGAAATTAGGCACGGTCAATTCTGTATAGATTTTAGACTGTTTTCATCTGGTCTTTCATTGTCTAGGGCATTCTTAAGTTGTAATGATCATGGGCATAGCATATTGATCAAGGGTGTAATGGAATACTTGAATGATAAAAGGGGATGGAAAAGGAGCTTACTACAGCGGTAAAGGGTTACAGTGACATGCTTAAGTGACTAAGGTTTAAAAAAGGGCATACTCAAGTGATAGAGAATAAAAGGGACACTATTGAGAGGTAAAGAATTAAAAGAGGACATACTTGAGTGATGAACAGGGTAAAATGGGAATACTTCAGTTGTGGAGAGAGAAACTATTCAAGAAACGTAAAATCTATGCATGCATGGATTAATTTATCCACGCATTTAACAAGAATCGTTAGAGAACCTGCTTGGTTACGTTCATGCCCATAATTTCATTTCACACAGTAGTTTTGCAAAGACGTGCATTGTTCAGACACAAAATGGAAGTCTTTACACTGAGGCAGCTTATTATATTCATGCTTAGAAATCCTATTTTTTTTGTTGGCATACTAAAATCTAGTATTTAGTGAGGGAGATTCTGTAGTTATTGGGTTCAGTACTGACCCTACACAGAAATATAGGGGGTCGATAATGTTCACAGGTGAAGCATTAGCTGAGTGCATCTATAGACATTACTGACACCATGTAACTATGTGTTGGGTCAGTACCAAACCTATCAATTGATTTGTTTCATCAACCACTTTTCCTAGTCATATATTTGTAATTTCCTTCATGTTAAAGACGTATTATAAGCTCTGCTGACCCTATATGGACTTCCTCTGACCCTACATAGAAATATATTTGGGGTCATGACTGTGATTCGACCAGTGAAAATGCAAGGAAGGTGGGAGGTGATACAAATTAGGTTAGATTTTCTTGTACCAGGTCATGATCCTAAGTCTTGGTCAACCAAAGAAAGACAATTTTGACATCAAACTTTGGAAGAGGATTTAACCCATATTAACCCTTTCCCTCATATATACTCATTTTGACGCCCTCAATAGGTATCACATAAAGCCTGATCTGCAGAAAACCGCAGTTAAACCTTATCAAATTTAATTACAAATCCTTATTTCCTGACCACTGAGGAGCAGCGAACAGCATAAAACCTGATCAGCCTGCAAGTTACTCGCAGGCTGATCTGTCCGCCTGCGAGTTACTCGCAGGCTGATCTGGTTTTATGCTGTTCGCATAGGTCTTTTCATGGTTTCCGCTATGAGGGAAAGGGTTAACTTCGAATTAAGAGATGCTTTGGATAAAAAAGTTTTGAGAGCAGCATTTTCCAGTAAATGGAAGATGGACTATGATAACTGCATGATGATGCGTGTTCCAGAAAATATTAGGACCTTTATAAAAGAATACATTTGAAGACAACACCAATTCAATGAAAACTAATTCCTTAAAATAATACCTCCTATAGGAGCTGTCTGTTCTGGATCTGCTCTATTTGCCTATATGTCAAAATGAGTCTATATGAAAGGTTAAATGACAAGCCAATCATTACTGGACAATAATCCTGCTTACAAATAGATAAACCATGGAGAAAACATAACCTTCTTGGCAAACATAATTACTAGAAAATTGAATCTAGGAGAGGAGGGGAGAAGTTGATTGACACAACACAGTAGGCTCTATTGATTTATTTTTGTGTCGCCTGCATAGCATGGCAGACACATAGGGATCACTTTGTCCGTCGTCGTCGTCGTCGTCGGCGTCGTCGTCGGCGTCGTCGGCGTCACACTTTCTTGTCCGGAGCATAACTCGAAAAGTATTTGAGGTATCACCTTGAAACTTAAAACATGGATAGATCACATTGAGGTGGAGTGCAGTGCACAAGAATGATAACTCTGACTTTCGTATTTTCTGAGTTATTACCCTTTGTTGATTCTGAGATTTTATTTTTGTCCGGACCATAACTCAAAAAGTATTTGAGGTATCACCTTGAAACTTAAAACATGGATAGATCACATTGAGGTGGAGTGCAGTGCACAAGAATGATAACTCTGACTTTCGTATTTTCTGAGTTATTACCCTTTGTTGATTCTGAGATTTTATTTTTGTCCGGACCATAACTCAAAAAGTATTTGAGGTATCACCTTGAAACTTAAAACATGGATAGATCACATTGAGGTGGAGTGCAGTGCACATAAATAATAACTCTCACTTTCTTTTCTCCTGAGTTATTGTCCTTTGTTGATTCTCAGTCTTTATTTTTGTCAGGAGCATAACATAAAAAGTATTTGAGATATTGCTTTAAAAAGAATGATAACTCTGTTTTATTTTCTGAGTTATTTCCCTTTGTTGATTTTCAGACTTAATTTTTGTCTGGGGCATAACTCGAAACGTATTTGAGGTGTTGACTTGAAACTTCATAGATCTCAATGGTCTGAGTGCAGTGCACATGAATGATAACTCAATAATGATAATGATGACTACAAACTTGCAACATATATATAATTAACGTCATAAGTGCTTAATGACGTCATAATTTTTCTTACAGTTAATGTTTTGAATTCATAGTCATTCTGACACTCCTCTGATGAAGACTGTATAGTCGAAAGTGCTCGGGAAAATTATTACATATTGCACTGTTTGAATATTTTATTCCCCCCCCCCCCCCCCCCCCCCCCCCAAAAAAAAAAAAAATATATATATATGTGTCTGTGTGTGTGTGTGTGTGTGTGTGTGTGATTTGGTGTTATTTTGTACCTCACAAAATAGATTATGCTTTATCAATAATTTGTCAAAAGATCGATTTTCTAGTCAATTCTTTCATCAAACATGCTTAAATGCAGGCGACACAAGTGTTCCGAGGAACACCCACATCTAGTTTAATTTCTTGTATTTTCAAACTTCTCCTGATACTTGTCATGGATAATTACAACACAAAACATTATGGCAATGTTATAATTCAATATGTTGTTTTTTTTTCAGCTCACCTAAGCACTAAGTCTTGTGCTCAGGATGAGCTTATGAGGATCATTGTCGGGCATCTGCCATCTGGCATCTGTCTGTCTCCATCTGTCAGTTGTCGGCTGTCCACAATTAGTTTGTTTGCACTCTAAAATCTTCATTTCTTAAACAATCATCTTCAAACTTTATGATAATGTTTATAACCATAATTTTTGACAAGTTGAACTTTGGCTGATATTGGCTTAATAGGTCAAGAGTTATGGCCCTTTAATTAATAAAAATACCAGATTTCGCTGTGTTTTCATGTCCTAAGCAATCATTTTGAAGTTTCATGACATATATTCATGGCTATAATCTCTCAGCCAAGTTTGACTTTGTAGAATTGAAATGATCTCATGGATTATATATTCAGGACTACTGAATTATTACATCATTACAGCTATAATATAATATGTAACTTATACAGGCAACAAAGGCAAATTTTCTCAGGTGAGTCTGACTTCAGGACCTTGTGGCCTTCTTGTTTAATTTTACACTGTCCTTTACTGTAACAAAATAAGCATTTCAAATCACATTATTTAACCAAGTCATACAATGATCAGTTATAACATCTGACACACCATCTTCAGTTGTTATATGAATAAAGCCCAGCTAAATATGAGCTGAAGCCTTACTGGATAAAAACTCTGGTGTGACCTTTGACATCAGATGAAATAAAGTTATGAATTAGTTAATACTAAGTTATTTATTTTACCTTGATAGGGAAACAAATTCCTACAACTTGTTCTAATTTAATCCCTCTCAAAAGTACTTTGTGCCGGGAAGGGCATGAAAAATCATTGCCCCCCCCCCCCCCCCCAGATGGGGTTCGAACCCACAACCTTTGGATTCAGTCATATATGTAAACACTGACCATCGGTACCTTCATTTATTACTTGTAGTTAGACGAATCAAACATACATAATGATAAACTCCTGATTCTAATTCAAATGTCTCACATGTTCTTAAGGTGTATTAGGTGCTTAGTTTTTCAGATAAATACATTTCTTAACCCTTTCCCTCATAGAGGACACCATGAAAAGACCTATGCGAGTAACTCGCAGGCTGATCAGGTTTTATGCTGTTCGCTGCTCCTCAGTGGTCTGGAAATGAGGATTTTGTAATTAAATTTGGTAAGGTTTAACTGTGGTTTTCTGCAGATCAGGCTTTATGTGATACCTATTGAAGGCGTCAAAATGAGTCTATATGAGGGAAAGGGTTAATATTAGACAATTTCTCTCGATAATGATACCAGTTGTTTCAGCAATAAAACCAATATATATTATGGTAGCTTTCTTTGCCACGTTTATAACTACGATAAACATTTTCTTGACATTCCAGACATATGTCCACCAAGAAATCTACAGAAACTTTTTTCTTATTCCGAAGATCTTTTAGAAATATTTTCAGTGGTATATTTAAGTAATAAGGAAGTTACCAAGGCTATTGTCTGCCATCTGCAGGAACCTGCTGGCAGGCTGTTTGAACCAGATCAGTTGTCATTGTGAGAAGTGCTTCTGGTGATGACACAGCATGATCCTTCTGGTCATCAGACACATTTATCTATAGCAAGCCATGAGGAGTGTCTGGATAAAAGCTTGAATTCTGTTTACAATATACAATATCTAATAATACTTAATATCTTGAATAAGGGCTAATAGTAATAAATGCTTTCTGGGCATGCATTTTGCTAATGGTTAAAGCAGAGTACCAGAACAAGCAGCCAAATGCTGATCACAGGGGCTGGAAGTTGCCTGGGGCGAATCATATCAAACTTCAAGCCCCTGTGTTTCTGATTGGTTGTTCCTTCCCACAATTTTTTAAAAATTTGGGAAACCCGCATATGACGTTTACACAAATGAATAATCTCAGCTATCTGCCAAATGCAACATGTCTGAAATGTAACAAGAACAATGATGAAGGAATCACAAATCTGAGTAAATTAACAGGCTTGCAGCCATGGCCAAACCTTAAAAGAAAATGTCAGAAACCTCAGGGCCTTGGGTTTAGATATCAATTTTGGTGTATTTGTTCAAATCATGACACTTGGGTCAATATTTGCCCTGTCCCAGGGGTTGCTTGATTTTACATAAACTTATATAGGAAAACTTGAAAAAATCTTATTGTCAGAGACCAGAAGGCCTGGTCCGAGTTTAGATACTTGGTTTGTCTTCCAGTGGACTTCTACCAGTTTGTTCAAATCATGACCCTGGGGTCAAAATTTCCCACCCTAGTGGTCTTTTGATTTTATATAGACTAACCTATGGTTATGTCATTCAAAATTTTGAATGCAAATACAGTTTTTGTGTAGAATTAAAATAGTAATGAATTCAGTTCGACTTTGTTATAATGGAGTAACTTGTACAGGCAATGAAGGCAATTTTTCTCAGGTGAGCCACTTCAGGGCCATCTTGGCACTCTTATTTTCAGGTTACCTTCTAAACCCATTATTTCTTATTTATTTCTGTGCAGATTTCCCTCCCCACGGTCGTTACTGGTAAATTTATATATCAACATGGCTTTTGGCTGGGGGAAATAGCCAGCCCTTTGTTTCTAGGTCTTAAACCATTTCTGTTGTACAGCTCAGGGGATTATAAATGCATCCTGCAAATCATTGAACTATTGTTAGGAATATTCTATGAGAATTTGAAACAGCACTCTGATTTTTTATGCAAGTTTGAAGAATCAATTATCCCAGAGTGGGTAAAATTTATGGTGAATTATAATTTAAAATATTAATGTCAATGTTATCCAATTACAATTTATTAGACACTAATTTGAAAATTGCATGAGCGGAAGCTAAATCCAGATATTTATTCTACTGATGGCTGATACATCAATTATAATTAGTGACTGAAAAGATTTACAAGTGGTTATATCTGTCACTGGGTTTCTTTTATCGGTCAATGTGCAGGGCATGTTTTTCTGAAGATATAAAGAGTGGGCAAATACATTTATCAAACACACTCCATTTCCACCTTTTTTTTTTCATTAAGTGATATGTCATTTGTTGTAGATGTAATTTTGTATTTTAGAAAAAGACACATGCAGGGCTGGAATTTTCACTAGTAAATTAGCAAAAGGCTGGAATAGGAAAAAATATTTTACTAGTAGAATTTTTTCTACTGGCAAAATTTTTTTTTCAATATTCAAAAAAGTTTAATTCTAGTCCTGTCAAAACTGAGGAAAATTTGCTCAAAGAAATGGTATACAAGTGTTATGTTACAGTGTATTGTGATACAATAATACATAATTATACAGTCATAATGTATTAATTACATACGAGGGTTGATTGATAAATAGCGGAATTCTCCTATCAAGAATTTATTTATTCATCAAATCACATGAAAGCTTGTATACAAGTAAAACAACATATTTTCTCTTTCATTATCAGGTAAGTGAATAGATATTTAATTCTTAAGAGGAATGAATGGTATCCATAGCAACCACTGTTTTGTGACTTGAAGTATGATGTTATTTCACATATTCTGTATTCGTTTGACATACTAATGCCCAGTTAAAGCAAACTTGGTGAAAACATAATTAACGTACAGTACGGCTCGCGTTCAAGTTGGCACACGGAACGCACGTTACACGCACGTTACACGGACACGGAACGCACGTTACACGCACGTTACACGGTGCACGTACGTTACACGTTTGGTTCATATACACGATGCACGGTCCACACGATACGAACGATGCACGATGCAAACGCTGCCGGCTTATTCGGTCAACTCGGTTGTTTTCGTCCATAGACTACTTCTCTATGCGTCATTAGTTAATAAGAGAACTAAAGAAGGAATCAAGAGACAAGCGATCGTATTAAATTCTCGTTTTAGATTTATAATAACTACATGTAATTGCTAGTAAACTTTATATTTCATGTTTGTTCTTTTAGATACGTAATGAAAGAATTGATTACTTTTTTATTCTTATATGATCACGTTCATGTACAATGTATGAATGCATACTCCATTCAATGCGTATGATCTATTTTTCACACTATCATTAAAGTTTGGGAACAAAATTCCATATATAATCAATAAATGAAACATCAAAGGAGTTACCTTTTTATTTAATTAATTACCGATCTGGCCATTTACCGACACAGAATTAAAAAAAATCGTATCGTATTGTTGGTAAAGTAAAGTAAGTAAATGCATTTTACAGTCTAAGTTTCATGCCTTGGGCACGTTCACCGACTTTACAGCTTTTACCCCTGGTCATCGGGCTACTTGTATCTATCTATCGATCTCCCTGGGGAGTCTTTCACTCCGCTTATGGCAGCCGACACCATGCATGGCGCCACGGAATTATACCGCCCTCTCAGGTACCCATTTACACCTTGGTGAAGTGAAACAATGCGGGATAAATTTCTTGTTCAAGGAAATTGGCAGTCGAACCCGGGACCCCTCGATCCCGAAGCGCGTGTCCTACCACTGGACCACTGCTCCCCAATGGTAATGGTAATCTATAATTTTAGCCACATATACTAGCTGTAGTTGTTTTCGTCCATAGACACTTCTCAATCTTTTTTTTTTCTAATTCTTTTAATAAGAAAGCGAATAGAATTGACGATTATACGAATCTGTGTATACAATGTATGATTACTCATTATTGGAAGACAGACAAAACAACCAACCCCAAATGATTTTCAAAAGACGGATAAAAACATTCAATAGTTTTAGGAGTGGAAAAATCGAGCCCATTTTATCTTTATAATTACCTGTACCATCACCAGTATATGTATGGAAAAACGATATTTAAAGTTATGCTTTCGGCAATTAATTCCTAATTTCCTATCAGTTTATCGAATAAATTCAAAAAAGGCAGTCGACCAATAAGTTCATCTTATTGAGTTTTTCCTTAGATAGATGAAAGCGAGTAGTTATAATTATGCTTTCGGCAATTAATTCCTAATCATTTATCAGTTTATCGAATCAATTCATTTAAATAAGTTTATCCTATCGAGTGCTTCCTTAGGTAGATGAAAGGTTTAAGTCTTGGATGTATTCGTTGCGGTTATAACGTGAAAATTAAATTTAATTAGTTAATAATGAGCATGATAGTTGAAGTTTTAAATTCATTGTATATATATCACATCTAGGCTAATGAGAGAGAGAGAGAGAGAGAGAGAGATGGCAGAGAGAGAGAATTACACATAAGTCGTCAAACGTTAAGTTACATGTACCAGGCCAAGGTGACGATTTACGTATAATCCGAGTCCAGCTACCCAGTCTGACACCTAACTTCCTCAAATGTACTCTTGGTCTTGGGTGTCAAATTAAATACTTCCTGTGCATAGATTGTGTATCGTGTCAAACTGGAATACACAGGAAGTCCCTGCTAAACGACACAATGTGCCACCAGCACGATAGAGTATAAATTCCGAGCCAGCAAATTTTGAGTTACATTTTACCTGTAAACGGAATAAATAGTGGTTATAATATTCGTGAGGACTGAGGAGACCTAGGAAATCGGTAAGTCGTATTTTATTAATAATTTATATAAAGTTGAAGCAATGTGCATTATGAAATATGGTATATCCAGCAGCATAATGTGTATCATTTCACACCATATGCACATGTAAGCAGTTGTTTTTTCATGCATAAAGCAGGACGCAAACACACAAGATAATATGTGTTTTTACCTCGATCAAGACTCATTTCCATTAGGGTTCTAGTACAATAAGCCGAATATTTTACACCGTGACATGTTACAGTTTAGAAATCTATATGTTTATGTCCATCTCGGACAGCAGTTTTTAACAGCTGAACGGTTAACACGTTACACACGATATAAACGATGCTACACGGACCACACGTTGAGAATGTTACACGGTTACACGGTACACGCACGCACGTTACACGCACATTACACGGACACGGAACGCACGTTACACGTACGTTACACGCTAAAAATGCCAACTTGAACGCGAGCCGCACTGTAAGCGTGACATTTCGATGTCATTTCCGAAAAATTTGAAGATGTTGTGTTGGATGGTTATTTCGCAGCACCGTTATATGGTCATGGCTTCAAAATGGCGCATAATGTCAACAGATGACATTGAGTTGCTTGCGGTTGTCATATTTTGTGTGGGACTCAAACTGTCACCGGTAAAAACACGAAAACAAATTAAAAATTTATATACATTAACTATTTGTTGTAAAACATTTGTCTTCAAATGGCGCAGGCAGAACCACAGTGTTTGATGATGAAAGAATAGGTCGGCCGAAAATGCTGGGTTAATGAAAGAACTGTTAGATAATGGCAGACGGTTTACGATGCGAGATATTGCAGAGCAACTATATCTCTGTCATATTACACAGTGCAACGTATTCTTACATGCAAACTAAATATGTTGAAAGTGGTTGCATGGTCGAGAAAGTCAACCAGACACTGAGACTTTGATGTTTTGGTAACGTCAGTGTGACCAAACATTGACATCGGCGTGCTTCAAGTACTGCATAGTACTGTTCTTCAGTGCTTCATGTAAACTTTATTGTTCAATATATCTAAATAATATTCAAGCTCTATGTCAGTCCTTAGTAAACATATGATGTTTTTTTTTTTTTCGTTTTCTGTTCATGGTTTCAGTAATAAAACTATTCCGATCACTTATCAATCACCCCTCATATATTTTAAAAGTTATGAAAAAGTTACTGGTGAATTTCATAATTTGTAGTTGAAATTTATTTTGGCTACTAGCAAGAAAACGCAACCATATGATATCATACACGAAACCTCCATTTAGCAGACAATAGCTAGTGTGAAGCATTTTGTGGGCTCAGCACAAAAGGGTCTAACTCGTATGTTTTAAAGACGAAGTTAAAACACTTTTGCGCTGAGCCCACAGATTTGGTTGATTGGTCACTTAACACTTAACGTCATGAATATTTATTTGCAAGTCTATGACTTGAATATTAATTGATTGAACTTCAAGTGGTATAATTATGGAACAATGGATTTTCTTTGCTATATGTAGGCTGTGTAATATCTGAGCTTCAATATTGTTTGAACAAACTTCAGACGAATCCTGGCTCTGCTCTATTTTCCATGGCATCGGAATGAGTCTATATGCAGTTAAAAGATCTTTTTTGCTGTATGAATGTTTAATGCTAAAACCTCACTTATGCTGACCTTTCAAGTTTTGTCTGCATCGAGACATGGAATCCAGCTGAAGTCTCAGTAGGTTGATATCTTTAGATCTGTCCTCTAATTCTCCAGGAAATAACATGACACATAAGTTCATTAGCAAATAAAATAAGACTCACTGGTAATACTTTCTATGGCTTATCTGATGTTGTACAGACCATTAGGTCTCAACTTTGTGACCTCTTTGTTAGGTGGACAGAATCAATCAGACTGATGGCTTCATGAGTCGGCATCTCTTCATTTAGAAATTGGACTCAAGTCCTCTCAGCTTTTGATTATTTTTAATTCCTGTCATATTATTACTTCAAAGGGGCACATTTATATGATGTGAAAAAAGGCCTTATTTAGTTATTTCAATTTAATTAAGTCTGTTCTATTAATCCTTTTCCTCATAGAGACTTGTTTTGACTCCTTTGACAAACTGAGCAGACCCAGATCAGGAGCTGTCTGGTCTGCACACAGGCAATCTCAAAGGCAAAGAAAAATCAATTGTCTCAACTATGTTTCAAAGTTCAATTGATTAATATTCATAAGGTAATGATTAGTTAATGAATATTCATGAGGTAAAGGGATAGAGGTTCATTTTCGGTGATGAGTATGAAGAACTTTTGATGAAAAACCTGTGATTCAAAATTGGATTTTCATTGAGTGTTTAATTTTATGGCATATGAAAAATAAGAATCATATAATCAATACTTGCCATGTCATGACTTAATGTACAGACAGTTGTAATAATACCCCTGTGAATATATAGGAATCACACTTGCATGGGTAAAAGCTTTCGGGAATTTTCCTGTCCTTCAGGTTTTTCTGATTGCCAAATGACTTCTTATTCTATGTAAAACTACATAAAGAAATTGCTAAAACCAGGGTTTTCTTAATTTTCCAACTTTAACCTTTGCACTTGTCCCGTCCCATCATAAGATTGGTAAGTGTTGTTGATAATGCATTCACACTTGGAATAATGATTTGTCATGATGAGACCAATCAGCAGACAAGTGCAGATAACTGTGTAAAGTATTTTTGTGTCGCCTGCATAGCATGGCAGACACATAGGGATCACTTTGTCCGTCGTCGTCGTCGTCGGCGTCGTCGTCGGTGTCGTCGGCGTCGTCGGCGTCACACTTTCTTGTCCGGAGCATAACTCGAAAAGTATTTGAGGTATCACCTTGAAACTTAAAACATGGATAGATCACATTGAGGTGGAGTGCAGTGCACAAGAATGATAACTCTGACTTTCGTATTTTCTGAGTTATTACCCTTTGTTGATTCTGAGATTTTATTTTTGTCCGGACCATAACTCAAAAAGTATTTGAGGTATCACCTTGAAACTTAAAACATGGATAGATCACATTGAGGTGGAGTGCAGTGCACAAGAATGATAACTCTGACTTTCGTATTTTCTGAGTTATTTCCCTTTGTTGATTTAGATTATTTTTGTCCGACCATAACTCAAAGTATTTGAGGTATCACCTTGAAACTTAAAACATGGATAGATCACATTGAGGTGGAGTGCAGTGCACAAGAATGATAACTCTGACTTTAATATTTTCTGAGTTATTTCCCTTTGTTGATTTTCAGACTTAATTTTTGTCTGGGGCATAACTCGTAAAGTATTTGAAGTGTTGCCTTAAACATTTATAGTAGATAGATCTCATTGGTCTGAGTGCAGTACACAAGAATGATAACTCAATAATGATAATGATGACTACAAACTTGCAACATATATATAATTAAGGTCATAAGTGCTTAATGACGTCATAATTTTTCTTACAGTTAATGTTTTGAATTCATAGTCATTCTGACACTCCTCTGATGAAGACTGTATAGTCGAAAGTGCTCGGGAAAATTATTACATATTGCACTGTTTGAATATTTTATTCCCCCCCCCCCCCAAAAAAAAATAAAAAATATATATATATATATATATATATATATATATATATATATATATATATATATGTGTGTGTGTGTGTGATTTGGTGTTATTTTGTACCTCACAAAATAGATTATGCTTTATCAATAATTTGTCAAAAGATCGATTTTCTAGTCAATTCTTTCATCAAACATGCTTAAATGCAGGCGACACAAGTGTTCCGAGGAACACCCACATCTAGTGTAAGCATTACAGCCCTTTTTCTTTTTCAGTTTGTATGCAGGGGTATTAATCACTTTTATTGATAGTTATAGTTTCTGAGTAGTTTTTTTCAAGGTTACTAATATGAAAATTAAGGCTTCATTTCGTCAAAAAATCTTAGAATTCTAATTGCTGATCTCTTTCCAATGTCATTAAAAAATCTGCGCAAAAGTCTGGTTACTATTATAACAGAAAATACTTAAAAAATCTTCTTGTCTCTATTTATTATTGACCTGTGCTAATTTTATACATTAAATAAAAAAACCAAACAAGGGATAATATGGTGTTAGCCGCATTTATCTTGTTTAACAACATTGTTAATGCTAATTTTCAGTGAAAAGTCAGCTAATTGCTATTACAGACCCTTATCAGAGCACTCTTAGCAAATCAATTATGGTTATGATGCGGCTTTATGAGCACATCATTATTTATTTGAGTTTGTCTTTTTTCATTTTTACAAACAAAACATAAAAAGACACTATTATTGATCTCCAAAAGCTATATATTTTCAGCAGTCTTCTTAAAGAAATGAGCTCAAACTATGTAGATTTGTGAAGGAAACATTGCTCAAGTTTAACCCTTTCCCTCATAGAGGATACCATGAAAAGACCTATGCGAACAGCATAAAACCAGATCGTTTGGCCAGGTTTTATGCTGTTCGCTGCTCCTTAGTGGTCTTGAAATGAGGATTTTGTAATTAAATTTGGTAAGGTTTAACTGTGGTTTTCTGCAGATCAGGTTTTATGCGGTACCTACTGAGTGCGTCAAAATGAGTCTATATGAGGGAAAGGGTTAACTTGTAATCTGACCGTGTCAGTTGCCAGTTAAACCTGTTATTTACTAAAGTAAATACTTATTATAGTTTGGTTATTCCTAATGGAGATAACCACTTGATTAATGTACTGTAAAAACATTTTATTTGGAGGACATAAGAATAAGATTTTGTAGATTGGGAGTGAGGGGACATGTTTATAGGGATAGGGATTTCTTGATTCATGTGTTAAAAAAGGTTCTGAGATAACTGGTTAATATTTTCATGATTCAATAAAATAACAGAATTTAGATTTTAGAAACAAATCAGATTAAATAGAATGTAGATTTTGAAAACAAATCTGACAAATTTCAGCCATTTATCTACCAAATACCCAAGGCTTGGTCCTTGTAAACTATAAATATTTAACATTATGAAACTTGATGACATTATCAATCGGCATATCACCCCATAACACTAGAGTTACTTCCCTTGTGAATTCAAATGCTTGCATATTTCAGTTATTACATTGCTTTAGCAGACTGAACTATTATTTTCACAAACTGACTGGACAAATTCAATTTCCAAATATTTCTTGATTGTAAATATGTTGGTGAATGTAGCTATTTGTGGATTTAAATTTAGTTAAAAGTACATCTGATATTTCTCTCCTTGGGATGGTTTGATGCAGAATACGGGATATATATAGAGAATTCTGAGAAAATTTGGTCTTGTTATTTATGACATGTCTTACTTGAATATTCATAAGCTTGATATATTGGCAGCTGTTGAATATCATATTTCCTATGATTTGATGATGAACATCTTCTATCTGCATTTAAATTTTCACTTGTAACAGAATCTTACATGTTATTTATCTCTTTCTCCAGTATATATATATAAAGTTTATGTCTTCTGACAAGCTGATGTATGTTTGTTAGATATTATATAACATCAGGTCAACAGTATTTCAAGCATTTGGAGACCAAGTCAACTTGAGACAGATATAGTGCTGCCACACTGCAGTATCACGCCATAGACATGTGGCATGATACCACATTTAAAGATACATTATCCTGACACCAGGTCAGCTAGTCCTGGAACTACCCTTAATATTATGCTGCGTGCAAAGTGAGGTCCAGATGACATAACTGACCATGACATAACGAAGTCATGAAAAATGGTACCGGTGTAACAGCCCAGATTTTCCCCCCAGTCAGTTTTTTCCCCGGGGAAAAACCTGACTAGTCAGATTTTTCCCCTGGGAAAAACCTGACTAGTCAGATTTTTCCCCTGGGAAGAAACTGACTAGTCAGTTTTTTCCCCCCTGTCATGTTGATTGTGCGTGATGTTGGGGAAATTCTGGACCAGTCAGTTTTTTCCCCCCTATCAAATATAGTGTGCGTGATGGTGGGGAAATTCTGGCCTAGTCAGTTTTTTCCCCCCTGTCATTTAGATTGTTCTTGATGGTGGGGAAAGTCTTGACCAGTCAGTTTTTTCCCCCTTGTCGTGTAGATTGAGCATGAAATCAGGAAAGTTCTGGCATAGTCAATTTTTTCCCCCCTGTCATTTACATTGTATTGATGGTGGGGAAATTCTGGACCAGTCAGTTTTTTCCCCCTTGTCATTTAGATTGATCTTGATGGTGGGGAAAGTCTTGACCAGTCAGTTTTTTCCCCCCAATCCAATATATTCTGTATGATGGTGGGGAAATTCTGGCCTAGTCAGTTTTTTCCCCCCTGTCATTTACATTGTATTGATGGTGGTGAAATTCTGGACCAGTCAGTTTTTCCCCCCCTATCCTATATATTGTGCTTGATAGTGGGGAAATTTTGGCCTAGTCAAGTTTTTTCCCCCCTGTCATTTAGATTGTTCTTGATGGTGGGGAAAGTCTTGACCAGTCAGTTTTTTCCCCCCTGTCATGTAGATTGAGCATGAAGTCAGGAAAATTCTGGCACAGTCAGTTTTTCCCCCCTATCATTTAATTGTATTGATGGGGGGAAATTCTGGACCAGTCAGTTTTTTCCCCCCTATCATTTAGATTGTTGATGTGGGGAAATTCTGGACCAGTCAGTTTTTTCCCCCCTGACATTTAGATTGTCTTGATGGTGGGGAAATTTGACCTAGTCAGTTTTTTCCCCCCTTCAATTATATTGTCTGATGGTGGGGAAATTCTGGCTAGTCAGTTTTTCCCCTATCTATAAGTCTGATGTGGGGACAGTCAGTTTTTTCCCCCTATCTATTGTCTTGATGTGGGAATCTGCCAGTCAGTTTTTCCCTGTCATTAGATTGGTGAGTGGGAAATTCTGACAGTATTTTTTCCCCTGTATTAGGAATACCAGTTCCATGTTTGATTGTCTGGAATCCTGACCAGTCAGTTTTCCCCCATCAATATATGTGCTGTGATGGTGGGGAAATTCTGGCCTAGTCAGTTTTTTCCCCCCTGTCATTTAATTGTATTGATGGTGGGAAATCTGGACCAGTCAGTTTTTCCCCCTATCCTATATATTGTGCTTGATAGTGGGGAAATTCTGGCCTAGTCAGTTTTTTCCCCCTGTCATTTAGATTGTTCTTGATGGTGGGGAAAGTCTGACCAGTCAGTTTTTTCCCCCCTGTCAGTAGATTGAGCATGAAGTCAGGAAAATTCTGGCATAGTCAGTTTTTTCCCCCTGTCATTTACATTGTATTGATGGGGGAAATTCTGGACCAGTCAGTTTTTTCCCCCTTCATTAGATTGATTGAGGTGGGGAAATTCTGGACCAGTAGTTTTTCCCCCCTGTCATTTAATTGTTTGATGGTGGGAAAGTCTGACCAGTCAGTTTTTCCCCCTATCCAATATATTGTGCTGATAGGTGGGGAAATTCTGGCCTAGTCAGTTTTTCCCCCCTATCCTATATATTGTCATGAGTTGGGGACCAGTCATTTTTCCCCCCTATCCTAATTGTGCTTGATGGTGGGGAAAATTCTGGCCTAGTCAGTTTTTCCCCTTGTCATTAGATTGTTTGTTTGAGTGTGGGGAAATTCTGACCAGTCAAGTTTTTCCCCCCTGTCATTAGATGAGTAGAAATGACATGAGTTTTCCTAATATGGAGGAAATTTGCCGTCGTACCAGTCATTTTTTCCCCCTATCCATATGTCATGAATTGTAGCAGGATGAATTTTCTTCCAGTCAGTTCTCAGTCCCCTCCATTGTGCTTCTAGCATTGTTGATTCCCCCTATCGTGTATGGCGGGAAATTGGCTAGTCAGTTTTTCCCTCATCATTTTTTGTGGGGGAAAGTTTATCTAGCCCGGGGGAAAAAACTGACTAGGCCAGAATTTCCCCACCATCAAGCACAATATATTGGATAGGGGGGAAAAAACTGACTGGTCCAGAATTTTCCTGACTTCATGCTCAAGCTACATGACAGGGGGGGGGGGAACTGACTGGTCAAGACTTTCCCCACCATCAAGAACAATCTAAATGACAGGGGGGAAAAAACTGACTAGGCCAAAATTTCCCCACCATCAAGCACAATATATAGGATTGGGGGAAAAAACTGACTAGGCCAGAGTTTCCCCACCATCTAGAACAATCTAAATGACAGGGGGAAAAAAACTGACTAGGCCAGAATTTCCCCACCATCAAGCACAATATATTGGATAGGGGGGAAAAAAACTGACTGGTCCAGAATTTCCCAACCATCAATACAATCTAAATGACAGAGGGGAAAAAGCTGACTAGGCCAGAATTTCCCCATGGGGCAAATTTGACATATATGTATATACTAGTAGTGAAGTAGTGAACTTTAAACAACATCTCATCTGAAACTGCTAGACAAAATTTGATTTAACTCGGCAGGGATGATCTTTGGGTGAACCTTCACAAAAGTTGCTAAAATAAACTTGATCCATGTAGACCTCTGGTTGCCAACAGAAACAGAAAGAAAAAAAATATGAAAACTTTAAAAATCATCTCCTTCAAAACTACTAGATAGATTTCAAAATGTTTTAGTACAGGTGTTCCTTGGGAAACCCTCTGCCAATGTTGCTAAAAAATTTCCAATCTGTAAAAAAAGATGTCCACCAAGGGCGGGGCTAATTTGCCATATATATATATATATAGTGAAAACTTTAAACAACATCTTCACTGAAACTGCTGGACAGAATTTAATTAAACTTGACAGAGATGATCCTTGGGTTAACCTTCACAAAAGTTGCTGAAATAAACATGAACTATGTAGAACTCTGGTTGCCATGGCAATGGAAAGAAAAAAATTATGAAAACATTTAAAATCATCTCCTTCAATACCATGCTGGCAGATTTCAAAATGTTTCAGTACAGATTTTACTTGGGTAACCCTCTACCAAGATTGCTAAAATTATTCTTATCTGTATAAATATATGGCCATCAGGGGTGAGGCTAAATTTGCCATAAATGTATATAGTGAAAACTTAAAAAGACTTCTGCTCCAAAATTTCTGGCCAGATTTTTAAGATATTTTGGCACAGATGTTCTATGGGTAAACCTCTACCAAGATTACTCCTTCAGAGCTGTGGTACTAAGGTGAAATTTTGGGTCATTGATGTTAAGATTAAAATCTTCAACTTCACCTTCTTCATGAGAAATGAAAAGTTGGATTAGTGAGGAGTGAAAGGTGTAAGAAGTGAAAAATTTGATTTGGGAGAAATGAAAGGCTGGAGTAGTAAAAGGTAAAAGATTGGATTAGTGAGAAGTGAAAGATTGTATTTTGATATTTAATTTTGGCCATAGATCTTTGAGCTGTTTCTTTGATATAAATGATATGCCGACAAAGAGAAAATTAACTAGCAAAGTAGAAAACTAGAAAAGGTATGCAGATTTTGCTGACTCAACACTAAATAAGCTTTCTGCAGGCTAATTGTAAGCTAAAATTCAGCTTGGAATTTGGTTTTTGTAAAATGCATTGCTCACTATCACCTGAAAACTTCCAGGCTGGTATAACACTAGGTCAGTCTTCAACAAAATGGTATACTGATCAGGTTCTACTGATCAAAATTTTTTATTTGGATAATAACAATGTATGTACATGTTCTCTGTCAAAATAAGGGTCATTATGGCTTTTTTATGGTCTACAATATTGAGTTGTCATCATGATTCCCTCCCCCCCTCCCCCTTTTTTTCATCTGGTCACCTGCACCACCTCAAAGAACTTGGTGGGTAGGACTTTTAAGCCAGGAGTTATGGCCCTTGAACATTAGATTCTACAGTTTACACTCTAGCAGCGATGATTCATTGATTCACACTCTTGTGCTGAGCATCTTTATGAAAATCAATGATATCTGGGAGAGATTTAGGGTCATCATGACTCTTTTGTTTTGAATAAGATTTTCATTATTTTTTTGCCAAAAGTTAAAACATTGTCATGTCCCACTTCAATAGCTTCATTGTTATCACAGATTGAAATGAACAAAAATAAGATATTTCATGACGGATAACACATTACCGTCAGTCAACCACAAATCTTTTTTACTGCATGAGAAATAAATCATGTCCCTCTCATGGGAAAAGTGATTTAATCAAGGACATTCCATTGTTTTTAATTGACTTTGCTGGTGCCATAATGCTTTCTAAAAACCAGGAGAAAAAGTTCCCATGAGGTTCTGGCAGGAGATAGCAACCTGCTTGTCCTATAATCCACCTTTTAAGCTTTTTAGTACCAGAAAACATTTAAGCCTAGTATTTCTATTCATGGCCAGATCACCTCTCAACAAACAGTATCTCAAATTAAACCATATCATCTTTGATGTAAACGAGGTCAACCACCAGTTACCCAAATTTTGCTATTGTCTAGCCTTCAAGTCAAATTTGAAAACACCTGTATGTAAAGGATATTGATGGAGTACAAGGTCTTTCTGCAAAGGAAAAACCTAGTCTTTCTGAATAGGAAAGACCTGAGAAGGAGCGTCATTCATGATGCCCAGGTCTTTCCTACACAGAAAGGTCGATGTTCGAGGTTGTTGTCTGAATTACACATCGCATGCCTCAGCAAAAGACAAATTGAGTGACAGTGATTCAAATTAAGACTAGCATTTATTTCTGCTGTTCTATTTTACATCAATGCAGGATTAACAAATGTGCATGATGTTAACATATATGGGTAATTTATACCTTCATAGACATGCAGTATGCATATCATTTAAGATTTTATATATATATATATATATATACACAGTCTATTCACGATGGAACGAAATGTGATGGAGCTAAATGACGGTGTAATGCGAAGTAATTGCCAGGTCCCGGCAATATTTGTTCTTTATTCAATGTAAAAAAGATGCGATGGAACGAATAGGATGGAACGAAAGATGCACTGGAGCAAAGTATGTATGTGGTCCAATTTGCTAATTAACAACTGATTAATGACGCGTTCGAACGAAGTGTCGGTCAGTTTTCACGCCTACCCGAGTGACACCTGTCGCTTACACACGTCCGCCATTATATTGTCTGTAATCAGCCTATTAGCACGCCATCCGTGACGTTGATTGTTGCAAACTGACACGAAGCTTACAAGTGAGTTTGTTTGTTTGTTACAAAGATTAATGACTGATTTTATGTCAAAACTTAATAAGCAGCAGTATAAATATTGGTCTCCAGGTCTGACTTGTCATTCCATTCTACTTCATGTTAATACAAACATATAAATCTAAGACTACTACAAATACAATTTCATTGAATATCTAATAGCAATATTCTGGGTAATTCAGTGAAGGACCCAGTTTACCTGGGGGTATAACTGGATCAGAATTTTATTAGATATTTTTCCTAGTAACCTTGTGAAGGGCCGGGTCATCCGGGCCCTTCACAAGGTATCAATACATACTAAAACACTACATAAACAAACGAGTGAGCACATACATAATTTTCAATCGTCAATATGAAAGATGCGATGGAACGAAATACGCGATGGAACGAAATAAATGCGTTTCCCGGGGCTACTTCGTACCATCGCGAATGGACTGTATATATAAATTTGATTTTATATCTTTGTATTTTATGACCCCAAGATCTGTGATCAGGAGCATATTGTTTTTACCCTGTCTGTTGGTTTGTTTGTTGGTTTGTCAATAACTTAAACATAGGCCATGACTTGAAAATAATACATATGAAAATAGAATGTGACTAGAAGTGCAGTTACTTAGATCCATAACGCTACCTGGCCCAGTTTTAGCTCACATGAGCACATGTGCACATGTTTATTACCATAATATCTTGGCCAAATTCGATTATGGCGATATTGGCTTATAAGGTCAAGAGTAATGCCCCTTTTAATATTAAAAAAGCCAGATTTCACTTTGTTTGCACTCTAGCATCTTCACTTCTTAAGCAATCATCTTCAAACTTTATGACAATGTTTATTACCATAATATCTCTGCCAAGGTTGATTATGGATATCTTTTAGGTCGGTTCCCTTTTAAAAAAAGAAGTAATATTTAAATTTAAAGCCATATTCTTTTGGCCAAGTTCGATTATGGCTGATATTAACCAATTAGGTCAGGAGTTATGCACCTTTTAATATTTAAAGGTGAGCTTAGGTGAGCATCTTAGGGCCATCTTGGCCCTCTTGTTTAATATCTACCTTTATATTTTTTTGTCAGGAGCATAACTCATAAACTTTACAAGGTATTGATTTTAAAC
The DNA here is from genome assembly GCA_021229015.1 of Solen grandis. NCBI lineage: Eukaryota > Metazoa > Mollusca > Bivalvia > Adapedonta > Solenidae > Solen > Solen grandis. The sequence continues at coordinate 8,843,966 of CM037783.1, forward strand.
TTAAAATATAAAAAGATTGTGAGATTGGAAACTGCAGTAACAAAGAAACATAACTCAGCCTGGGTCATGTTTTTTAATTATCTCCCTTTATTTAATTATACAATGAATATCTGTCTAGAGGATTACTTATTTACTACATAGTTATAGACTTGAAACTTCGTGCATAAGTAGATTACAACTAGGAAAAGTGCAGTGACCAAGAGCCATAACTCTACCAGGTCCGTTTTTTCTAACATTTTTTAAGAAAATTTAGTTGGGACCATTTTAAACTCATAAAGAAAACAAGGTAAGGACTTGAAACTTGAAACATAATATGAAAGCTAGTTGGATTAGTGCAGTTTCCAAGAACCATAACTCTGCCTGGTCTGATTTTTGTATTATCTCCCATTATTCTATATCACTTCAACTATTTGAGGTATTGAATTGAAATTTAAAATTTAAATAGATTGTGAGTAGCTGAAGTGTATTGATTATGAAACACAACTCTCGGTTTCTCTTTTTTTTTAATTATCTCCTTTGTTGTTGTTTTTAATTTTGTTTTTTTGTTTTAAGCATTTCTCCATAACCATATGGAATAAAGTCTATATATTTGACAGACTCACTTTACTCATAAATGGCTTTCATTTGACATCAATTATTTGACATCTGACATGCTTAGATGGGGACATAGTGTTTTATGTTGCTCTCGGGCAGAATGTGAATAAATGGAGATGGTGGACCACTTTTGTACATGTCCTCCACCAATCTTTTATTTTATGACAATGGAAATATTATGCACATAAATATATATCACGTGACTTCACCTGCAAAATTCCTTATGCACTAAACACATAAGTGCTGCAATGCTTTGATTTATTCTTAATTAAATAATGGATAAATAAAATCTGGTCAATTCTGTAAATCATAGAGCTAGAGCTTAATTGTGGTTGATTTCAGGTGTTTTCTTCTGTTGCTTTTCCTGCTACAAATGTGTTTGCCTTCCAGCTGGCTTGCGGTAGGTCGGTGGTTCTACCCGGGTACCTCTGTGTACTCGGGGTCTTCCTCCACCTGTAATTAGCTGGACGTCGCTATATGATTGATATACTATCACAGCGACGGTAAACCCCAATACAACAACAACAAATGTGTTTGATTCTTGCATTTTGTTTGTTTGTTGTGTTTGAGTTTCCACAAACAGTAAATTGAAGATCTATGTCTACTAAAGTTAGATATAGCGCTGCCAAACTGCAGTATCATGTCATAGACAGATACCACACTGAGTCACATTATCTTGACACTGGGCCATCCAGTTCTGGAACTATATATAATGCTGAGTGCTAAGCATGGAACTACTCATACCAATTTTTTAAACCTCAGTCCCACTCTCAAGGTGGATCCTGTAACCATTGGCTATGCTGTATGTTAAACAAAATATACGTAGGGCCATATCTTATTTAGTATAAATCATTTTTCTGATTTCTAGACACATTGATAGTAATTTACCATGCATGGAAAGTGTTCATTTCTGTTATCCCAGTTTATTTCCCTATAAAATTTTCTATCAGTTTTCTAAACATCTAACAGAATATTGCAATAAATTGTTTATGCCACAAACTTGATCAATCTTGCGTTACTAGAATAGATTTAGCAGGGACATTAATCTGAAACTAGAAATTTGAAACATCCAGTAAACAATGTGAATTTTTGATTTATTTTTAACACCCTTATTTGTATTTTTGGTAACACCAAGTTATTAATCTTTCAGGGCTTTTGATCTCTTATAGTGCCGGTGAGAATATTTATTAGACAATAAATCTGCAATATTTTGAAAATGTACACTAAAGTTACAGAAGTTGGTTTATGTGAGAGTAATTACCAACAAGGGTATTGAATTGTGCTTAAGCCCTATGTCATCATTGTTTGCTTTATCTTTAAGGTTTTGTGTCACCTGCTCTAAGCAATGGTGACACATAGGGATCACTTTTCTGTTGTCAGTCAGTCAGTCAGTCAGTCAGACAGTCAGACTTTGTCACTCTCTTTTTCCTCAAGCTTCTTTCAGCAGATGACACATGTATTACAAGGAATATGTCTTGTTATTCTTTTCCATCATCATCATCATCATCATCACCATCATCTTTGTCATCATCACCAACACTGCCATCATCCTCATTATTATTTTTATAGCTCAACTATTTTAAGAATATTCCAGTTACGCAATGGAATAAAACATTGTTACAAAAGGGATTATTATGTCGGAAGATGTGTTGATGTAACAGAAAAAGAGTATGTCAGCTATGAAAGTATCTAATTTACTAATTAGACAATATATTTTCTGTTTCTGTAGAGGCAGCCTGATGTCAGTGTGTTTAGAACTCAGCTGTTTAATTATCTCCTCTACATTTGGTGGTTTACCCATGAGTTGACATGATTAAATGAAAAATTAATCTGGATGATCTAACAATATTCTCTAATAATTATTGTCATATATACCTTAAATTTATGCAAATCCATTTCAAGTCTTTTTTTTTTGTTCTAACCTTATAGTTTCAAGGTTTTGTCAAACTGCATAAATTACAATATTATCAATTTAATTTTTGGCCCATGGTTCACCATGTAAATGGATTTGGTACATTTCTAATTACATTATCACTTGACAGAAGTTTGGGTTAAACAGGAATCACGCTCATCATGCCCTTTCATGTCCCGCCCTGTCCTTCACACACATTACTTGGGAACATTTGGTGGTGAAAATCACCTTTAGTGATAGTTTTTCTAATTGCTTGAACATTTGATATTTATAATGAAGGTTATGTTTTATTGTGATGAGAGCAGGTTGAGATAGTTGTGTGCTTCCCTTTGTGCATTTTTGGCAGAATTGCAGTTCATGAATTGAGAAAAATGTTAGGAATTTTTTTCTGAATAATGGCACCCAGACTTTGAACACATATCTATCATGGATGTTTTCTAGACTTAAGTAGTGGTTAGGTAAAGGTTAAGGGTTATTGGGTGTCCATCTACCATCAGTCCATTGGCCAAAATTAGTTTGTTTACACCTTTCCCTCATATAGACTCATTTTGACGCACTCAATAGGTACCACATAAAGCCTGATCTGCAGAAAACCACAGTTAAACCTTACCAAATTTAATTACAAAATCCTCATTTCCAGACCACTGAGGAGCAGCGAACAGCATAAAACCTGATCAGTCTGCAAGTTAATCGCAGGCTGATCTGGTTTTATGTTGTTCGCATAGGTCTTTTCATGGTGTCCTCTATGAGGGAAAGGGTTACACCATGTCTTGAACAAGCATGATTTAAGTTGGAAACTTTGTTTATAGCCATATGTGTTTGCCAGTATAGGGGACCATAAAATCAAGAGTTTTGGCCCTTCAGTTATATAAAATAAAGGGTTTAACTAAGTTTACACTCAGAACACTCACAATCATTTAAAGAAGATGTACGAAATTTATGACCATAATGTTTATGGCAGTTATCTCTTGGCCAAGTTTGATTGTGGCTTCTATTTCACTTTCGGTCAGGAGTTATGACCCTTGAATTATTATGACAATTTACACACTTTCATTACCATTTATTCAGCTGTTTTGATCTAATTTAAAGACAATGTTTCTAGCCATAATTTTTGGCTAGAAATTGGCCCATTTGATCAGTGGTTATTGCCCTTGCTAGAGGATAATGCTGAATTTCACTTTGATTGCAATCTTTTTTAAGCCCTTTTCATGATGGAATTGAGCTGTGAAAGTATCATAGACTTATTCCTGTACGATTTATTCCCACTAAACTTTAAGTTCAGTGATTTTGCATATGATGAAGTCCAGGATACTGTCCACCTTCATGTTATTAAGCTTACTCAAGCAATCTTGATCAAACTTTTAGACAAGGTTTATGGCCATAACCTCTCAGCCAAGTTTGATTTTGCTAAATAATTGCACCATTGGGTTAGGAATTGTTTACCTTTTAAGAGCAATGGTTGTCAGGTGAGAAAAATAGGACCATCTTGGTCCTCTTGTTCCTGAATACTTTTAGATGTGTAGATTTTTGGTATGTAGAGCTATTATTTAACCCTTTCCCTCATAGAGGACACCATGAAAAGACCTATGCGAACAACATAAAACCAGATCAGCCTGCGATTAACTTGCAGACTGATCAGGTTTTATGCTGTTCGCTGCTCCTCAGTGGTCTGGAAATGAGGATTTTGTAATTAAATTTGGTAAGGTTTAACTGTGGTTTTCTGCAGATCAGGCTTTATGTGGTACCTACTGAGGGCGTCAAAATGAGTCTATATGAGGGAAAGGGTTAAGCAAAGCTTAATTGTCCATATACGTGTACATTTCTTTCACAGAGTGAACAGTCCCTTTTTATATACATTAGCATTTAGTGTTTTATCTCTAGATACTTCATACCCACTGACTTTTTCCCTTTTTTAGATTGATAAGGAGACAAAATAATTGTGCATCTTAATTGTGTTACAAAAATCCTGTGCCTTTCGGCAATTGTCAAGACAGTAGGAGAATACTTATGAGATTCTCTGGAGTCAAACAGACATGTGTTTCACACTTGTCTTAATACATATGTGTGAGATGCTAAAAACACCCAGATAACAAGAAAGTAGGTTGTCATCACATGAGACAATCATGTCGTGAAGACTTCCTGTTATTTCCACATGACCCTGTCAAACCTTCAGAACTTCGGATTATCTGACCACAGACACAGTAATGGATCGGTAAAGTTTGAGAACCAGTCATGTCAGCATGCAATAGTGATGAATGGTAGAAAAAAGCACATGCTAAAAGGTGATAATAAGCTGATGTATAGAGAAAAATGACTGAATATAGTGCCTTAAGGAACAGATCAAGAAAGGTGGAAAAATCTGGTTTAACTTCATGTTAGAAGTGATCCTTTTTGGATGACATACTTTATCCATATAGATTGAGTTTTAGCCTGATAATTTACTTTTAAATAAGATTTCACATTAAGAATAATGACTGGTAGATGAGGTGTAGCGATGCATCTAACTACAAAAAGCTTTTTGATGTCACTTACTTAATTATTGCAAGGTATTTTTGTATCAGGAAACTGACAATGTAGTTTAACCTAATGGATAATAACACCCTCGATACTAAACTTTCAGAATCATTAACTTGAAATCTTGTCATATGTTTGTTAAACAAATGTGAAAATATAAGTACAAATTTATTTACAGACCAAATAGGTTATCAAAGAGCCGAGCAATGGTGTTGTTTCAAAATTGGCTGTTTTTTTTTGGGGGGGGGGGGGGGGGGGGGGGGGGGATATTTTAATTAAACTGATAGAGGAAGTTGTTTATAAATATGTGAGTGCATTATAACCCCGCCCTGTTCTACGTTTTAACTATTATGTTAAGTGAATATAAATGAAAATATTTTATTACTAATATTCATTTCAATTATTTTAGGTATAATAAGATAAGTAAATCAGGTAGTTGTCATAATCCATATTCAGCTAAAAAAAGAAAGTATCCATCATTCTGATTTCTGTTTACTTGGAATTTTGTTCTATCTGCAGTAAAGAACCATCAAACCACAAAACCCTGAACTGGTGAAGACACCACTTTGCAGAACTATGAGCACTTGCTTTCTATATTTAACCAATTCTGCTGAAGTTGTGTTTAAGAAAATAGTGTTTTTCCCATGTAATGTTACCTACACTTGCAGAGTTTATTTGTCATGAAACAAAGACTGGGGGCCGCCGTGGCCAAGTGGTTACAGTTGTGGACTACAAATCTCTCAGCCCCTCACCGCTATGGGTTCGAATCCCGGTAGGGACTTTGGATTTTTAGCTCACCTGAGCACGTGTGCTCAGGATGAGCTTTTAGGATCGATGAATGTCCGTCGTCCGTCCGTCCGTCCGTCCGTCCGTCCGTCCGTCCGTCGTCCACAATTTGTTCGTTTGCACTTTAGCATCTTCATTTTATGAGCAATTATCTTCAAACTTTAAAACGATGTTTATAACCATAAAATCTCGGCCAAGTTCGATTATGGCTGATATCAGAACATTAGGTCAGGAGTCATGCCCCTTTTAAAATTCAAAAAATGCCATATTTCAAGTTATTTACACTCTAGCATCTTCATCTTTTGAGCAAACCTCTTCAAACTTTATGGCAATGCTTATGACCGTAAGGTCTCGATTGAGTTCGATTATGGCTGAGATTCATCAATTAGGTCAGGAGTTATGCCCCTTTTAATATTCAAAAAAATGCCATATTTCACTTTGTTTACACTCTAGCATCTTCATCTTTTGAGCAATCATCTTCAAACTTTATGGCCATGCTTATGACCATAATGTCTCGATTGAGTTTGATTATGACTGAGATCAGTTGCTTAGGTCAGGAGTTAAGCCCCTTTTAATATAAAAAAATGCCAGATTTCACGTTGTTTACACTCTAGCATCTTTATCTTTTGAGCAATCATCTTCAAACTTTATTACAATGTTTATGACCATAAGGTCTCGATTGAGTTCGATTTATGCTGAGATCCGTCAATTAGTTCAGAAGTTATGCCCCTTTTAATATTAAAAAAAAGCCATATTTCCTTTGTTTACACTCTAGCATCTTCATCTTTTGAGCAATCATCTTCAAACTTTATGACAATGCTTATGACCATAATCTCACAATCGGGTTCAACTATAACTGATATTGACTTGTGAATTTAGGAGTTATGCCCATTTTACCATAAAAAAAAGCCAGATTTCACTTTTACACTCAAGTATCTTTATTTCTTAAGCAATCATCTTTCTCAGGTGAGCGACCAAGGGCCATCTTGGCCCTCTTGTTTATGTGAGGAAGCCTTCCAGCTGGCTTGTGGTAGGTTGGTGGTTCTACCCGGGTACCTCTGTGTACTTGGGGTCTTCCTCCACCTGTAATTAGCTGGACGTCACTATATGATTGAAATACTATCGCAGCGATGGTAAACCCCAATACAACAAAGAAACAAAGACTTTATCAACATTTTTAGCTCGACTATTCGTAGAATATGAGAGCTATTGTAGTCACCCTGGCGTCGGCGTCGGCGTTGGCGTTGCAGCTTTTGGTTAAAGTTTTGCGTGCAAGTTACTATCAACCTTATATCTCAATTACCATTTATGGTATTGACTTGAAAGTTTATAAATATGTTCAGGGGCATCAGACAACCAAGGTAGATAACTCTTGACTGAATTTAATATGAATTATGGCCCCTTTTTAACTTAGAAATTTTGGTTAAAGTTTTGCATGCAATAGAAAATTTAGTTAAAGTTTTGCGTGCAAGCTACTATGTAGTTTGTATTCAATAACCATTCATGGTATTGACTTAAATTTAATGTTTAGGGGCATCATATAACCAAGGTAGATAACTCTTGATGGAATATATTACAAATTATGGCCCCTTTTTAACTTAGAAATTTTGGTTAAAGTTTTGCATGCAAGATACTCTCATGCTTATATCTCAGTATCAAACATGATTGATTTGAAACATCTTTAATAGTTTAGGGTATCATACTTTATGGAGAATTTGTTACAAATTTTCCCCTTTTTAATTAAATTTTGGTTAAAGTTTTGCATGCAAGGTACTTTCATGCTAATATCTCAGTATCCAGGCATGGGATTGATTTGAAACATCTTTAATACGTTTAGGAGTATCATACTGTCAAGGTAGATAACTTTTTATGGAATATATTAAAAATTATGATCCCCTTTAAACTTAGAATTATGGTTAAATTTTTGCATTCAAGCTACTATCCAGCTTATATCTCAGAAATTGCTTGTGGAATTGACGAGAAAGTTAAGGTGTGTCTTCAAGGGCATCAGAAAACAGGAGGATAACTTTTGGACTGATGCAAATTATGGCCCTTTTCTAACTTGGATTTTTGGTTTAAGTTTTGCATGCACAGTGTTACTGTGCTTATGTCTCACTAACTAGGCATGGGATTGATTTTAGACATCATAAATATATTAAGGGGTATCAGACTATCAAGGTATATCATTTTTTACTATTACTATGAAGGGCAAGAATTTTAAATAGATTTCATTTGATTTACCAACAAGCATTTTGAATAGTCGAGCGTGCTGTCCTCTGACAGCTCTTGTTTTAATTTCTACCAATCATCTTTGAACGAGCTGCTTTAATTAACATAATATTAAGAGGTATTAAGAATTGAAAAGTGGGAACATACTTTCAGTTTTGGCTAAGTATATATTCTCCAGTAACAATATCTCCTACACCTGGGTCTTTTACCATTTTGCTCAGCAATTCTATCATGTGATGCTTCACAGAAATGGGGGCTACATAGGAATCCTACTTCCACATAACATGAAGTCAGGGTCAGGGATGCCTGGGTATTTATCACCTTTATTGTAAGTTCTACTTATTGCCCTACTTGAAACAGTATTAAAAATATTAAGTTTTTCATTCCATCTAGTTTTGATAAAATTATTACAAGTATGAAAATCTGTTTTGTATTAAGTTGTACCATTTATTTATAATTGTAACTGCATCGTAAATCTTTTACCCATTTTGATGTGGCAATTTGGTCTTTTTATCAAAAAGAAATATCCCACTTATTTTAAATAATTCATTATCAGCTTTGAAAAGGTGAACAAATTAGAACAAACATCTAGTTAATTAACCCTCTATTTCATATACAGACATTAATTTTGAGACATTGACAAACAGAATTGTCTCAAGTAGACATTGTCTCCAAATGACTGAAATACTGTTGGTGGGATGTTAAACCCAACAAACAAACATAAGAAACTCATTAGAGCCAGGACAGACAGGGTCTTCTCTGTTTGCTCATAGAATATTGAAGCTGAGATCTTCATGGCAAAGAAAAATCCGTTGATTTACATACCATTTAACCCTTTCCCTCATATACTCATTTTGACGCACTCAATAGGTACCACATAAAGCCTGATCTGCAGAAAACCACAGTTAAACCTTACCAAATTTAATTACAAAATCCTCATTTCCAGACCACTGCGGAGCAGTGAACAGCATAAAACCTGATCAGCCTGCAAGTTGATTTGGTTTTATGCTGTTCGCATAGGTCTTTTCATGGTGTCCTCTATGAGGGAAAGGGTTAAAGATCATATTTAAAGACTAAATATTTATCAGGTCATAAATTTGTACATGAATATTCATAAGGTAAACTTGACTTTGTGGCAATATCATTTACAAATGCAATAGTCCAAGGAGTGTTTTTCCAGTCACTGTGTCTAATTCAAGATATATTCCCAGTCCCTATATGTGGAGATGTAGACAGAAACAGAGGGAAATACTCTCCAATTTTCCAATTGTCATCACCTTATCTGAACATTCAATTCCAGTCTTAAGATTATAGCACCATCATAGACATTCACTCTTTCCACTTTTACTTTCCATTGTATAGCTCATAATAAATATATTTTATTTTATGTTGACAAGTTTAAGAAGAAATGGGCATGAATATCTTAGGATTCTAACATCAATATTTTTTGTGCTGTATATTTTGAATAACGCAGGTGACTTTGCAATTGTGCATGGAAATAAAGTCAGGGATTGTAAAAACTCTTGAAAAGGTTGTAGTTTTTAAACTTATTTATTTACACAAAAGTTCTGGTACTAGAATAATAGATTGCACCACAGCATAACATTAAATACACCATGCTTGTAGTATTGAAGCCATTGATTACATAGCAGATTTACCCCTCCTCATTATATTTCTAAATAATCTGAAATCCTTTTGAAAAAAAAAATCCAAAGTGATATGATTTTAAAGTCTGAGTATAACAAAGATTTTACTTACTAATCTTCTGTTTATAAGAATCCAAACTAGATAAGAGGGGTGCCTTTAACTATGTTATTTTATAAAAACGATATGAAATGTTTCAGGAAATTTCAGAGCCATGCACCCAGCTTTTCAATAAACTTCATATGAACATTTTTGATCTTCAACAATAACCCCTACCCACCTCCTGTAACTGGGAGTAGTGAATCAGTCTGGTTTACAATCATTCAGACACTTTTAATTAAAACCTGTTTACAGGCAGAAAAGATTTAATGAAGTCTGGCAAACAATTATATACAATTTTTTATAGATCATGTGACTTTATAGACAATTGAGACAGTCATATTAATCAGACTTGAAAGTGGGGTTTGTTCTGAAGGAATGGTAACAATATTGAAGCATCAAACAAGTCTAGACTAGCAACTGAGGGATTGGTAAAACCTGTGGCTTGTATGTAATGCTGAAGAAAATGACAGTGCATGCTAAATCAGCTCAATGTCAACATGTCCTGGATATATTTTATAGGTGACAGACATTGCCAACTGTAAGTTCTGGGGTTGGCTTGATACATCTGTTGTTCAGGGTTTAATTGATACTTTAACCCTTTCCCTCATATAGACTCATTTTGACGCACTCAATAGGTACCACATAAAGCCTGATCTGCAGAAAACCACAGTTAAACCTTACCAAATTTAATTATAAAGTCCTCATTTCCAGACCACTAGTGAGGAGCAGCGAACAGCATAAAACCTGATCAGCCTGCGAGTTACTCACAGGCTGATCTGGTTTTATGCTGTTCGCATAGGTCTTTTCATGGTGTCCTCTATGAGGGAAAGGGTTAAAAGTTGTTCAGGGTTTCAGACCACCAAGGTATATATCATTATAAACCATAGTCCCTTTTTCAATTTCCTGTTTTACCATCTGGCTCTAAGAATAGTCAAGCCTGCTGTCCCTGTGACAGCTCCTGTTTTTCATAGCATTCTGATGAAACGCTTAATTATCAACTTCCAACATAGGATGCTTGGAATATATAGGTGAACAATGCCACATAAAGCACTTTATATTCTAACACGACACATCGTTCTCTCTATGCAGAAAGAAGGAGACAAACTGTGTGTAATTTTGCAACAAAACACAGGTCGCAGCTCTCATGAATTTATTTCAATTACAATTTACTCCCTTGTAACAATTTATCAGTGAACGTAAACATCATGATCAGTTTTGATGACGTCATGGGAAGTGATGGATGACACATTTGAATATTTTCTTTTTAAATGTCCTTCCTAATTACATGGATAAAAACATGAAATGAAATCAAGGGGAATAACAAATAAATGTAAATAAAGAATTTATATCTTACAGATCATGTGTGTTTTTCTTTACTTCTGTATATACGAGGGAGGTAGTTTGAACGGCAAGCTGGAGGGAAGTAATTTGGTTTTCAGTTTCTACATCCAAAATAAAAATGACCAAAAATGTGTTAGAATCAACATAATCTATCTTTACCCATGTTTTGGTATGTGTTTAAACATTTGGGGTCTTCTGTTTTGTTGTGTATTTTAACACTGGTTTGTCATTCATGTGCGAATAATTATATCACTCGGGCTACACCCTCCTGATATAATCATCCTCACCTGAACTCCAAACCAGTGTTAAAATACACAACAAAACATGGGTAAAAATTTATTATTTCTATAATATCTTGACTTGACTATTTGAGTTTACCGTCGCTTCATCAGTATTTTAGTCATATAGTGACGTCCAGCCAATTACAGGTGGAATGCATTCGGGTAGAACCACCGACCTACTGCAAGCCAGCTGGAAGGCTTCCTCTCATGAAAATCCGAATGACCCTGCCGGGATTCGAACCCATGCAGTGAGGGGCTGAGTGAGTACTTAAGTCAGAGACTTTACCCTCTCGGCCTATAATATCTTGACTTGGTCTCTAAATATAGCATTATAATGAAGCAGCTGCACTACACTGTCTGTATTGTATTTATAAAAGTAGTTCATGCTTGGAATTAAACACTCTTTGATACTTGTGTTCAGAGAACTAAATTTCTTTTGCTACTGTAAAAGTTTATCCTTATAACTTCAGACCACATTTTTTGGACGGGTTTTTCAATGAAAAATTCTGTCCTTTAAAATGATGATGTCCGGGCGAGTGTTGTCGTCAGGTGTCCGCTGAGGTTAACCTTTTCATACGCCGCCGGAGGCGGTCGTATATTGGCGTCATCTTCTCCGTCTGTCCGTCCGTCCATACGTACGTCCGTACGTCTATACGTCCATATCTTGTGAACGCAACTCCTCCTACGTTTCTGAATGAATCTTTTCAAAACTTGGTCAATGTCATTACTATAATGGGTAGATGTGCATGAAGTGGCGATTTTCTGGTTCATTGATTTTTACAAGATTTGTGTCCCTTTGAAACTTAGTCTCTGTAGCTGAATGATATTGCAGCCTTGTGAACGCAACACCTCCTACATTTCTGAATGTATCTTTTCAAAACTTGGTCAGTGTCATTACTATAATGGGTAGATGTGCATGAAGTGGCGATTTTCTGGTTCATTGATTTTTACATGATTTGTGTTCCTTTGAAACTTAGTCTCTGTAGTTGAATGATATTGCAGCCTTGTGAACACAACTCCTCCTACATTTCTGAATGAATCTTTTTAAACTTGGTCAATGTCATTACTTTAATGGGTAAATGTGCATGAAGTGGATTTTATGGTTCATTGATTTTTACAAGATTTGTGTACCTTGAAACTTAGTCTCTGTAGCTGATTGATATTGCAGCCTTGTGAACGCAACTCCTCCTACATTTCTGAATGAATCTTTTTATAACTTGGTCAATGTCATTACTTTAATGGGTAAATGTGCATGAAGTGACGATTTTATGGTTCATTGATTTTTACAAGATTTGTGTACCTTGAAACTTAGTCTCTGTAGCTGATTGATATTTCAGCTTTGGGAATGCAATTTCTTGTATGTTTCTGACCTAATCTTTTCAAAACTTGGGCAATGTCATTACTATACTGGGTAGATATGCACAAAGCAGGGGCTTTGATGTTCATCAATATTTGCAATAGTTATGCCTTTCTAAACATGGTCTCTTTAAAACACAACTCAAGTTTCTAAACAGGTAAAAGTGCATAAGGCAAGGATTTTCTGGTACAGTGATTTTTGCAAGAGTTATGGGGAGAAAGAAAAAAGGATTCAAATTGATACTGCTATTTGACCTACTGTCATATTGGAAGCATTTTTAGGGTTCTATCTCTGTTCAGCTAAATTAATTGGTCTTACAGACTTCATTATGAGGTTATGCTTACAGAAATGTTAAAAGCAATAATTAAAAGACCCCTCTTGGTCTTTATATTTTGTGGCGGCGTATATTGTGGCATCACTGGCACTCTTGTTTTAAATTTGGTTAAAGTTTTGCATGCAAGCTACTATCCAGCTTATATCTCAATGACCATTCATGATATTGACTTGAAAGTTTATGAATATGTTAAGGGGCATCAGGCAACCAAGTTAGATAACTGAATTTAATACAAATTACGACCCCTTTTTAACTTAGAAAGTTTGGTTAAAGTTTTGCATGCAAAGTACTTTCATGCTTATATCTCAGTATCCAGGCATGGGATTGATTTGAAACATCTTAAATATGTTTAGGGGTATCATACTATCAAGGTAGATAACTCTTGATGGAATATGTAACAAATTATGCCCCCTTTTTAACCTAGAAAGTTTGGTTTAAAATTAGCATGCAAAGTACTTTCATGCTTATGTCTATACTAAAAAAGTTTATTAGTGTATCAGAGGCATTGGAAATCCAAGGAAGATAATTCTTTGAATTTAATACAAATCATGGTCCTTTTCTAACTTGGATATTTTGGTTAAAGTTTTCCATGCACAGCTTCTCAGTAATAAGGCATGGGATCAGTTTAAGACATAAACATGTTTAAAGGTATCAGTCTACCATTGTATACAGGGTATGTGAAGGGCAAGAATTGAAATAGATTTCATTTGATTTACCAACAAGCATATCCAATAGTCAAGTGGTGCTTTCCTTCAGCAACTATTGTTTTAATATGCTATGACTTCTATGTCCTTCATTGGATTGCTTTAATATTTGGACAGTTGCTTAAGTGGATGAGCGCCTTTGACCTACTTTTTGTGAAGAAAAAGCGGCATCTAGACAGGTCTTATGAACCTGAAAACCCGCCCATAATACCATCAGGTCTTGTTCATTTAAGATTTAAGAACAGATTTTAGTAGAACTGAAATGTGTGTTCATCCTAATTAGAAATAGAAAATGTTGGTTTATGTCATTAGATTAATTAGAAATTTCAATAATTCAACACCAAAACTTAATTAAATCAACTATATTTGATATCAGTATTTAGTGTTTTGTAAGATTTTATGGGTTTCTCTAATATTCAGTTGAGTCTTTAAATGCAATCTCAGGAATCTCATATGTCATTCATGGCAAGATAATTCCCCATAAAGTGAAGATTGATATCCTCTCAGTAAATATAATCTCTTTAACGAGAATAAAACCAGATTCATCAGCTTCCACTACATATACTTGTTTTTTGTGATAGCTCTCTGTCACTGTGACTTGGAGTATTTAAGCTCAGAAAGGTTACAGGAGGTAATGATTAAGTATGGTATTCGCAAAGAATTCTAAAATATTTCATACTTCGTTAAGGCTTATTTTCTGAAATGTTAAATATTTTGATAACAGCAGTTATGTACAAGATTTAGGAAACATTTACCATTACTGAACCTTTTTTGGCTCACCTGAGCACAACGTGCTTATGGTGAGCTTTTGTGATCACCTTTTGTCCGGTGTCCGTCATCTGTGCATCCGTCCTGCGTCAACAGTTTCCTTTAAACAACATCTCCTCCTAAACTGCCGAATTGATTTTAACCAAACTTCACAGGAATCATTCTTATGATGCCCTCTATCAAGATTGTTCAAATTATTTTGATTGGTTGAAAAAGTAGGTCACATGAGCTAAAAAAATTGTTGTAAAAAGCAATGAAAGCAATATTTCTCTGGTGAGCGATTCAGGGCCATCTTGGCCCTCTTGTTTTCTTTATCAGATTTAAGAATGGTAAACAGAAATGCTCTCTATCAAAAGTTACTGATTTTTCCAAAACTTAACATTTGAACTGAAGATGATTAGTGTATACACCTTTAGGGCTATTTAAATCTATTTAAAGTGCATATTGAAATAGAAGAAAAAGGAACTGTTTCACTGTCAGCCCTTGATCCCTTTACATTTTAGAGTCTCGTTCTGACACATATGCATGCAGAGCAGAGCTAGAGAAGACAGCTCATTAAGAAGCCATGTAAGGAACTGTCTGATCAGGCTCTCCTCAGCTGTTTGCTCATACCGTTACATAATTCAGATTCTACATTTATTATGCCAAAAAATACATTGTTTCATATACCAGTCCTATATTCATGAAGTAAAGGGTTAAATCAGTATGTTTTAAGTTGGAACATACACTTATAACTTAACAACAGCCATGAACAAATAGCAGGTTTTGAACTATGTAAGATAGTCATTGTTAATATAACGGGGCATGTTGTATATTTACAGAGACCTTCTCGGAGGCAGTGAAGATACTGAAGGGAGAGTATACCATCCAGGCCATTGAGGAACACAAGATGGACAAGGCCCTGGTCTTCTGTCGAACAAAGATTGACTGTGACAATTTGGAAAAATACCTACAGTTGCGTGGCCAAGGTTAGTAACTTAATCCTTTGATTTATGTCCGTTGACCTCTAGACATTTTGATACAATAATAATTTAAGAGAAACAGCCATGAAAGGTGATGCTATAAATTAAGCCAAATTAGTCCCAGGTAACATGACCAAAGTTTGATGACAAAATGTCAGTATGAGGTCACATTTGAGGTCTGCCTGTTTTACATTAACCCTTTCCCTCATATATACTCATTTTGACGCATTCAATAGGTACCACATAAAGCCTGATCTGCAGAAAACCACAGTTAAACCTTACCAAATTTAATTACAAAATCCTCATTTCCAGACCACTGAGGAGCAGCAAACAGCATAAAACCTGATCAGCCTGCGAGTTACTCGCAGGCTGATCTGGTTTTATGCTGTTCGCATAGGTCTTTTCATGGGTTCCTCTATGAGGGAAAGGGTTAATTTTTTTATAAGTTATTTATATTTTTTTCCCTTCTTTTACAAGATATTAATACAGCAAAAAGAGTTCACTTATATGTTTAAATCTTGGTGCTGTATTTATGAAAATTTGTTGATTTTGTTGCTAAGGATAAAAATGCTCAAGAGGCCAATAAAACATCCTTTGTCTCCTACAGTAAATTGAAATATTGTTTGTATACATTGCATGCAGAAAGAAAATGTTTTGTTTGACAAAACATAATTAAATGTCTGATCCCATGAGGAAGCAGGGTGGATAGCTCTTACCAAGTTGACAGTGTTTGCTTGGTAATGGCAAAATGACATTTTAAAACTATGCAAATATGTGTTTAAATCCATAGTGCATGTAGCTTTAAAAATCCAGACTTGAACAAAGAACTTGCTTTTAATAAGAATTTAAGTGAAATGGACGATACATGTATCTCTGTCATTTTAGAATACAGAAACATTTACATGGATTTATACATGATATTGTAGTTCACACATCATATTTTCTCACTAAAATACAAAACCGTAAATGTTTCTCTTGAAATAAAAAGAGAAATAAAATTGAAAATTTTAATTTAAAAAATATAATTTTTAAAATTAAAAGATTACAAGCAATAGCTTTTAACCAGATTTTTGAAGAAATATTTTGGTTATTAGATTGGCGAATGTTGTCCTGGCGTAACAGTCAGGTTTTTCCCCAGTCAGTTTCTTCCCCTGGGAAAAAACTGACTGGTCAGGTTTTTCCCCGGGGAAGAAACTGATTGGTCAGGTTTTTCCCCGGGGAAGAAACTGACTAGTCAGGTTTTTCCCCACCCAGTCAGTTTTTTCCCCCCTCTTTTTTTAAATTTTTTTTAAGGTTTCTGAGGTGGGGAAATTCTGGACCAGTCAGTTTTTCCCCCCTATCCTATATATTGTTTGTGATGGTTGGGAAATTCTGGCCTAGTCAGTTTTTTCCCCCCTATCCAATATATTGTGCTTGATGGTGGGGAAATTCTGGCCTAGTCAGTTTTTTCCCCCGTCATTAATCTCCCGCTGCGAAGCGGGAGGGGGGTTATAGGAATGCCCTTCGTCCGTCAGTCTGTCAGTGTGTCCGAAACATTTTCATGTTCGCTCCATATCTCATGAACGCTTGGACACATTTTCTTCAAACTCGGCTAAAATGTTAACCTCATTGAGCTGATGTGCAGAAGGCATGAGGCGGTCACGCTGGGTCAAGGTCATACTTGAAGGTGAAATGTTATTTTCGTGTCCGCTCCATATCTCATGAACGCTTGGACACATTTTCTTCAAACTCGGCTAAAATGTTAACCTCATTGAGCTGATGTGCAGAAGACATGAGGCGGTCACGCTGGATCAAGGTCAAGGTCATACTTGAAGGTCAAATGTTATTTTCGTGTCCGCTCCATATCTCATGAACGCTTGGACACATTTTCTTCAAACTCGGCTAAAATGTTAACCTCATTGAGCTGATGTGCAGAAGGCATGAGGCGGTCATGCTGGCTCAAGGTCAAGGTCATCCTTGAAGGTCAAATGTTTAAGCCTCCACTTTTTCATGTCATCTCGATATCTCGTGTCATGTTCACAATCATACAAATTATGTCATGATATATAAAGTTTTTAATTGAGTTACACATGTATTTTGTGGTTACCTAACACATCCTATACTTCATTGATGTTCACTTTTTGTACTGTTTCCCATGTAAAACTTGTCAGTAAACTTTTAATATATGTGCCTCCGAATTCTGAGATTCATACATAACTCCGGAAAGTTAAATTATCTTAAACTGATCTTCTATGTCTGCTACAACCATGCCAGGTTAAGGTGAACAAAATCCTATGACCAAACAAATTCTAATATTTGGCCAGCGGCGGGGGATATAGCTGTCCTTTGGACTGCCTTGTTTAGATTGTTCTTGATGGTGGGGAAAGTCTTGACAAGTCAGTTATTTCCCCCCTGTCATGTAGATTGAGCATGAAGTTAGGAAAATTCTGGACCTCAGTTTTTCCCCCGCGCTTGATGGTGGGGAAATTCTGGCCTAGTCATTTTTTTCCTCCCTGTCATTTAGATTGTTCTTGATGGTGGGGAAAGTCTTGACCAGTCAGTTTTTTCCCCCCTGTCATGAAGATTGAGCATGAAGTCAGGAAAATTCTGGCATAGTCAGTTTTTTTCCCCCCTGTCATTTAGCACATGAATTTTCCCCTGATTGACACACTGCCTGATTTTATAACACTGATTTTCAACAATCTTAGAGTCTTTTAATGAACAAATATTTTAGTAAAATCTACTTACAATTTTTTGTGTTGTTTTACTTTAAAAAAATACCAAATATTTATAACTACTTAATCATTTGAAAAAAAAAAAAATATATATATATATATAAGCAGATCTTTTCAACAATTGCAATATTTACCAATCTCCAATAAAAAAAAACAACAGGTATTGCCTAATTGAAATGTGTGTTAGTGTTTTTGTCTTTTTTCTTTCTTTCTTTTTTTTTGCATGACAGATCAGCCATTAAAATTTTTTGTTGGCAACTTAAAAGCTAGAGGAGAATTGTTTTTCTCTAAGCTCTTCTGGTCATTATTTTATTTTAATATTCCAAATTAAAGATCGAAATCAAAAGTAGAAAGTGATTCAAGAATTTCCCCACCATCAATACAATCTAAATGACAGGGGGGAAAAAACGGACTAGGCCATAGTTTCCCCACCATCATGCACAATATATTGGATAGGGGGGAAAAAACTGACTAGGCCAGAGTTTCCCCACCATCATGCACAATATATTGGACAGGGGGGAAAAACCTGACTGGTCCAGAATTTCCCCACCATCAAGAACAATATATAGGATAGGGGGGAAAAAACTGACTGGTCCAGAATTTCCCCAACACACGAAAATATAAAGGGGGGAAAAAAACCCCTTAAAATTTAAAAAAAAGAGGGGGGAAAAAACTGACTGGGTGGGGAAAAATCTGACTAGTCAGGTTTTTCCCCGGGGAAAAAACTAACTGGGGGGGAAATCTGGGCTGTTACACCGGGAGGCAGGCATCACCTTGGTTGGTGGATGTAACTTTAATTAGGAAAGAGATATCTTAACAATAATTAGATTGCATGAAGAGGAAGGTTGGCCTTTTTCCTGGATAGTTGAGGTCAAGGTTACTGTGGCTAAAAATAGAAATATACATCACTTTTGTTTCCGGATAATAACTTGTTTTGTCCACCAAATTTGGTCATTGAATGGAAGGTTGGGATTGTTTTCTGGGTAGGTAAGGTCAAAGTACACTTAGAGGTCAGTGATCAAAATCAGTGGATTTAAAAATTGCTTGTCACAAATACTAACCATCATGAGTTAATGTGCAGAGTGCAAGACTCAGGTTCTTGGCTCCAAGGTTAAGGTCATATTAAGAAGTCAATGATTAACATTGTTGTTTTTTGTGTACTGCTTTTAAGTTCCTCTTTTATTGATGAATTGAAAATTACATGGCAAAAATGTTCACCATCATGCAATGATATGCAGTGCACAATACCTAGATCTGTAACTTCATGATCAAGGTCACACTTAGAAAAATAAAAAAATTTTTTTCCCCACTTCCTTTATAGATAGGTTTTCAAATTACTTGGCATAATTATTCACCATTATGAGATAATGTGCAGTGCACAAAACCCATATCCTTAGCTTCAAGGTCACACTAATAGAGGTCAAAAGTAATAAATTGGGTGGTATTTTTTTATCATGTATGTTCCATAACTTCCTCATGTATTGACGGATTTTAAAATTGCTTGGCTTAAAATTGTTCAACATATTGAGACCTGAGGACCCTTAGCTCCAAGGTAAGGGTCACACTTGGAGGTCTGAGGTATAAAATGGGGTCTGTATTTGTGTCCTGTCTGATAGCATGCTCTTGGGGTTTTAGCTCACCTGAGCACTTGTGCTCAGGGTGAGTTTTTGTGACCGCTTTTTGTCCGCCTTCCGTCGTCAACAATTGCTTGTGAACACTCTAGAGGCCACAGTTTTGGCTAAATCTTCGTGAAACTTGGGCAGGATGTTTGTCTACACGATATCTCAGATGAGTTCAAAATTGGATCAAGTTGGGTCAAAAAGTAGGTCACCTGGGCAAATTTTAGAAAAAATTTGTGAACACACTAGTCCCAGTCTATATTAAACTTGATAAGAATGATGACTGCATGAATTCCCAGTTGAGTGCAAATTCAGGTAGGATCAAAATCTAGGTCATTTAGTCAAATGTTAAAAAAACAGTTTAAATGCCACATTTTTTGTCATCATGCTTAACACAGATATCTTACTCAGGTGAGCGACACAGTGCCATCTTGGACCTCTTGTTTTAAACTAGAATTTGTATATGAAAAATCTGTTTTTGTCTTGTTTGCACTATTAAAAGTCCTTAATCTGAAGACTAAATTAGACTTATAAGCAAGTTTGATTTTAATTTTATTGCTTGCTGTTTGTATGGACCTTTCCATGGTTTATTCAAATCATTAACCATTAGCTCCCCTAAGATATCATATTGTCAGTTTTTATGTTTACACAAAAAGAATATGTAAAGTGAAATTCCTCCAAACTGGAACTCCTATATACTGGAATTTCCTCTATACTGGAAAAAAAGTTTTGGTCCCACCATTCACCATTCTTTTTTTTCATATGATCATAACCTCTGTATACCGGAACCTGTTTATTCTGGAAACCGGATGATTTTGGGGCACACTTGATTCATAGCAACGGATATATATCCCTGGAAACCAGACAAGTCACTGGGATCTGACACCCGTGCAATACACCAAACTGCCACAGGGAATTAATTGTACCGATTTAGTGGGTGCATTGTGTGATCAACACAGGTGTGAAAAATACATTAAGCCGGTGCATTGGAAGTACAAAGCAGGACCAATAGTCGGTGTTATAAAAACAGTTTAAATTTGACAATCAATGTTGAAATTAGTAATGAGCCACAAAAATTAACACTGTGAAACTTAAGGGCAGAATCGTGATTGACAGGTTAATTAACCAGTAAATTTACGATCTTTAATGAATGGAAGAATAGCTCCATTGATTAATTACAAAGATTATAGCTAGCATTTATTTTGTGATTTATCAGTTAAGTCTAAACCTTCAACAGATCGATCATCTTGTCCTAACATCAGGCAAAACGTAGAACACGATTCTCTTAAAGACAACATTAAGTTAATAAAAACTAAGAAATTGTTATCTGTAAATAAAAGTAGAAAACTGAGAAAAAACAAGATCTAAAATATGAATCTTAACCAAATGTATCATTATTTTAGGCACACACATTACATATATAATTATGTATAGGTAAGACATGAAGTGAAAAAGGTCAAAACCCCTCTAAACTGGAAACCCCTCTAAACCAGAAATTTATATTGTCCCCAAACTTGTCTGATTTAAAGGGCTTCTCCTGTATATGAAATAGATGTATGTGTTTATGTTCTTGAACACTTGTCCAGGTCATGAATGTAAAATCACTCAACAATAGCTAGGAGTTTAAATTTTCACTGCAGACTCTGAAAAGATCCATTGAAATTGGCAAGTGGATTTTATCATGATTCAAGTTATTTATTTTTTCTGAGCAGCAAAATTTGTTAAAAGTTAAGATTAAAAATAATGAAAAACATACTTTCATCTTCCATATGGATTTTTGTGCCCCAGAATTGATAAATATGTGGGCATATTGTTTTTGTCTTGTTCTGAATTAATCTTTAAAGATACAGAATTTTGAATTTTTCAATTTTAAAAAAAAACGTAATTAATTTTTTTCAGGAAAATACTCCTGTGTTTGCCTGCATGGTGATAGAAAACCTCACGAAAGAAAGGCAAATCTTCAAAAGTTCAAGGTTAGTGTAGATAAAATGTCTTATTTTTCTTGAAGAAATGCATGGTGTTTTTGTTTATATTAAAGTTAGTAAGAAGTGTCTACAGCTCTTTGAGTAAATAGTAAGAAGTGTCTACAGCTCTTTGAGTAACATTGTAAGGAACATATACTTAGCCATTTGTGATTCTAATGAGTATGATATACTCAAACTCATGTGCTAGGAGATTATATTGTTAGCTTGTTTATATTTGTCTGCAATTAATTTAGAGACCATCATGAATTCTTTGACATCAGTACCATCTTGTTTTGTTATTAGACAATTTTTATTTTTCAGTTGGAAAACTTAAAACACTCAAGCTTATAGACACTCTTTATTTCTTTTAAAAAGTTAATATAAATAGGTTTAAAAATTGTCAATACCCTGTAGATAATTGCAATGCAAGAACACATATATATATGTCAGCTATTGTTGTATCTACATTTTATATTATATCTTGTAATAGTGTCAACCAGTGTTATATTATTGCCAACAATTTTTATAATAGTTTCAAATATTGAAGTAGAAAAGTTTTAACCCCAATCATTGTCATTACATTGTCAACCTTGTGTGATATAAGAGTCAGCCATTGTTATTACAGTGTCAACCTTGTGTGATATAAGAGTCAGCCATTGTTATTACAGTGTCAACCTTGTGTGATATAAGAGTCAGCCATTGTTATTACAGTGTCAACCTTGTGTAATATAAGAGTCAGCCATTGTTATTACAGTGTCAACCTTGTGTGATATAAGAGTCAGCCATTGTTATATCATTGTCAACCTTGTGTGATATAAGTGTCAGCCATTGTTATTACAGTGTCAACCTTGTGTAATATAAGAGTCAGCCATTGTTATTACAGTGTCAACCTTGTGTGATATAAGAGTCAGCCATTGTTATTACAGTGTCAACCTTGTGTGATATAACAGTCAGCCATTGTTATTACAGTGTCAACCTTGTGTGATATAACAGTCAGCCATTGTTATTACAGTGTCAACCTTGTGTGATATAAGAGTCAGCCATTGTTATATCATTGTCAACCTTGTGTGATATAAGTGTCAGCCATTGTTATTACAGTGTCAACCTTGTGTAATATAAGAGTCAGCCATTGTTATACAGTGTCAACCTTGTGTGATATAGAGTCAGCCATTGTTATTACAGTGTCAACCTTGTGTGATATAAGAGTCAGCCATTGTTATAACAGTGTCAACCTTGTGTAATATAAGAGTCAGCCATTGTTATATCATTGTCAACCTTGTGTGATATAGAGTCAGCCATTGTTATTACAGTGTCAACCTTGTGTGATATAAGTGTCAGCCATTGTTATTACATTGTCAACCTTGTGTAATATAAGAGTCAGCCATTGTTATAACAGTGTCAACCTTGTGTGATATAAGAGTCAGCCATTGTTATTACATTGTCAACCTTGTGTGATATAAGAGTCAGCCATTGTTATTAAAGTGTCAACCTTGTGTGATATAAGAGTCAGCCATTGTTATTACATTGTCAACCTTGTGTGATATAAGAGTCAGCCATTGTTATTAAAGTGTCAACCTTGTGTGATATAAGTGTCAGCCATTGTTATAACAGTGTCAACCATGTGTAATATAAGAGTCAGCCATTGTTATTACAGTGTCAACCTTGTGTGATATAAGTGTCAGCCATTGTTATTACATTGTCAACCTTCTGTAATACAAGAGTCAGCCATTGTTATTACAGTGTCAACCTTGTGTGATATAAGTGTCAGCCATTGTTATTACAGTGTCAACCTTGTGTAATATAAGAGTCAGCCATTGTTATTACATTGTCAACCTTGTGTGATATAAGAGTCAGCCATTGTTATTACATTGTCAACCTTGTGTGATATAAGAGTCAGCCATTGTTATTACAGTGTCAACCTTGTGTGATATAAGAGACAGCCATTGTTATTACATTGTCAACCTTGTGTGATATAAGTGTCAGCCATTGTTATTACATTGTCAACCTTGTGTGATATAAGAGTCAGCCATTGTAATTACAGTGTCAACCTTGTGTAATATAAGAGTCAGCCATTGTTATTACAGTGTCAACCTTGTGTGATATAAGAGTCAGCCATTGTTATTACAGTGTCAACCTTGTGTGATATAAAAGTCAGCCATTGTTATTACAGTGTCAACCTTGTGTGATATAAGAGTCAGCCATTGTTATTACAGTGTCAACCTTGTGTAATATAAGGCAGCCCTGTTATTACAGTGTCAAAGAGTCAGCCATTGTTATTACAGTGTCAACCTTGTGTGATACAACTGTCAGCCATTGTTATTACATTGTCAACCTTGTGTGATATAAGTGTCAGTCGCTGTTATTACAGTGTCAACCTTGTGTAATATAAGTGTCAGCCATTGTTATTACATTGTCAAACTTGTGTGATATAAGTGTCAGCTATTTTTATTACATTGTCAACCTTGTGTGATA
>CM037783.1:8868362-8884575 GCA_021229015.1 Solen grandis
AATGAGTGATAATACATGCAATAACACTTTTATTTCTGAAACAAAGAAAGAGGAGAAGATAATCATAAAATGATCCAAGGTTCTATATCACTATCTGTCGTCGCGATAGACAAATAAAGAGGCACAGTTGTGGGAGTGTGTGTGAATAACGTCACAGAAAGTGTAGTTATCATCATGAGATACAGGTTAGAAAAATAAAGGGTATTACAATTAGTGTATGTGTATAATTTATGTTTCATTAACAATATAACTTGAATTGTTTCCCGGGAAATCAATTGTAGCTTAATATCAAAATATACATTTAATTTTGCATCATGTTCTGAGCTGGGAAGAAGATATAGAAATTAATAGTAAAAATGCCATATCAGCACTTCATGACTAGAACATATAGATAGCTTCTTGAAGATGACAGTCGATTATGCGAATGGTGCACGTGGTGGAAAGAAGCAATGAACAAAGATATGCTTTTATTAAGGACCATCTTGCAATGATAATGTAAGTAAAACGAAGTACTGTATCCGGATTGAGAGTCATTATCTTGTTATTTTAGTTTATCAAAAAAACGGTTAAAAATTGTTTGTGAATATATTTTGCAATACTGCACGTGGTCGTACTTGTATATCTTGCATAGCATCTTTGACTGATACCATTAATTTCCTAACATTTATAATGTCTTCCTACAGTCCATACCCATAATAGATTTGTGGTACTTGTGCCATCTAACAGATCCGGTGGCATACTGGTTGCAACATCTGCCCTTTAAAATCGTTTAGTCGAATCCCTGCTTATCAAAATATTGTCGTTAAAATTGTATTGGTTTAAGCCTTGAATTTAAGGCTTGTTTTTTTCACTGGTCAATCCTAAGTAAGGATCATTTGGATGAGCGTTGTTTCACGTATAAACTATCATCCGCAACATATGCTACTGTCTCAATAACAGAGCCCAATAACGACTTCAATAAGAAATGTCTCCATAAATTAACATTAGAGGATAGTAAATTATTAATTTTATGAAGAACTCAGATTTGCTATTCAGGTGGACTGAAGAAAATTTGGATGAAAAATTACATAACTGATAGAGCAAAGATAATATATGATACATGCAATTTATTTTAGTTAATAAATTCATATTTCGTTCAAAAAGTATCGTTTTGAAATTAAACAGTAAATTGTTAAACAACATTCAAATGTATGCTTATTGTTTATCACACAGTAAATATACTAATACTAGTAATCAGTTCACCTGAGTTTTGAGTGTAAATAAAATAAAGTCATGTACTGTCAGTAAAATGAAATTTCTAGTTTTATTGATTATTGTGTAGATATTTGCTATAGATCTATATTGACATATATTTTTCATAAAACGAGAGGATTCTGGTGACTCTGCTTTGCTCTACTGTGTAGCATCAACCTACATGAGGCAGATTTTATCTTTGGACTTTCAACAACAGCCAGATTCAATATTTAACTATCGGACTGAGATATATAAACTAGAAGTCGTTTGGTTAGGATACAAACGAAGCGGCTTTCCGTTTGCTTATTTCATAGGTATTGAATAAATAAGTTAATACAAAGAAATGGAATAATGATGCATAATAATGTCAGATTTAATACGTAAATCATCATTATCATAAATATATACTTATGTTCAAAAATAAGCTTTAAATCTTTTTTTTTTCATTTTGTTTTCATTTTTATGTTCTTAAGAAGATATTAAGAAAGCATAAACATGGATCTTATTTGATTACGCAACCGTTTACTATCATGCAGAAAAAATAACAGGAACATTTTAGGATAATGCTCAAATACTCAGATAAATCCTCAAAATTTTTTTCTTACGTTATTCAATTGATTTTAAATGTTGTTTTTTTTTTGTTGTTTTTTTTTTGTTTTTTTTTTATATACTTTATTTTATATCTATTTCTTCGTAAGCATATGACTTAACAAATAATCATTGCAATTTGATCAACATAATTGAAATTGTAAAAAAAGAATAACATACTTTGAAATCCATGACTTTCAACCTTTTAATTGATTGAGTTTTACATTTGCAAAAATAGGTGGAAACAAAGGCAGAGGGGTTAGCAAAATCATGAAAATAATTGCTTATTTCTATGTAATTGACGTTATAAACGTCAAGAAACTTTCAACAATTCATTTGCTTTATATATTTGCTTATTTTTACAGATTTAGAGAAAGAAACCGTTAAACCTTTAGAAAACATAAAAAATCGATTGGTAGAAATACGTATATTTGTCATTTTCTTCAGGTTTGCGAAAAGCCGTGATAAGAAAATTAATACAATAAGATATCCGTATAGGTTTTCTGGCTCTAATATAATTATACTTATTCATCGCAAATGTGACTCATTTACTCAAAAACGTATCACAATTCACAATTGCAAAAGAACAATCGGATCTTGCTCAACCAACCCAATGAACGCTTTCATTTCTTTCTTCAAATTAATAGATTTCCCTGAATTAGCCCTTTTACTAAAACACGAATAAGTCATGTTTGATAACGTAATCACTTGAATTTTCTGGACCTTTTGCGCACGTTAAGGTACGGCAATATTACTTATCTAAAGTTAATATATCCAATCTTTCGATCATTTTAATATTTTTTGCTTACAAATCAATGTTGTCATAAACAAGTGACACAAAATACATTCCTTAAGGTATGCTTAAGATTGGCATCAATACTCATGACGCTGGAGCGCGAATACAAATTGAAATGAATGCTTTTTATATTTCAACGACGTCAAAGTCAAGTGATTAAAGAAAAATATATTTTTTGCAAGGACATGTTCAGCTAACGTTCTTTTAATCCAGAAAAAAAACATCTTCGAGAATGCGAACAGTTTTGTTTTCACATTTTCAAGTAGGCATATCATCGAATATGAATAACTGCCATTTTTGATGACGTAATCACTTGGAATTTTCAAGACCTTATGAACGTACATGTACTAAATTTCGACATTTATGAAAATTTTAAATCCATTGGTCTAATTAGCGATTTTGTATGTTTTTTTTTAAAAATAATTCTTGCTTTAGTATGCATGACGTCATAACCACGTGACAAAACAAACATTTCTTGCAGTATGCATTACTTCAATTTTAACTCTAACAATTCTAAAGATTCAATTTAGATTGACTCAAAATTCATTCATAATACCAGAGGGAGAGAAATCCTTAAAAAGAAATGCTTTTTGTCTTTTTAATGAAGTTATAACCACGTGACTTAAGAGAAAATCATTCAGAAAATAGAATGTAAACCACTATGCCGATATGCTGTCCAATTTTCATACTCCAAACGCATCAGTGGGCTTTGTAAAATTGAAATTTAATTTTAGGACCAAAGTTCGAAAATTGGTATTGCCATGAAATCTTAATCTTTTCGAATTTGGAAATTTGAATGCCAAAGTGCACATCTACATCCTAAAATACATCTTCTGTAAAAATATCAAGATAATCGGACCAAAATAAAAGGCTCTAGAGCGCGAACAATCTTTTGAAGCTGACGTCAAATCTGACGTCATATGACGCCAATAAAAAATTAAAATGATTCATTATATAAAACGTACCTTTTTATCGCTTCAATTTCAATTTCATTAAAAATGTATGATGCCAGAACGAGAGAAATCTTTGAAAGAATAAGATTTTACCCTTTAAATGACGTCATAATCACTTGACTTAAAGTGATATCTTCCAGAGAAGCGAAAGTAGACCACTGGGCCGATAAGCTGTCCAATTTTCATGCCTCTAACTCATCAGCAGCCTTTGTAATATTAAATAATAGTTTTAGGACCAAAGTTCGAAACTCGGTTTTTGCCATAAATTCTTAAATTTTTCGAATTTGAAAATTTGAATGACAAGGTGCACATCTACATCATAACATAAATCTTCTGTGAAAAGATCAAGATAAAACGACTATACATATAGCGCGAACAAACTGTTGAAGCTGATGTCACATCTGACGTCATATGACGTCATTGAAAATTATAAATGATTGAATTTAAAAATTTGAACGTTTTTGCCGAGGCAATTTAATTTTCATGTTGCTCAGACACTGGCAACATATTGAAATTAACTCTTGGAGCTTCGATTTGTTTGGAAAAATGGAATAATAATAATAAGAAGAAACATAACAAACCCTATACGTTTCCGCAGGTTTGCGGAAAGCCGTCATAAACAAACAGATAAACAAAACTATGAGATATTAATTTAACGGTCAAAATTGACCAAATTGATCTCATAGTTTACAATTTATTTTTGGATTAAAAATTACACAGTTCATTAAATAATCTTATTAAATTACAAAATTTGACCTTTTGGAAACCACGTTTACATACACTTTTCTAGGGGGTGAGGGTCACATCTTACACATACCTGGGATAAAATGTTAACAAAATAAGCATACTGCCCCCATCTCTTTCTCTTTTCTACTGTTTTGACCTTACAATATAACCTATCTTTGCACAGGACCCTTAGTCGAAAAATAAGATAGATAAATTTGACCTCTCTACATATTATCTATATATAGAGATTTCGAACTTTTTTTCTTGATCTTTTCACTGAATATCGGTGTACCGTGGTCTATGATTTAAATAAAAAGGAAGCAAATACAAATAATAAACGTATAAAAATTAGTATTTGAAACATACTAAAATGCTACAAATAAATCGATAACCATGACCTACATGCATAAACATCTACTGACATATAAAGTGGATCTTTACTACCCATGCAGCTTATCTACGCAGGAAAGCGTGTACAAGTACAGACAAAAAAATAAGATGAATAAATATGTATACATGTACATATATCATACGTGTATTTTATAAAACTATAACGATAAGTACAGCGACCGCAGTATAAATAAAAATGGGCAGGGTGCGTTAAGGTATGTTGAAAACTCAAAATTAGTCGCAGTTGTACACTAAACACAATTAGCAACATAATTTACGTTATGAAATTAT
Source organism: Solen grandis (assembly GCA_021229015.1). Lineage (NCBI taxonomy): Eukaryota > Metazoa > Mollusca > Bivalvia > Adapedonta > Solenidae > Solen > Solen grandis. The sequence goes on from CM037783.1 coordinate 8,873,340, forward strand.
AAAATTGTATTAGGTGATTTGTTTATATGCATTATTATACATTATATTCCAGATTTATCATAACATTTGCATACATTACTGAATTCCATTTACAAAAGTGTCCAGGGGTTAGCGGCATCCGTGAAAAATCAACGAAAATTAATCCCCCACGAAATAGAATGATTTTACACTATTATCATTATTATAATTACCCGTTTAATGAATCTTGAGAATTAAACACAAATTCTGTTGTTTTCTTAAAACGCCTCTTCATTGTGATATATCATTACTTGTATAAGAATTTATTATACATAGACGAGTGTAGGACAAAACCCAACACAGACGAACCAATACACGTGCTACTACTCTTTAACTGCCAAAGATAATGTAAAGATAATGCATGCTTCCAGCAATTAAAAAAAGATCTTAACATGACATTCTAATCTATGCAATTGGTCCAGAGAAAAGATATAAAAAGTACACGGGATATCATTATAGAAAATACCGGCATCGATTAACAATTTTGTGTCCTTTATCTGTATGTTCTACCCATCCCGCAAGTACTTATCGAGTGTTAGAGAAATCTCTCGCTATTTGATAGAAAGAGGGGGAACAGAGAGAGAGAACAATGGGTATCATTTGGTAAGGCTCCCCATACAGGCAATCCCCCTCTTCCATTTATTTTTTAATTACTAATTCCGTTTAAATTTCATAACGTTCACGTTGAAATTAAATAAGTTCTGAGCGTTAACAGGAAGTCACGGTTATCAAAGAACCAGCGTCAAAATGAACAACGACGTAAGGGTGGATATATATAAAATTTTGTGTCGAGCTCGGGAAATCCTCAGTAGAAACAAAGAAACTGTAAAATGACACAGAATGGTAGCATCATGTTTTGGGCACTTGTGCATTGATGGCACAGGCGGTTTTCTGAAGATGTGACATCTCCATACAATTCATGGATAGGCGGGAGGCCGTCGATCATTAATGAAACGCTGACGTCTGATGTCGCCAACGCCTTGGGAAAAGACGCGCGTTTGGCGGTGCAGGACATTGCCCATGAATTTGACATCGGCGTTGCTACAGCGCACGAAATACTAACTGAACATTTAAATATGGAATGTGTGTGAGCCCGCTTGGTTCCCAAATTACTTACGGAAAATGATCATCAAAGGAAGGTTGCAGCATCGGGGGCCTTTTAGAAGCAAAGGCGAGCCAGCGGTGATAGATTTCTGGATGAAATCATTACATGCGACAAGACCTGGCTGTATCACAACGATCCTGAGACTAAACAACGATCTAGCGTTTGGGCAGTTAAGGGATCGTCTCCCCCTAAGAATGTGCGCATCTGCAAGTCGACCGGGAAACACATGTGTAACATGTTCATGGACCGCAGCGGCATTCTCCTGACACACCTCATTCCTGACGATCAAACAGTGAACTCATCATTTTACTCGAAGGTATTTATATTTGTTTATACGTAGACCGTGTTAACCTTAAAAGCAAACCCCCCCCAAAAAAAAAAACAACAAAAAAACAATAATAACAATAAAATAAAACTAGAACTATCACTGAAGGTGATTCATACCCCCACCCCCATCTTTGACACAGGATGTATTCACATGACACATAAAACGAATGTTCACACATAGGATTTGGGCTTATAAGCATACCAAAAAAAATATTATCACTAAAGGTGATCAATACCCACACCGGAAGTCTGTCATGTGTAGGAATACAGTTTCAAAAGTTTGCGTGAGTGAAAGACTACATGTATGTAAGGTTTAAAGTTAGTGTGAGCAATGGTTCAAAAGTTTTGGACAATGCTAAAAAGTTTTGACAGACAGACAGATAGACAGAGAGACACACATACAGACACAAAGAAGAAAACAATTTGCCCCCAAGATCTGTAGCTGAGGAGAATAAAAATGCAGTCTAATTATGGTTCACATCCATATTTATTGTTTGCAAAAACCTGTCTTTAAGAATTTACATTGTGGTTTTCTTATGCACTGCACTTCCTCTCATCAAGATCAATCTACATATGAAGTTTCATCAACCTAGCTACTTTAGTATTGGAGTTATGGTCCGGACAAAATCAAAAGATTAATAATGACAAAGGGCAATAACTCCTTTCAAAATACATGCAGAGTTATGGTTCTTGTGCACTGCACTTCCTCTCATCAAGATCAATCTACATATGAAGTTTCATCAACCTAGCTACTTTAGTATTGGAGTTATGGTCCGGACAAAATCAAAAGATTAAAAATGACAAAGGGCAATAACTCCTTTCAAAATACATGCAGAGTTATGGTTCTTATGCACTGCACTTCCTCTCATGAAGGTCTATCTACCTATGAAGTTTCATCAACATAGGTACAGTAGTTTTGGAAAAATGCTCCGGACAAATATTTGTAGACCAACCGCCGGACCGACGGACGGACCGACCGACCGACAGGGTGACTCCTATATACCCCCCCAAATTTCATTTGTGGGGGTATAATTAATAAATAAATAAAAAATAGTATAAACTATATAATAATACACTCAGTAACATTTATTAAAGATATAAATAAAATGTTGCATATCCGTTCAGGTCATTAGACGAGATCTTATTCAGGCAATCCGGAAGAAGCGATTAGGGCTGTCGGAAAACATCGGGAATGTTCTGTTTCATCAGGACAACGCGCCTGCGCACACGGCAGCGATGACTCAGCTTGAGATTGGATTACTTGGATTTGACGAGATCGTAGCCCAGATCTAGCACCGATGGACTTTGTGGTTTTCCCACATGTCAAGGCACAGCTGCGTAGTATTCGTTTTAGGAACTTCCACGAGCTTAAATGAGCGACCCTGAATGTCGTAAGAAAACTGGACATTGACTGGTGTAAAAATGTTTATGACAAAATGGGTGCAGCGACACATGAAATGCGTCCATTTTAACAACGTTTACTTTGAAAGGGAATGACATTGACGTAACTGTGCTCCGATACTTACGGGATTGCAGTCTTTCGATTTTATTATTTTATCAAGATGCATAATAATGTACATGTGTATAGAAATAAAGAATTTTGTGGGGTAATTTTTTGCTTGCAATTTATTACTATTACGATATTATAAGTGACATCTCAATCATTTCCAAACAGCTCCCGTATGCTGGAAAACTAAATAAGGCCTTGCTGATTTGCATATTTTCCACGGTTAACTGTACCTCTCCTCGCTTTTTGCGGATCCATGCAATGCGATTCTGCACTAACGAATACGAGTGAAATATGTTACACACGTAATTTTGCATTAATGCGAGTTAGGTTCCTCCAAGAGAATTTCTTAAATTTGAAACAGAAAGGCAAACATTCTAGTATCTTAATTAAATACATTGTCAATTTCTTAACATACTCAACAACAGATAGAGTGTATACATCAGGTTCACTAGCACTGATGAAAGAGAATGGCATACTTTAGTATGCAACCTATCAATGAAAGGTTTATGACTCCGGATTATTATGTAACAAAACAGAGAGAGATTTCAGCTATGTCTGTAGCAACAGCGTGTGGAGTTTTTGGCGTCATATGACCATGGCCTCTATTGCTTCAAAAACTTCAGAAACACTGGGTTTAGAATTATAGCTATTTCCTGTTAACCCCGTCGCCGTCTCTTAGAGCATTGAGCGCTTTGATTGTAGTAAAGAAAGGAAATATTATAACTTACGTGTGAAATTGATACACGTAGTGATTGGTGGTGCAAATTCATAATTATTTTATGCATTAAATAAATGAATAAAATTGGTTCTGTGTAACGGCTGTGGAATCATGTCAAGTATAGCAGCTCTATATCAGTCTTAAGTAGTCCCTAAGAGACCGAAATACTGTCGATGAAACGTTAAACCAAACAAAACAACAAAAACTAAAATTTCTAGAAGTAGAACAACAAGTTCCTGTCTTAAGATACAAACGACAACCTCAAAATAGTTTAATATAACGTCGCTGTAAATATTTAGCATATATTTATATCAAGGTCTACTTAATCCTGTGGAAAAAAGATTGTCCACTTAAGGTTGGTTTATTCATTTAAATATATAAATGATCCACCTTAGCCTTAAAAAATATTAAGGAGACCAAAAATATGTATATTTGGCATTTTTAAAATAAAAAGAAAACTCGTACCAGAATGACAATGCTGGTCACTCTGCTTGCCAGAAGCTTGATTTAGAAACTTGTTGTTGATGTATTGGGGTTTACCGTCGCTGCGATAGTATTTTAATCATATAGCGACGTCCAGCTAATTACTGGTGGAGGAAGACCCCGAGTACACAGAAGTACCCACAGCGGTGAGGGGTTGAAAGATTTGTAGTCCACGACTGTAACCGCTCGGCCACGGCGTCCCTCTGATTTAGAAACTGTTTGCATGTTTGCATGAAAAACATGGAATATACAAAGTGTCCCCATAATGCCTTAAAAAAAGGATGGTCTCCCTAATGCTGATAATAGCTTTATATATATATATATATATGTGTGTGTGTGTGTGTGTAAACTGACATGTATTGTTATTCCATATCAAATTTTACTAAACGAGTTCATGAAACTGTTATCATGCGAGCCTCTGGCGAGCTTAATAACATTTTCATAAAAGATTTTGATATGAAATGACAATTCATGTCAGATTCTTTTTATCATATGACCTATACTGACAGTAAATCGCGATTATGAGAACAAATAAACAAAAAAAATGAATGAACGGGCTTTGAACGAATTACTATTTGGAATCTAACACCAAGAAAATAGTTTCAAATAATAAATGAAATTAACAATTCAACGTGTGTATTTGCTCATAGATGTCCAACATCATATGAAAAATGAATCCTTTTGTCAAAGTTAGTTTAATCAAACACCTTTAATCCAGCTGTTCTATTTCAACACACTACAAGCGCCTAATGCGATGTGATGTAATTTTGACTGTTTAAGCAAACTGTCATATGATAAATATGCATTCGTAATATACTGTACTCTAATTCCGTATTGCAATGAGGTAAAGAGTACATTAAGGGTACGAATTTGTAATTTTACAATTGATTTTATGCAGGTTGCAACTTTTTTCACATGAAATTAACAGAGAGCATGATGATATTTGTCAGTAGTTGCCCTCCATAGCTTAGGTAATGGCAAAATGCATCAAAGCAAAACAATAGAATAGAATAGAATTTCGACGAAAGTATTTAATTTTTCTAAACATAAAAATGACTGAAAAAAAAAACATATAAAAAATAAAACCAATAACAACGCATGTCTAATAATAAAAATAAATCTAAGTAAGAAGAATACTGATCATGATTTGGTTCATGGAAAATGAGGTACATGTATATAGATATAAATCTTAAGATTAATAGATTAATGTATGTAAAATATTGAATAAATAAATAAATAAATAAATATATAAACAAATGATCGGATATAAGTTAGAGCTCCATAATAAGTCATTTATTACCTAACGATAAAATAAAAAGACACATCCATATATGAGATTGTGGATAATGAATACTGCATAATATAGTTATTGACAGGAGATGTAAAGGAGATAGCTGAATAGATTCATTTTCTCAACATTGACAATTGTATTGTTTCTGAAAAAAATAGCTTAGTGCCGTAATTTGAAATTTATTTTCGAATCGTATTTTAGCTCAACAATATACATTTGTATTTAGTAAATACAAACAGAAAGCCAAGTCAACACTTCTCATCTTTAGATGACAACAAATCAGGAAGATATTGCACACGGCTTCGATAGCAGCCTGATAAAGATCAGTTCGTCTGCCTTCATATAGATATCATTTATGAGCATAGAGATTATTTTACTTAATTACGCGTTGTTTAAAGAAAGAAGATCATATTTAAAATATCTAAAATGTTGACCCTCTGGAAATCTTATTATTCAAAGGATCAACTTTGGTTGAGCATTCATGGTAGAATCCCTTGATATGATAATTTTTTAAAAGAAAAATCATTTTTCAAGGCATCAACTTCATTTTAGCAATCCACGAGATGATTATTTTTATCACATGAATTGTCGACTAGGGGATTCAGAGGAAAATATTTTAGAATTATTTTTAACAAAATTATAATTGTTGCCATGACAGACATTGCTCAGGATGGATCGCGATTATTTAAGCAACTTTTGTGAAGGATTATCTATGGATCATTTATGCCAAGTTTCATCCATTTAAAGCCCGGTGGTTTCAGAGAAGATGTTATTCTGAGCAAATTGTTGACAACAAACGGCACACATCTAATACACTAAAGTTGAATAAAATATCTACAAGAAAGATTAGATGCAAGCATTAATGTCGCCGAGAGGCTTGTGTCAAGGAAACTATGCAAATTTGAATTAGATTTTATTGGATGCGCCAAAGGACAAGGTTTATAGGTCACTTCCGGTCAGGGGATACACAAGTGAACAAAAATTTGAATTTTATTCAAAGAAAAAAAAAGGAAAAGAAAGAAAAGTAACGGGAGTGTTGAATATTTTGCAAATATGAATACAAATGACAAATTATTTGTTTGTTTAAAAAATTAAACACGGTTGAAGATAAAATAAGTCAGTGTATGGCGGATATATTCAATGTAAACAAAAAGTATTAGCAGATAGAAAGATGGAGAGAGTAGAGAGGATGTGCAAGCAACAGTGTCCAGAGTAATATGTTACCATTATGTAGACAGAAATGCGAGAGATATGAGAAACAATATCATTATTTACAGTTTATCTAAGAAGCCATCATACAATGACAAGACATTAGTGCGCCGATTTTTGAAAGATGAACTTGATATGGATGTCGGAAACATGTATACCGAAAGGGCTCATAGACTGGAACAATCTGTGGAGTTACAGAAATAAAGGTAGAGAAGACGAGGAAAGACTCATGGTAGTTCGTTTTAGAGATAATGAGGACACAGAAATAATTCTAGCCAGATCGTATAAATTGAAACGTACATCTTTCGGAATAGATTATCAATACCTAAAAGAAAAAGCAAAGGCTATGACTACTTTATATAAGTCACGATATGTAGAAGAGGCGAAAAAAAATAACCAAAGGAAACAAGTAAGATATCCCGTAAAGTAGGTTGTAAATGGAAAAATTGTAAGAGACATATCAGATTTTAGGCAAATATAGAGAGAAAGGTTAGAGAACGGTGATAATGAAAGAGGAGAGAATAAATCTGATGATAGAGTGAATTCTAACATGACAGTGGTAGATAGTAATGATACACAGGATAATGAAGAAAATGATGACGTTCTCAGGTCTAAAAAAAAAAACAAGACACGCCCCTCGAATGTAAACAAACAACACATAAATAAAGTAAATGAAATAAACATGCAGCAGAAAGACCTACTTAAAAAATAGCAGAATATTTCCATCTAAATCCATGATTAGGAGAAGGAATCCAAATATACAAACTTAGCAAACAGTCATTCTTTAAAATCAAACACATAAGTCACGAAAAAATAGAATTGGTAAAAAACCGGATTGGGTCTGAGAGAAGAACTGATGATAATGAAACAAGCTAGGACGACAGTGGGGGCGGTAAGATAAGTTATGTGCTTAAATAGAACATAGATCAAAACATGGAAAAAATCCATATGTTTTCAGGTGGCAAAATGACAAAGAAGAAAACTAGAAACAATATATTGAATCTTAACACTATGAAGATATGAAAAATAAAGTAAATGATGTATTACATAATATAAACACTGCTGTTAATGATGTGATATGCGTACATGTTTGACAGGGTTATGCATGACATATGTGAACCAATATTTATATAAAAATAAATCTACTGGTGTAAATACAATACATCATGGAAATATGATGTGGTGTGGTGTGATGATGAAAGAAGAAAAAGTTTATGAAAGTTTATAAAAGTTTAAACATTTACAGAAATAAGGAATGTGAAGAAAACAGAATTGAAATGGTGACCAATCGCAGTTTATATAAAAGCACTGTTGACAATAAATTTGTAATCAATTGTCTTATACGACTTTTAAATCAAGGGAAGAAACTGTTTGCTGCGTTTGTTGATTTTACTTAAGCTTTTGGTTTTCTGAACTTATGAAGTTGGGTGTTAGTGGTAAGATATTAGATATGATAAAATCTATGAATACTAGTGTGAAATCCAAAATAAATTATAATAATACGATTAATAAAGAATGTACGTGTGGTTTAGGGATAAGAATGAGTGAATCATTGTCTCCGTTCTTGTTTTCCACGTTTTAAAATGATATTGGAGAGCATTTTGATTTGAATAACTTTATAGGTGTTGATATTGATGCATTGGAAATATTTTATTGTAAATTGCTGATGACATAATTATCATTTCAGAAACAGAGCAAGGTTTACATCATGGATTATAGCTATAAGATGACTATTGGAAACTGTGTGTTTATGTCAATAAAACCAAAATAATTATATTTAAAAAATGTGGACAAAATAAAAAGGATATGAAATTTATGTATCTGGGAATAATTAATGTAATTGTTAAACATTTTAACTATTTGGGAATTGTATTTTCAACGGTTTTTTTATGACACATATGCTGAACTTGCAAGCTTTAAAGGAAATTTATAAATTTAAATCAGATTTTGATAAGTTTACAGGCAATTCCGTAAAACATCATTTATAATTACTTGATAAACTTCTTGTTCAAATTTTGAATTACGGGACTGAAATATAAGGACTAAATGAAGCTCTAAAAATCGAAAGAGTTTATTTGAAATTTCTTGAAGAATTGTTAGGGGTTTTATTGATAGAGAGGCAGGGCGTACAAATCTGCTGAGTTATCGTATTGTAAATGTAATTAAATATTGGTTAAAAATTTAACAAAGAAATAATAGTAAATATATTATAATTTTGTATAATATGATGATAGTTGATTTAGAAGGTTACCCCGAATGCAATTCTTGGGCTAAAACAGTTAGAAATGTTTTAGAATCGCTTGGTTTTAAAGATGTTTCCGATAATTAAACCTCATTCTGTTCAATATAAAAGTTAACTTAAAAGTTAGCAATAGATAATATCACATTTACATGGATTCAGATATTCATAATCGAAAGATGATAATGAATCACCCTTTTTAAAAGTTAACAGGGACTTTGTAAATGGTTTATTATTAATTTTGATATACGTATTGCAATTACCCTATTTTCACCGGCATTCCTATTCCCTCCCCCCCCCCTCTCTCTCTCTCTCCCTCTCTCTAATTTGCATAAAGCACTATGTTTATTACGTTTCCGATAATTAATACTCATTCGGTTCATTATGATATGTAATATAAAAGTCAGCAATAGATTATATCACAATTAGATCGATTCAAATATTCATAATCAGAAGATGATAAGGAATCACCCTTTTTAAAAGTTAACATGGACTATTTTCATCATTATATAATTAAAATGTACTTAAGCATTTTATGATGTATGATATTCACCGAGAATCATTTTTATGTATGAAGTAGGTGTGAAATAAAATCTTTTTAAACTAAAATGAAATGTGTATTTAAGCGTTTTTACGTTTTTCCGAGAATGACCCTTTACGATTTTTTGGTAGTTGTTAAGTGTATAACAATCCGGGTATCATGCTTCTGTCAACCATGAGGCAGGTCAATGCTAATACATGTAATTGTGAATAGTGATTGCTAAGTTGTGGGCTTGTCCTTATAGCCTTTTTGTCTCGCGTATTTATATATAAATATAGTATCTTAAACAATTAGAAAATACATTTCAAATATGAATAACTGCTAGAAAAGTTTACAATAAGCAATACGCGGTAATAAGAAGGTCCACCCGACAGGACGGGATTTTTTTTAATTTTTTTTTTTTTATTTTTGCGGGGTATATTATTACTTTTGTTAAGGCCTTAACAATAGGTGTTTTTCTTATGCTTCTACTAAACGTAACCATGTGTTTTTGCTGTATTCTTATTTATTTATTTACGAATATTTATGATCTTAAAATGAAACTTGAAAAGAATCATGTTTACCTGAAGACACATTTTTTGTAATTATATTTCAAATTTGACCATGTCACTAGAAACAAAGTTTGTTTACATATATACAGTTAAGAGGACAGGACTTAATGGTCTAAAAAACTTGACTTGCCTATTTGAGTTTACCGTCGCTTTGACAGTATTTCAGTCATATAGTGACGTCCAGCTAATTACAGGTGCACGGAAGCATCCGGGTAGAATTACCGACCTACCGCAAGCCAGCTGGAAGGCTTCCTCACATAAAAATCCGACTGATCCTGCCGGGATTCGAACCCACGCGGTGAAGGGCTGAGTGAATGTTTAAGTCAGCGACTTTACCCTGTCGGCCGCGGAGGCCCCAGGTCTAAAAGAATAACCTTATTCAAAAATAATTCATGTTTGCATTATCATAAATATTTCAAGATTTTTTTTATGTTAAAACAATTTGTTCGCAGATCGCCGTTGACTAATAATTCAATCTTTAGCTGTATGTGTGTATTCGTCGATCGACACCTATCTACATGAGCATGGTTACCCAATACAACTATCCATGATGGTGAAAAAAAATGGGTGATTTCTCAAAAACTACAAATGTAGTACAGTGGTCACGCGATTCCTCAATGTGGCGATTCATTGAATACCGGCGGTGACTCGAGCTGCAAGCCCGGTCCCTTGTTTTAGCCCTTCTTATTCTATATAAATTTTGGGCGATTTTTCAAACATGCGATTTTGGATTCCTCGAGCTCCGTCCCCGGTCCCTAAATAGCATAATCTATATAATTTCAATGCAATTCATCGAAGTCGATAAAAAAACCTATCTGTATCTCCTTGACTAGCAAACACCAGCCCTTTGACCACCTATAACTGTAATTCACACCTTTTCACACATCGTCAAACCTCCGAGAGTACATAGGTGAATCGTTATATCAACACGGACATGTAAAACGTATTTTCCCATCTACTGATCATGTAACAAACTGTGACGGGTCTGCATAATTAATCATTTGTCATTAAAGAAGCCTATTTTGTTGTTTGCTTGTGTGTTTTTTTTCTCTGTAATCATTAATTTGGAGAACCACGGAAAAATGTTTAGTGTTTATTACAAGAATGTAAAAAATACACAACGCCGCAATTACACAAATTAAAACAAAGGGTTTCAATCAAATTATCGGTAATAAAGAACTTATATCTGACTTAACTTTTGGAATGAAAGCTATAATCGAGTTATTTTTGTAATGGTTAAATAA
>CM037783.1:8884675-8899678 GCA_021229015.1 Solen grandis
AAACATATTGCTAAAGAGGAGGGGAAACTCGGGGCAACAGATTACGAAGACCAGAAGCAGAAGATCAGACGGCGGATCCAAGATCTCGAGCTCGAGCGGGCTGCGCGGCTCGAGGCGGCTTCAATTAATCGGGAGGTCTTCATGTCACAGATCAGCCGAATTCGGGAAACCTTTCGGCGAATCTTGAACGAGGACACCACGCTGGCTGAGCGGATTAAGACTCTCTTCCATCGCTTCAATCGTCATCGCAATCGGAATGACAATTAGCAAGCTCGTCCTACCATTAACAGGCGGCGGCGGTGGCACAGCTGGCGGAAAGCCGCCATCCGACGGTGTGGGGGGTGGGTGCAAAAATGCAGCTCAAAGCTCTCGGCAGTATACTAGCAAAACTAGCGGGCAAGGCCGCGGCTGCCATTCCCGGCGTTATAGGCAGCATTGTCTCCTGGCTGTTGTCAACAGCTGGCAATGTAGTCGGCTGGCTTGCCGAACACACTTTGGCTCTGTTCCTCGCCGTCGGGGGTTTGCTCCTGGTTGCGGCTCGCGACTGGATACTATCGAAGCACTAGCCAGAGGGCTAATAACCCTACAGTAATCCCGCCTAAGACCAGAGCTTCTTTTCCTCTTCATTTGCCCGCGCAGCTATGCTGTCAGTCTGCGATGGTGCGGTTTTTCCGCGTTTGGTCTGCGATGGTGGCCCTGCGATTTTTCCATCTTGCTGAGGCAGCGATGGTGGCCCTGCAATTTTACCGTCTTGGAAGCTATCAGGCACGTGCAGCGTCTGAGGGTTTACATTCACCACGCCGACGAGGAGGTCAGCTGTAGCTATCAGTATCTTGTTATTTTATCCTATGATTCCGGGATTGATGTTTAGCGTCATGTCGCTTGGGGCAATGTGTAACCCCGTTCCGAAGACCATGTTGAGCTTGCTCCCGGTGTACTGCAGTACGTTCTGATAGCGCGTTATCGAAGCGGGTATGTTAATCGTATCCTCCACATTGGCTAAGAACTGCTTCTGCGCCTCGAAGCCATTCCCGTCGATGCTAGACTTGGTCTGAGCCTGGGCCCCAAGCAGAGCCCACACATAGGTCGAGATCGAGTGGTTAAATCGCCCCTTGTCGGCCTGGGTGAAGCCTTTTGACTTATCCAAGATAAACGTGGTTCAGGCTTTAGAAATGTTTAAGTTATGCCTAATGGAGTCTCTTGGGCTAAAGAAGGGGCCTGCGGCCTTGTGCTCTCTCCGGTATTCTCCCGACGGAGTCATGTATGTTCCCCAAGAGCCGAGCCCTTGGAGGGCGATACGCCAAACTCTTTACAGAGCCTGTTGTAGGTCCGGCCGTCGTAGGCGTTGCTGTACCATACGAGGGATTTTTCGCCCGGAAGAGCAACTTTTAGCTCTTCTAAAAGGCGCCTGGCCGTGTAGTAGGCGTGGAATCGATACAGGCTGGCGAGATAGGGGTCTTTGGCGCCCAAGTGGTCGTCGACAGAGACCCCGCAGCCGGCAGTCGCGCACCAAATAAAAACATTAACCTGACACTGCCATCAGTCGAAAGACTTGCTTATCCACGCGTGCCAGGCTTTGTTGGCCATAACAATATTTCCGGTAAGGGTAGGGTTTTGATAACCCCTGAAGATGTCGGCAAAGACGGCCACAAATCTCAAATCTCGCCCCCCCACCACCCCCCACTCTCGCGGTGATTTTTTGACGGTCCAGAAATAACTCTCCATTTCCCTTATAATGCCCCCCGCTCGGTATCTTGCCAAACCGTTATACGAAAACGCACCCATGTTTGTTTCTTGTATACGACGGGCCGTTGGAAACGCTTTTCCCCGCTATTGAACCTGAGTTGAAGGTAAAAATCTGTATTGCAATACGATGTTTCAGACGATCACTGACATTACAAAAGGACAGGTTTCCTTCAACAGAGACGGGCGTCTCCGGATTGGGTTGAGGTCGAACATATATATATGCCGTGGGTAGTTACAACATCCACGAGCCGGTAGCCGACGCCATCCAGCCAGGCTCTCGCTACGGCACTTAAAACACTAGGTATGTCCGTCACAGTAAACGAACAGACAGGGAAGGTTTCTTTTACGATACCGCACTATACAAGAATCTATTATCCCCATGTGATGTGCGATCTTCTAGGTTTTAAAGATGGATGGATGGGGGTTCTTTAGAAGGAGACAGACCGGTAGATTTGAGCCCGAACAAGCTGTTATTCGTCCACTTGGAGCAGCTAAACACCTCTGAAAACTCCTCAGACGGGGCTTCTAGTAATCTACTAGCTGTTGTCGCCGTCGGCGGCTGGTCATACGGGGAGATCAAATCCTCGGTATTTCCGAACCCCGAGTTCAAGGCGCTTCAGGCGGGCACCATATCAGAGCTCGCACTCCCCATTAAAGACGAGCGGGGTTCTGTCATAAACAACCACGGTTTACCAGTGAGTGTCGTGCTTGAAATAAAATGAGCATATTCGGCGGATATGCGGAAAATTACGTTACGCGGGCTTACGTTGCTTTGCGATTTAAGGCGCTTCTCGATCAGTATATAAAGAAGACAGAGGATGGCCACGGGTACCCCAAAGAACAGATAGACGACGATTCTTTCAATCCGGATGCGTACTACACCATCGATGAGTTAGCGGATACCCTCGACTGGCGCAGGAGGGGTGAGTTATTCCCCGAAGTTGTGGACGAGAAAGAAATCAAGACCCCCCCCAACCCCCAACCCCCAGCCCCCGATCTGTCTCGGTATATAAAGAAGACAGAGGATGGCAATGTAAACTTGTATGGGGGCCGGATCATGAACTCGGGGCCACCAAAGGGCAAACAGACGCCATTTCGGCCAGGTTGGCGCGGTCCAGATTCCTCGACGGATGGGAACGCGTTAAGGAAGTCAAATCCCCAAGTCCGTAATATCTGTTGTGGCGGAGGAGCGCGGACCTTTGGCGAGAGGGGAATTTGAATGGTCATTCGGTTCAAACTCAGATGGTGAGAGTCATAGTAAAGTGGGCTACGTAATGATGAAAAGGGAAGAATCCTCGCCATGTCACTGTCCGCAGTCGAACGTAATAAATCATCGAAACATAAGGTAACCATAGGCGTAACTATTAATGGTATTTTTAAAGACGGGGTAGCTAAGTCCGAACTCTCTTATTCCGCTGACAAGACTTTCCAACCGCCGCTCGAAGTTAATAAAGGCGATATTATTAACATTCAGACGCTTAAACCTGATCAACGGAATAATGCTTCCGAAGTGGTTGCCATTGTAATTGAACTAGAGATGTGAAGGATATAAATACATAGAAATAAAGGACGGAGTAGCTCCGACAGCTCCATCTCTATCCAAACCTGCCCTGTGATGGACATGCTTACCGCCTGCAGAAGGTAACCCGCATACAGACTGACTTGACACGTGAGGCTGAAAAAAGAGCCAGCCTTTGTAAAAAATATAAACGCGTTGTAAACGTTGTAGATGGCGTTGACACCTCTTTGGTGACCGCCGATGCGGGGTTTGGTATCGGGGGTTGGGCTCTTATCAACAGTCGTGTTGGTTCCGATTGCAATAGGACTAGAAGCAGGGTCGCTAAGGTGTGCGGGTCTCTGCGTCATTGGTAAGATGACCCAGCGTCGGCTAGCTGCGAAATATGACAAACACCGGCGCATCGAAACAATAGCCCGAGCGAAACTGAATATCATCTCGGATATTATAAGCAAAGCCTTAACGGATGAGCATATCTCAGAGGTAGAGTATAATTTGGTGCTGAAAGAGGTTCAGAAATTCGAGGACTTGACACATGGGGTCCGAACCAAAATTGCGAAGGAAAACATGAATGAGCTGAAAAAAAGATTTCTCGAGGAATGTCACAGAGAAGCACTGGCGGAACTCGTCAAAAAATAATGGATCCTAAGCTGTAATAGAGATTCAGACCCCCTCCATTATACAGAGAATGGATCTTAAGCTGTGTGTGTATTAGAGATTCTGACCCCCTCCTTTTGAGAATGTGCCCAACCACAATCGTAGACTTGATCACGATCAGCCTGCCCGTCGCAGAACTCGTTCTTGCGATCTGGCTCGCTAGAAATCTCTCCCGGTTCCAAGACGAGCTTGTAGATGTCAAGGATGAGCTATCGGACGTAAAAAATCGGTCGAGGGCACTCAATGACACCGGCTTTTCCATATCTAGAAAGTTCACGGGTGGTGCGGGCCCTAATTTGGCTCCAAATGTCTGTTCTTGTGGAATGCAAGTGTATTTTTATCCTCTCCGAGGGTGGTGGGCTGTCCCCGGGGCTCCAGTCGAGCCGAGGGAGTTCTGGCTCACTTTCTTTTTGGAGATTATTCAGGGCCCATCGAGCCTCCGGGACCGTCCCGGTTCTCCACCTGGGAGTGGTGGGGGAATAAAAATATATACATTACTTTAACTTTTTATGTCCCATTAAAGGTGAATTTGAACATATGTCAATGTCTTTATTGCTTACATTGTAAAATGTACATAAATTATGTGATGTCATATATTTAGTGTCATTATAAATAGTGGATAATCCGAAATAAATGGTACATGAACTTCGTTTCATCCCCTATCTAGAGATTTTGTTATAAACTTCGTCATAAGAAAATAAGGTGAAACGCTATTAGCTTTAAGTTAAACTATTTTTTGAAACTAGATCAAATGGGAAAAAATGAGAAACAGTTGAAATAAAAATTCCTTTTCAAAGGACTTTACTCCCAGTTTATTATTAGCCGGTTTAACCAAAGCATATGTTGCTTAACCACCAACTGGTTATGTTCAAGTCTTTGCCCCAGTATAATGACAAAGTGTTTACTAATAACAATAAACAGTTTCCGGTAATGTATTTCAGTGTGGCCATACTACGTACGTAGGATATAACGTCATTTTTAAGCTAACACAAGCAGCATAATTTGCCTCTATTCGAAAAGGAAACTTGTTGTCATTATTTGATTTCGTCAATAAACAGTTTACGGTAATGTATTTCAGTGTGGCAATACCACATTATTTGATTTCTTCATCAATTTTAATCTGATATAGGTAGCGCATGCGAAGCAGAAATTGTACACTACAAAGAAGCCCTAATGATTCTTTTGTCAGATGTACTGTATTTTCTAAAATTCGGGAAAACATTAATAGCGACGAGCTTTATGTGTTAGCAAAAAAAATTTCGCAAACTCGGAATGTTTCCTGAATGTTAGGTAAAAATACTTTAAAAAAACGCAAAACAGCCAGTTGGACCTAAGTGCAGGGCACAATTTTCCACTAAGTACCAATATAATTGATTAAGAAATAAAATACAGCAGTTCCCCCCCCCCTCACCCGAATTGATACGAGACAGTTTAAAATGACTTTATATGCATCGTGGTGTGACCAAACTGTATTATCTGAGTACATGAACAAAAAGCGCGCAAAATGATCCATCTATGGGATTATAATGACTTAAAATGATTTCCGGTGAGTACCAGAACAAGAAGTCAATATCAGATTGGTTGTTTGTTACTTCCCACAAATCATGTTAGCTTTGGGAAACCCGCATATGACGTGTAATCGGCTGTCTACCAAATGCAACATGTCCGAAATGTTACGAGAAGGTAAGGGAATCACTAATCCAAGTGCATACACAGGCTTATGGTTGGAAGACAAAAAGTAAAATAAACTTCGTGTAATTGAACATTATGAGTTTTTATTGTATTAACAGTCATCTATAAAGTTCCCGCCTAACGTTTTAAATTTCAGACGAAATATAAAAAAAAACAAAAAAAACATTTAGATGAAATAACAAACTAAACAATTATTATATAATTGATACAAATATGAAATGTATAATGATTTCAGAATTCCTGAAAAAGAAATGGAGGGAGAAAACCAAAACAGTTCAACTTTACAATACGTGTTACTGGTCGGAACTCTTTTTCTCTTCAAAGGAGGAGAAGCAGTGTTAGAAGGTTCCACCCGTCCTCACATTGTGCATGTAACCAAATTATACCACTCCGAACTGAACATGACATCGTCACAAAACCAGACAGTTTCTAAGGAAGACATAGTTGAACAGCAAGCGAGTCGGTACATCATGATTTTCACAGCTTTATTATACGCACCCTCCGTGTTCCTTGGCTTGTTTTGCGGTGCGTGGAGTGATAGAAATGGTCGGAAAAGATTAATGATGTTGTCGTTACTCGGAAATATATGCGGTTGTGCTTTTTACATCGCTAGTATATATACCAAGACCAATGCTATGATATTCATCATGGTAGGTGCCGGGATACAGGGTATATTCGGGAAAGGGTCACTGGTGAATATGGCAATTAAAAGCCTTACGTGCGTTATAACAACTGATGAAAACAGAACGACTCGACTTTCACAGCTTCTGGCTGTCTCCTTCCTCGGATGGTTAATTGGGGCATTAGTAAATGGGATAGTTATTGATGGTCTAGGAATTGTGTTTTCTTTTGGCATAGCTGTTGTTTTCCACATGGCTTCGTTTTTGGTAGTTGTTCTTTTCATCCACGAAACAATACAGCCGTCAACAACATCAGAGAATCCCGCGAAGGTTATCCGAACTGTTTGCAACCTACGTGACTTCAAAGAAACCTTAAAGACACTTGTAAAATATCGAGAAAATAGGGGAAGACTGATAGTGCTAACAATGTGTTTTTTGTTGTTGTTGAACACATTCTGCAAATCTGGAAGGAATAATATTATGTATCTCTTTGCATCAAGGGTCCCTTTCAATATGTCTGATGCATGGTACAACTACCTTCTTGCAGCTGGACACACAGCTAAAGGATTATCGTTAATTGTCGTATTGCCTTTGATGATCAAGTACACGAAAATTAAAGACGACAAACTTGCAGTTTTAGGTTATACTTTAAGATGCATTAGTTCAAGTTGGATAGGCAAGAGTCAGACAGTTTTGGAAATATTCACCTCTTTTTCTTTGTGGTCATTTGGAATATTGGCGTCTTCTGCAACACAGTCTTTACTTAGCAAGGTCGTGCATAGCGATGAAATCGGCAAACTGTTTTCACTGATCAATATTTTTGAAACAATTGCAAAAATGACGGGATCCGTTGTCTATTTGAGTTTTTTCACTGCAACAGTTTCCTTCCATTCAGGTTTGGTATTCTTCGTTGAATCGTTTTTATATTTATGCATGACCATCACCATGTTGTTATTGTTTTCTTGTATCATGAAAAGGGTATGATTCATAAATAGTGATTTTATTACAAGTAGATATACGGTAAATGGAAATGTAAAATATAGCTTATTATTATTATGCCCAAAGGCACAATTCCGATTTTGCCAATAAAATTGATTATTATATATTTCAAATCAAATCAATTTATAGTATGAACGATTTATTAATTCTTATTAATTTTATATCGTCGCAACAACATCTTCGACACACGACACAAGATTAAATGCAATGTATCGGGTATAACTATGGAATATTCACTTATAATTTCTGAACATATGTAGAGTTAGGAAGCCGAAGATACAATTGCAATATTTTCGTGTAATAACTTCTTATTTTCTGTCGGTCTGGATACATCTGGTGATAGCCCAATTCCTTCGAAATCGTGCACTGCTTGTTTATTTTTCTCTGTCCAGTCCCAGCTGCATTCTTCGCCTTTTAAAATATTCGTTCTTATGCGTTTGCCTCCACGTACTCTACGGACAGAGGTTTCTAAGAGTATGACTAACTGTTTCTTCTTGTTTTCCTTTTTCCGCTCACTGCCGCTAACACATCATTCGTGACTTTAAATGCCGTATGTGACGGTTGAGGTTTTGACTTTCCGATTATGGTTTTTAGGTCTTCTATTACACAATCAGAAACCATTATGACATTTTAAGTAAGAGCGCTTTAAATATATTAATGTAATATAACTAGACGTCATTTCATACCATGGGAAATATAAGTGGACAAATTTAATACAGTTGTTCGAGCTCTTAAAACTATGCTACATAAAAATATTTTTAGAAAACAAATCTTCAATAAAACGTATTTTAAAGCAAATTTTCATTTATCAACTAGGGCATTAGTATAAAATGATACATCGATTAAAGCTGCACTTACTATTTTACCCGATCTGGGACAATTTACTGCTTACTTGTTGTTTCTCCTATTCCTGTTTTATAAAACCCGATTTCTACAAATAATTTTAACCATAACCATCGGAAATGACGTAACGGCAGTGCTGCATACAATTCTGGTGATAATTCGCGCGCTTTACGGAAACAACTCGGAACATCAACAAAGAATGGGTGAAAATGTAACACGGGACATCGGAAATTGATCTGTAATGTGTGTAGAGTGCGACGATTTATCTTGAATCTTTAACAGAAAACAAAAACAACTAGAATCGCACTCGCGTGTTCACCGGTTTTCGCGGAAGCAATTCCATTTAGTTTACGAGTCGCATGGTTTTAAAAAATACATTTCTTCGTTCACTGGCTTGTTGAATGCCGTTAACAATGACCTTTCAAACATTTTGTCACAATATTTTAGCATATGTTTTACCACATAGATATGTTTGAGTATAACCTGTCACAAACTTGAAAACTTTTTGTAAGGAATTCGGTTAGTGTCACTTTAGATGTGTATGTTGCTTTATGACAAACGACATTTTTAATCGACGCACGACAATTGCAAACGACACACAATAATATCAAATGACACATGATAATGACACCCGACATTATTGCGCACAAATTTTCACGAAATAACGAATAAATTCGTGAGTGTTGTTTAAAATTCATTGGCATCGTGTCACATTGTCACGCGTCATTTCATATTGTTATGCTAATGTCGTGCATCGCATGGAAAGGTTGACGCACGACAATGTACCAAGGTACGCGACCATGCAACATGACGTACGACAAAGCCACACGACGTTCAACATTATATTCGTAGTGTGTTTATGTTGTGGAATATTTCTGTGTCGTGTTGCAGTTAAATCTTGACACACAACATTATGAAATAATGCACAACAATGCCACGGGATACAAAACAATTCGGCACAACACTCGTAATGTCACATTATCATGTGTCGCTTCAAACTGCCGCGTGCTGTTTACAATTGTCATGCATTGACTTTTCCCGCATTCCAAATATTTGTTCGCAATGAATGAACATAAGTCACAGATTAGACCATGACAGTGACTACAGATAACTACTACTTTTTGTAAAAAGTCGCAAGCTTGCAAAAAATTGTTGTAAGATATGTTAAGTTGTTAGATGTGAAAACCATGATCTTTCAATTATGTGGTTTGTAGTGTATGTATAAAATAGACCCTTTACTTATATGCAAATAGCCATGATCTTTCAAGTATTTGATCGCATTATATGAGCACTTTTCATAAAATGTTTGTTTGTTTGGTTTAACGTCCAACCGACATTTCAGTCATTTGGAGATGATGTCTACTTGAGACAGATATAGTGCTGCCACACTGCAGTATCACGTCGTAGACATGTGGCATGATACCACACCCAGTCAATTATCCTGACACCGGGCCAACCAGTCCTGCAACTACCCTTATATGCTGAGCGCCAAGCAAGGGAGCTATAACAGTACCATTTTTTACGACTTTGGTATGTCGCGGTCGGGGATCGAACCCACGACCTCCCGCACCCGATGCGGACGCTCTAACCACTCGGCCACCGGGAACGGTTTTCATAAAATACACGATGTTGTTGAATATAGTTGCTTGAAGATATTCAGTTAATTAGTCGCAAGCTTAAAAAATAATTGTCATAAGATTACCAGATATTATATGTGAATAACAACAAACTTCCCAAAATTTATTTGCAACATAAATTTATTTCCTTACTGGATATCTAGTACTACGATTTGCAATGTGCATTTGACTTTTTAAGTGCGTTTTACATACAGCATTTTTTGTAATATTTCATACTGCATTCGATATTCTTCAATTCGCAATGTCACTTAGAAGTTCGATGATGCTATCTGCATTTTGAATAGTTTATGTTTGTAGCCACGTACTTCTTATTGTACTGTTCTTATTGCACTGTGCATTTTTAAATCATAATAATTAACTAACATAAACATTAGAAATAAATATTTTAACCTGCGGTACAACGGAAAACGAAACTTGATAGTGCGATAACATTACAGGGAACCAATAAAAATATCAAATTCTAGCGCAAATTACTCTCCACGGGAGATAACTCTTTGTGGGTTCGGTAGTTTCCGTCATTTTTCCGTGAGCAAAACGGTGGGGTAGTAGAAAATTAACCGGCCATTTCTGCGTTCTTCAAGAAAACAAACGGAAACCCAAAACATTATGGACCCAAGGTAATGTAAAAGTCTCGTCTTAGACTCTTTTCCGTCGATTTTAATATAATGGTATTTAAATTTTCTGAAAATAGAAAATGATTGAAGTGCAGTCTCACTCTTTGGCCTCTAGTCAAGCCATTCATGTCTATAACCGGCCTACAGACATCTCGACCATTTACAAACTCGACCCTGTACTAACTCGACCCTATTTCTAACTTTACCATAACAAAGGTCAAGGTCAAACTAAGGAGTCACTTGTCATACAGCAAATTAAATAGCTATCATATCGTGTCTATTATATTGTGTCTGTTGCATAACTTCAAACAACTGTGTCCCTTTTTCTTCTTTCATTCATATTGGGGGATAAATTTACCATAGTGGATATACTGCAATATTAGCAAATACCCCACTAACCCCAGGGCTTATTTGTTCAGCTGGGGCAAGTTTGTTCTACTGCTTCTTGAAATGTGTATTATATATGCTCTGTAGATTGTTTGAAAAAATCTTGTATGTGCAAGTCGGTTAGATATTTCTTCAGTAAATAATTAAAAGTATTATAGACTATTACTTCTGATGTGAGGATACGGTAATGCCATTATTTTTTATTGACAGGGGTGTTGTGGGGCAGGGACATGTATTTAATATACGTTCCTGGGTGGTTGAAGATTGTCAGGTTCAACAATAACTATCTAGTTATATTTAAATTGGGTTATAATTTGTTCCAGTTATTAACCGTTTTTATGTTTATTCAGTCACTTTACCCCCTCATTTATTGGGACTTATATTAAAGACTATAAATGTCAATAACACTTTACATTGTCTACAAACATGTTTCATTCTGACTTGACAGCTAGTATATGTTTTCTTTTCAGTGATGAGGAACAAGTCCTGCATATCAAGACTTTGTGTCGTCAAAAATTGTTGTATATAGCAGATTGCTTAGAAAACTGCAGAACTCTGGATTTGTTGCCCCAGGTCGAATCAGTTTTAAGTTATTTGTTACAACTGTCAAGTTTTGCATCTGTGGATGACAGTATGTTTTGCATTGAAGATGCATTGCTAATTCTCATAAATGATTCTGAAAATTCACAACAAATTAACGAGAATTCTTTAATGTGCATGGAGAATTCAGCCAGGGAAAAGAAGTTTGAAATTCCCAAAGAAACACTTGAAATGTTGATCTATGATGGATTAAAAGTTAATCAAATTGCAGGACTGCTTAATGTTAGCAAACGAACTGTTGAACGGAGGATGTTTGAACATAAACTGACCATAAGGCAAACTTACAGTCAATTGTCTGATTTAGAATTAATGAATGAAGTGTCTAAACTTTGTCATGAACACCCTAATGTAGGATATAGAACAATTCAAAGTCTTTTGCAGACGAAGGGTCTCCGAGTTCAGGAGTTCAGAGTGAGAAAATGTGTTAGGGAATGTGACCCTTGTGGAGTACTTTTTCGAAAAGTATTTTTGTCAACCTCAAGAGTGTGTAGACGAACCTACAGTGTATCAGGTCCACAGGCGCTATGGCATATCGATGGGAACCACAAGCTAATAAGGTAGGCTTGCTGATGTATTAGCATTTCATTTTAGCTCAGAGTAAGCCGTTATGTTTGCTCCTTTAGATCCTCTTCAGACTTAAAGACATGGACTAGCAGTCAGGCGTGACGTGACAGGCGCGTCAGTATATTCATGGACTGTATGATTACTCTGTAACTGGACTTGTCACAATCTTTCTTTTGCTACTTTTGTCATTTGTAAATATATCATTATTGTCATTATCATTGTCATCATCATCAACAGCATCTTCACCATTGTCATCATCATCATTTTTATGTCGCCTGCGTAGCATGGCTGACATATAGGGATCACTTTGTCCGTCGTCGTCGTCGTCGGTGTTACACTTTGCTTGTCCAGAGCATAACTTGAATACTATTGGATAGATTCACTTCAGACTTCATACATAGATACCTTTTGGGGAGGGGTTGTGCAGATCCCAGGAACCACAACTCTGGCTTGCTTAGTTTTTGAATTATCTTCCTTAGTATTTTTTGACTTAGCCATTTTTGTCCGGAGCATATCTTCAATACCATTTGATGGCTTCACACCAAACCTGATAAATAGATAGCTTGTGACTGTTGTAATCAGTTTTTATTTTATGTTAATTATTTCACAAAAGTTAATGTTTTTTTCTCTATAGCCTGACATGCTAAACTGTTTGATAACAGTATCTGTAGCTTGACCACCACCAGTAGGAGAGTATGACTGCACAATACATGTGGTACCCCACTCTCATACATGCCGGCATTACATTTACCTCTGTAACAGAATGAGTAACTGTCCTGCAAATATAACTGATCATCCCCAAATGAACTCTAGTTACATTTTATGCTTAATAATATTCATAATGTCATGTCATTTCAAGGTGTAAATGGGTTAAATCAACAACACAGTCACACTGTTTAATCATTATTATGTTTTATGTTACTTTTATAGTTTTCCCTGTAAACAAACAACACCTTTATTCGGGCAAGTTAAAATGTTGTTCGGGCCAGTAAAATCCATGATGGGTTGTCCGATTAAGCAACTAAAAACATAATTAAATTAAATTAGGCAAGGCGGACACTGACGAGAA
Source organism: Solen grandis (assembly GCA_021229015.1). NCBI lineage: Eukaryota > Metazoa > Mollusca > Bivalvia > Adapedonta > Solenidae > Solen > Solen grandis. The sequence continues at coordinate 8,897,620 of CM037783.1, forward strand.
GGGTGATTGTAACAGCTCTCACTATTCTTCAAATAGTCAAACTAAAAAGGTTGTCACTTGCTCAATCTTCACCTGATCGTCCCATAACAAAGTAGTCAAAAATTAACACTAAACAGCACAAAGATAATACTCCAGTAAAATCATTATTTACACAGTGATTATCATTTAAAAGTGCATGTTTTCTTGATGACTTCTAATCTGGTTAATGCTTAAATCATGAAAGATATACAAATCTCCCTCATATAAAAATGTAATATACTGTAATATTGTACAGTTTACTGTTTATCTTGTTAAATTAGCAAGGATTTAGCAAGTGCCAGTTCTGAAACAATGCAACATGTAGAAAATCAACAAGAATTACATACTCCTTAAGTTCAGTAGATGGTTTCTCTTGTCTCTTTAATACAAGTAACAGGCATGTATGTATATATATAGGCAGGTATAAACAAAACGAGAAGTCAGTCTTAAAATCAGTAGAGTTTGATAAGGGTATAGAAGCAACCAAAAACAAAAGAAACACAACAAGAGGCCCATGATGGCCCTAAATCGCTCACCAGAGATAAATAGAATGACCCAAGGAACATCTGTACCAAATTATTTTAAAATCTGGCCAGTAGTTTTGAAGAAGATGATTTTTAAAGTTTTCATTTTTTGTTGTTGTTGCCATGGCAACCAGAGTTCTACATGGATCAAGTTTATTTTAGCAACTTTTGTGAAGGTTGACCCAAGGATCATCCCTGCCAAGTTTAATCAAATTCTGTCCAGTGGTTTCAGAGGAGATGTTGTTTAAAGGTTTCTCTATATACATATAAGGCAAATAAGCCCCGCCCCTGGCAGCCATGTTTTTTACGGATCGGAATAATTTTAGCAACTTTGGTAGAGGTTGACCCAAGGAACATCTGTACCAAATTATTTTAAAATCTGGCCAGTAGTTTTGAAGAAGATGATTTTTAAAGTTTTCAAATTATTTTTCTTTTTGTTGCCATGGCAACCAGAGTTCTACATGGATCAACTTTATTTTAGCACCTTTTGTAGAGCCTCACCCAAGGAACATTCCTGCCAAGTTTCATTAAATTCTGTCCAACGGTTTCAGAGGAGATGTCGTTTAAAGCAAATTGTTGACGACGCACGACGCCGGACGAAGGGCGATCCTAAAAGCTCACCTTGAGCACTTTGTGCTCAGGTGAGCTAAAAAAAAAAAATGAGTTATTTAACGACGTTAATGTGACGTCAGGCCCTAATTGTATTAATATTGAGCAAAAATGTTTTCTCAGACTAGCAAATAACCCTTTGCTGCATAGTGACTACTTTTGACTCCTTATTACAACATAGGGCAACACAGTCAACATGAAAGTAATGCATAGCTCTAGCAGCTTTTATTGGTTCAAATGAGCATCCCAATATACAGATGAACAATGGACAGTCTGAAACCTGATCAGATGGCGAATTATTTGCCGGCTGATCTGGTTTCAGACTGGCCATACAAGGCTTTTCTCACTTAGATTCCATGCAGCAAAGGGTTAAGCTAGGAATATCAGGCTATGTATGACAACATTTTGAAGTTTATATTTAATAAAAAGGACAAGGCTGACCGTAACAAATTGTTTGTTTGCCGTTGCCGACCAACCAACTAAAATTGCCCTGACTCAAATTTTTTTCACTGAAAAAAAATAATGTTTTCTTGCCATTTTGTCACCTTTCCATATTTAATGCTCTCATCAACCTTGTGGTAGTGTCCTATTATTTCTGTCTAGACGATTGATACTAACTATAATTGTCACTGAAGGTGACTCATACCCCTGCCCGGTGCTGGACCAGAAAATATAAGCTAAGTTCCATGGGCGATAACTCAATTAAGCCTTGGTGGAGGTGGAAAGTAATTAGCTCAGGCACCACTTCAATGTATGCTCATTACATCTGTATAATTAAATGTAAAGAAAATGCAAACGTCTAACTTATCGATACTATCCATTAAGTCGCCACCTAAAGCATTTAAGGAGAAAGAAAAATTAGTTGAAATATGTTAAACATAACTTTTTGTGATGAAATAAAAAAAAAA
>CM037783.1:8899778-8949778 GCA_021229015.1 Solen grandis
CGGATTTTATCCGGCTGTGAAACATTAAACATTAAAAAATGTTTCACTGTGTTTCACAGCTGTTCCATAGCTGGAACAAAGTTCCATTTTTCCCTCTAAAAAATGGCAGCTTACGGAGAAAAACTAAACCCATACAGAAGAATAAGAGAACCTAGAGGTATTAGAGGTATTCGTCAAAGTGTTGTAATAAGCAATAATCCTTCAACCATTGATCAAAATCAACAATTGTTAGTAAGATTTCCTAATCTAAGTGGTAATGATGTTATTGTTCCTGGAACAACAAGATTAGCATTTGAAATTGAAATCAAAAGTGATAGTGATGCAAATGCAACAATATATCCAAACATAGGAAGATCAATAATTAAGAAAACAACAATAAAAATATCTGGAAATGAAGTAATGTCAATTGATGATAGTGATATATATCATTGTTATATTGATTTATGGAAGTCTACTACAGAACGTGAAAATATGGCATACCAAGGAATTGGTAAAATAAACATGTTAAGACATAGAGTTGGAGCTGGTAATGCTTCCTCAATACACAAGATGAAGCTATTGTAAAAGCTTATGGAAATAGATTTTGTATTCCTCTAGATTTTGAATTATTAGAATCACATATGCCTTTTTATCAAGCGGTCTAGGAGATAGACTTGAATATGAACTTACATTTAATGATTATAATAATGTAGTTAAATCTAGTGATAATAATGCTTCTTATGTTATTAAGAATATTTGTTTAGAATTTGAAAGTGTTTCTGATGTTGAATTAGCTAGAATAATTAGAAATAGATTTAGTGGTAAGATGGTTATTTTATATGATAGAATACTTAGACATAGGAAAATAACAAAAAACAAATCTGATACACTTTGGAATATTAATCTAAATGTTCCGGCTAGAAGTATGAAAGGTATTCTAATGTTATTTGAAGATCCGGATAGAGCATCAACAGAACATTATTTTAATCCTAAAATAACAAAAGTAGAAATAACAATAGAAGGAGTTCCAAATCAACTATACAGTCAAGGAATGAGAGCTTATCAACAGTGGGATGAGATAAAAAAATTCTTTGCTTTTAATTCAAAAGATGATAAAGAAAATTAGTAAGATGATAAAAAAATTAAATTTCACCAATGTAACATTAGAAAAATATCTAACAAACAGTTATGCATTATGGTTAGATTTACGTTCAACGGATGATAACTCTCTACATGGTTCAGGGAGAAGAATTGAAAATGCATCAGAAGGTATAACTATACAAAAACAAAAAGTCAATAAATTTTTTTTTACAAAAATTTTAATTTTTTGTTTCACAGCTGTTCCATAGTGAAGTATATAAATTACTAAATAATTACTAAGTATTACTAAATAATTATTATATATGCCTTAAATAATTACTAAATAATTACTAAATAATTACTATATATGCCTTAAATAATTACTAAATAATTACTAAGTATTACTAAATAATAAATTAAAAAATGGAACTACGAAACGGCTGTATAACACTACCTAAATATCCACACTGTGCAATTATCTGTGGACAAACTGGATGTGGAAAAACAGAATTTGTTTTAGATCTTTTAGAAAATGAATATACATGTGTATTCAATTATATTATTATACTATGTCCTACTATTCAATGGAATGAAGCATATAAAAATAGACAATGGATTGGTGATATTAGAAATCCAAAAACAAAGAATTTAATAATTGTTAATCCTATTGTTAATGGAGAAGAAAAAATACAAGAATTATTAAGAATATTCTTTAATAAATATCAAGGAAAACCAACACTATATATTATAGATGACTGTAGTGCAACTAAACAATTAACAAAGAAAAAGGATATGTTATCAGAATTAGCTTTTTCAGGTAGACATGCTGAACAAAGTGTATGGGTTATTTCACAAAGATATAATTCAGTTTTAAAAGATCTTAGAGAACAGACAAAATGGTTATGTATTTTTTATACTAAAGACAGGGATAGTTTTGAAAACTGTCTAAGAGAAAATGATGTTATCCCTACACTAGAAGAAAGAGAAAGAATTAAAGAAGAATTGAAAAAAAAGAAACATAGTAAATTAATTTTAAAAACTGATCAACCTACAAATTATTTAGTTGTTTAATGTTTCACTGTGTTTCACAGCTGTTCCATAGCTGGAACTTTGTTCCATAGTGCTACACAGCCGGACTTTGTCCGTATTAAAATGGAGATTTTGTTTAACAGCTTGTCTGTATTAAATCTTTTTACCAATATATGTATTTTAAATTTTATAGGTTATTTTAGTTATAAATATATAACAATTGTAAATCAATATTTTATTTATGAAAAATATTTTAAAACTGTTTTTAATTTTTTAAAAATGAATGCTGAAGAAATTTTAAAGGATAAATTAGAAACACCAAATCCACAGAATTGCTCCTTAGCTGGACAAAGTCCACAGAATGCTACGGAACGGCTGTTACATATACATAATGAAAATGAAAAAAGAGAAAGACTTTTAGCTCTTGTTTCTGGAGGAATGAGTAAACAATATTTAGGAAAAGAAATCTCAATTTTAGATATTGAAAAATTACCAGATGAAGAAATTGATAAATTATATATTCGATATGAAGCTAAATTAGGATCAACAATGACAAAAACTTTAGGGAATTCTTTTATTAATTTATATGTTATGGGAGTGTCTAAATATTTTAAAGTTAAAAATCAACCTAAATTAATAGAAGATTTAAATGAAGATCCTTTTTTAAATAATGCTTTAAATTCTTTATGTTGTGAATTGTATTATAAATATGGAATGTTTCTTGCTCCTTTTACAACAGTATTAACAACAATAGAAAATATTGATTTTACTGAAAGTAAAAATGATTTTAAGCAAAGTCCAGACTTTGTCCATAATGCTCCGCAGCTGTTCCATAGTCCACAACCAGAAAAAAAGGAAGATCCACAACCAGAACTTTGTACCGTTAAAAATGAGTGAAGTACAAAATCCAGATCCTGTTAAAAAAAGTAAAAACCCAAAAAGAGTTGAAGCTGGTAAAAGAATTGCAGAAGCAAAAAAAATAAAAGCTGAATTAAAAAGAAAAGAAATGGAAGAAATAAAGAAAGAAAACATTCAATTAAAATCTATTACAAAAGAGGATGATGAAGTTAAAGAAGTTCAACATAGTGTTTCACAGTTGGATTTCATCCGTGTAAATATATACAAAAATTATATACCTTTATGTTTAGTCGGAGTTTTTGGATTAGGATTATATATATATAATTCTAAACAAGTAATGTTTCACAGCCGTTCCGTAAACCACATACAACCTAAGAAAGAAATTAAACCACAAGAAAAAGTTGATCCATTTGATCTTTAGTGCTCCGCAGCTGGAACTTTGTTCCATAGTATTCCGTAGCTTAACACAAATTTGTTTTCTAAAAAATGGCGGATGAAAAACAAATTGTTAATACAGCTTATCATGCAGGAGTAGTTTCTGTTTTAACAATTGGTTATGCAGAAATAATTAAAAAGGTTTTAAGAAAACCTGCTCCTAGAGTAGATTTAAATTTTAGTGATGTTTCAATGTTAACTATTGATATTCTTCTAGCTACTTATACAAGAGATATGTTGGTTAAACAAGGTATTATTCCTGCTGATATTATGAAGTAGTGGAACTTTTTGTTCCATAATGCTACGGACAAAGTCCGGCTGTGAAACACTACGCAGCTGGATTTAATCCATATAAAATGGCAAGTGCAATAGCGATGATGATTGGTGGAGCAGTGGTTAATGCATTTTCATTTTCAGGTAGTAATTATTTATTTTCTCATATTGGTAAAAAGGATGCTGATGAAGAGAAAAAAAGACATGATAGAGCAATGGAACAATTACAAGCTGCACGTGATGAATGGAATAAAGAAAGAACACAAAGATTAGATTTTTTAAATGAACAAATGAAAAAGGAACAACACTCTAAACAAACCTTTGAAGATGTTGATGAATCAATGAAAGAATATTATTATGCAACTGGTGGTGATAAAACTGATAATGTTTCACAATTAGAACCTTTATCTAGTGTTTCACAGCCGTTCCGTAGTGGTTCCCAGCCGGACTTTGTCCGTAAAGAACCTACATTAAGTGATTTTTATACTCCTTCTGAAGATCAAAAAAATAGAGAGATTATATTTATTATTGGTGGAATGATTAATTTTGTTATAATTATTTTACATTGTTATCTATTGTTGTTTTACCTATTCCTTTAATTTCTTTACTTCAGAATCTTTTTTTTATATCTATTGAAGTAAAAGAATAAGCTTTACTTCTTAAATAAACTATTTCAGTCATTATACTACCATTTAATTTTTAAACCTTACTTTTTTATTTTTTTCTGAATAAGTGGATGATCTTTAGGATAGTCCGATGTATCCAAATTTCATCTTTTTTTTTAAATCTATAAACATCTTTAGTTTTAATTGATAAGAAGATACTATCCGTATCTGAAGCAACTAGTTCATTATCTTTCCATAGTTTGTTAACAACATCATAATAAAATTGATACATTAAAATTTAAAACAAAATTAATTGAATTTTAAAAGTAGGTTTATTTATATATTTTTTTACTTCTTCTACATTTGTTAATAGTTTAACTTCATTTCTTCCTCTTATATTTTCTAAAGTCTTTCCATAGAAACTATTATTCATTAACTTCCATAAATCTTTTTCAAAAGCAGATTTAGATTTAGTTCTTTGTTCAGTTTTATAATTTTTTTTTAAAAAATTTTAAACCTTTTTTCATTCCTAATTTTATATACTCTTTTAAAATTGAATGATGTACAATATATTTCTTTTTATCTTTTAAAGTAAGAAATAATTTTTCTTCTTTACCTACTGGTTTATCTCCTAATAATCTTAATTGATAAGGGGATAGATCTTCTTTTTTTACACTAATCTTTTCTGGGGCTAAAGGATATTTGTTTGTTTTCTTTTTACACTCTTCTGTATACTCTAAATCACATTCAATTATACAACCTCTACGGGCAGAGCCCGGCTGCTTTGCATTACCCTTTAGAATTTTTTTATAATAATTAGGATCTTTTTCCCATTTAAAATCATTAGTTGGTAAAGGTTGAGACATTGCCCATCCATAAAGATTATTAGCATCTAAATATAATAAGAATTTTTCTTCTAAGAATTCACTTAAATCACCACCATTATCAAATATTTCTTTTGCTTCTTTTTGTTCATTTTCATCTAAAATTCTTTTTCCATTATCATAGTTAGAAGTATATTTGTTAAAAGCTTTTACATGTCTAGGACCTAATACTCCTGAAAATCCACCTCTTATTCCCTTTTCAAATATTAATATCATATCATAATCAGTTAATAATTCTAACTTTACACCAGTATATTTTAGTCCACATTGCCATGTTAATCCTGGAGCAGAGTAACAATAACAAGGATCTATTTCATGATGTTTTAAGAAGAAACTTCTAAATTTTTCAAATGCATCAGCTAAAATAAGAACATCAGTTTTTAAATATAATTCATGATAATCTTTTAAAGTTTTACAATTATAATATTTCCAAACTTTTTGTGCATGATTATATTCTTCTTCAGATATTCCATCTTTTTTAAGTGTAGAATAAAACTTTTCTTTTGGTGGTAATTTAGTTTCTTCTAATCTTTCTATAGAATCTATATATTCATAAGGATAGAATCCTTTTTGTTTTAATAGTGAAACATTGTTAAACAGTAAGGTTTTACTTGTATCACCATTAAACTTACTTTCTAAAATAGGAAATTCATCCATTGATTTAGCTATATCTGATAACCCTTTACTCATAAATCTATAAGAATCTAAGAATCTTAATTTTTTATAATATGATCCATATTCTATAGAAATATATTCTTCTGAATTTTTTGAAAGAAGTTTTACTTTATTCCATTTATCTTCATATTTCATAAATTCTTCAATTAGAAAATGGAAATCATAATTGGATCCATTATGAAAAAATACAGGTAATAACTTTGTTACTTTACCTTCTTTAGTATTACATGATTGACATGCTGCTCCTCTATATTTACCAGAAAGATGATCATGTTCTCTTACTTTACGGACTTTGTCCGGATGTGAAACATTATAATTACCACATTCATCATTAAATTTCTTTTCACAAATATAACATTCAGTTGCTTCTTGAAATTCTTTTTCTTTATACTTACTTAATGTTGGTGTTTTCTTTTCATTAATATATATCTTTTTATTTATTTCTTTAAATATCTCCATTATTTTTTCCATATATTTTTCTATTGCATCATTTCCAACATAAGAAAAGTATTGTGATTTATATATATTTGGATAATTAGATTTAACATATATACCATAACTATTTACTTCTTGTTTAAATATTTTATTTTTATAAGATTTATTAGGATTTGATTCAGTAGTAGATAAAGGAATATTACATGATTCAAAATCAGAATATATAACAAATGGTAATTTATTTTTGAAATGATAATTTTTAAATTCAAGAATATTCTTTCCTGGTTCAAGCATTATAGATCTACAAGCTTCATTATCATAACATATTTCTTTATGTTTTTCTAATGTTGTTTTCCTTTGAAATCCTTGTAAACAATTTCTACATGTAAATTGTTTATTATTATTCTTATCACATCTAAAACTATCTAAATTTTTAATTAAACAATAATGAGTAATGACATTATTTTTAGACTCATTATGGACAGAGTCCAGCTGCGTAGCATCATCTATATTACCTTCAATATATAAGAGATCAATTATATGGAATGGTTGATCTGCATCATTTTCACTTTCATTGTTTATAGTATAGTTTGAAACATAAACTGGAAATAAAGATTGTTTATTAGATTGATCTTTTAATCCAAAAACATTTATAATTAAATTATTTTGTCTCTCTACTTTTGGAATATCTTTTATTTTAACTGGATATTCAATACCATCCATATTAAGTTTATTTTCATATTCTCTATAATTAGATACTCTTTCTTTATGTGTATTAGTAGGATATAACTTTGCTAATATAGACCATAAAAAACATTTATTATCTTTTTTATTTTGAACATTAATAATACTATTTGATTTAAATTGAAGAGGTATATAAGATGAAGCTTTCTGATAATCATATTTATATTGTTTTACTTCTACACTTTTAATATTTCTAAAATCAAAACCAGATCCTTTTTTTGAAATTCATCTATCCAAGATTTAAATTTATCTATTAAACTAATATAGAATTCTTTTACATTATTTTGTGTTTGAATAACTTGAGCAGGGTGATGGTAATAACTTTCTATTATATCAAATGGTAAAGGGTTGAAAATTCACTTGTTATTATTATTTTTATTTTCAAAGGAAACTGATTAATAACTACTCTTTTTCTTAATAACTTAATATACTTATCTATATCTTCTTCATATATATCATCAATAGTTTTCTTCAGTAATAAGATCTTTAATTGATTCTTCACTATTAATATTATTATAGGTTTTTGACATTTTTTTTTATAATAATTTGGTTTAAATTTAAAATTTTTAATTGATAATGCATTTGTTTTGGTTTTTTTGTTTTTTCTATACCCATCTCTACATGTTTTATCTTTCATATATAAGTTATATTCTTTAAATTCAAAACAATATCTACAAGTTTTACCTTCCATTTTTTTATCATTAAAAATGGATCACCCAAAAATATATTGTTTACGTTGTAAAAAGAATACTGAAAATAATTCAGTAGAACAAGTAACAACAACCAATAATAGACAAATGTTAAAAGCTAAATGTTCGGTAAGAAAAATTTATAGGAACAAATGGTTTCACCAAAGGGGATAAATTAGCTGATGAATTACATCATAGAGTTATAAAGAAATTTCCTAAAAGACGTGTTTTTGTTGATTCAATAGATAAAATATGGGCTGTTGATTTAGTAGATATGCAACAATATTCAAAACAAAATAAACACTATAAATATTTATTAGCAGTTATAGATGTTTTTAGTAAATATGGTTGGTTAATTCCATTGAAAAATAAAACAGGAGTAACAGTAAGTGAAGCATTTAAAACATTATTTGAAGAAAGAAAACCAATTTTTATTTGGTCAGATAAAGGATCTGAATTTTATAATCGACAAGTAAAAGAATTATTAAATGATAATAACATAAAATTATATTCAACAGAGAATGAAGAAAAATCTAGTGTAGTAGAACGTTGGATAGGAACTATGAAACAACATATGTTTAAATATTTTACTGCTCATGAAACTACTAAATATTATAATGTATTAGATCAATTAGTTAAAGATTATAATAATACAATTCATTCTTCAATTAAAATGACACCTGTTGAAGCAAGTAAATCAGAAAATACATTAACAGTGTATGAAAATTTATATCCAGAAGAAGAAAAGAAAATTAAGAAACCTAAATTCAAAGTTGGAGATAGAGTAAGAATAACAAAAAAGAAAGGTAAATTTGAAAAGGGTTATACTACTCGTTGGACTAGAGAAATATTTGTAATTGAAGAAGTTTTAAATACAAATCCTGTTACTTATAAAATAAAAGATTTAAAAGGTGAAGACATTACAGGTAGTTTTTATGAACAAGAATTACAGATAACTGAGTTCTAGATAATATCCAAAAATATAAAAACTGTATAATATTGAATTTTTATAATACGTTAGAAAACCCTCCTCCTCCATATTCAGAGTGGTAAAAAATGGTTTAAGAAAAAACATAATTTTCTTTATTTTTTTTCATTGTTGTTTTTTTTTTTTTTAAAGTTTACATTAATGTGATTTTTTTGATTTTACATTAGTGTGATTTTTTTTACTTTTTTTAACTAGTAGTAGTATAGTAAATGAACCTATTAGGTTTTGTGGGGATTTCACACATGATAAGCCAGACTCACGGATAGTGAGTCTGGGTTATCATGTGTGTTAGACCCGCTGTCCTAAATGGGTTCATTTACTATACTACTTACACCAACCAAAGCACCATCATGATACACCAACCAAAGTATCACCAAGATACACCAACCAAAGCACCATCATAATACACCAACCAATGTATCAACATGATACACCAACCAAATTATCACCAAGATACACCAACCAAAGCACCATCATGATACACCAACCAAAGGACCATCATGATACACCAACTAAAGTATCATCATGATACACCAACCAAAGTATCATCATGATATGCCAAAGTGTTATAATGATATGCCAAAGTGTTATAATGATATGCCAAAGTGTTATAATGATATTTCAAAAGAGGTAATTTACAACACAAAGAAAAAAGTGAATGTTTAACTGTTAGGTGATAATGATGTTAATGGTTTAAAATAGGTGTACTTATCAAGTATATATGTTGTTAGAAATAAGTGTATTATCAAGTAACTATGTTGTTAAAACACACAAACACAATTGAAAAACCTTTTTAACCCATTAAAGTTTTTTTTACAGCGGATTGTTTGACACTGAATCTTATCAAGGATGAAACATCTAGGTGACAATTTTTTATTTTACTGAAGCATTTCTAGATTGTGAGTTAGTACTAAAAACAACTTTCTGATTTACCGGTACCATAGAACATGTGATCTAATCACCTTTTCTGAAACAGAAATATAAAACTTAATCATACATCCCATGATTAATGATTATCCTTGTTAAAGACTGAAAATATTAACGGACATGGACCAGTAAGATGTAGTCCTGTGTAAGTTAGTCTCTTCACTCATGTAGGCTCTCACTTCAACAGTATCAAGTAGTGTCACATGATTTATCTTCAGTGTTAGTGTGAGCAAGACTCTAAAATTGTTTGTTATATATTTATAACCTTTTTATACTGAGACTCTAGAAAGATTAAATAAACACCTTCATTGTATTTCCACCCTAAAATTTCCTGGGTTGGACCAGTACTTTTCTACAAGAAAGATAGAGGACTAAATTGTGCCTTCATCTAGTTTTAAGCCCACAACTTCTGACTACAGATTCTATGGTCACTGCAAAAATGGACCACAACTGTCTTCTTTTACTATAAGGTTCAGTTGCCATGGAGAGTGGGCAAATGGAATTATAAATCCCTACATATACAATATGAAGCATTATATGAAAGCCTACAAATGTGGTCACCTAGACAGGTATTACACTTTAACTCCTCCCTGATTACTTAAACAACTGAGCTTTTAAAAAATAGTTTCATTTGGTGAAACCTTGTGATAATTAATTTGGTTTGATTCAATAATTATAGTAGTTTCATTCTTTCTCTCTCTCTCTCTCTCTCTCCTAGCAGTAATCAAGCTGAAAAAGAACTACTAAGTAATTTTCTTAATTGAACACGTTAAAATTTATTCCCTAATACCTTGACAACTTACATGGTGTTAGATCCCTGATATACCAGTTCAGACTAAAACTTCAGAATTATCAACCTGAACAGGTTCTACAACATACCCTCCCCATCTCACAGGTACATGTAGAGAGTTGTATAAAACCAGATCAGCCTGTAAGGTAAACACAAGCTGATGTGGTTCTATATTATCCCATAAAGTCATTTCTACATACCAGTAAAAGATTTCATTGAGGATTAAGAGGTGAAAGTGATTAAACCTTTATCAGGACAGGCTCCTATACAGAAAACAACCAGCAAACACCATAACAGCAACCATGCAACACTTAGGCCTTTCAAAATGCATGATCTATAGTGAAGTCAAGGTAATTATTAGCTTGATATTGCTTCCTTATTAGAAATAATAAAAACAAATAGTTTATAACTTTTAATTATCTTTTCATCACTTCTTGCAAAAGCTTTTTGTTAATAAAAAAGACTAAAGTGGACCATCATTAACAAATACACAAGGTAAGGATGGCATCATATTATATAAACGACTATAACATGATAGATATCAAGCTAATAATTATAGCCTAATATTACATGGAAACTTAGTAATTGATATCTATAACCTAGTACCACATGGAAACTTAGTAATTAATATCTATAACCTAGTACCACATGGAAACTTATTAATTGATATCTATAACCTAGTACCACATGGAAACTTTGTAATTAATATCTATAACCTAGTACCACATGGAAACTTAGTAATTGATATCTATAACCTAGTACCACATGGAAACTTAGTAATTGATATCTATAACCTAGTACCACATGGAAACTTAGCAATTGATATCTATAACCTAGTACCACATGGAAACTTATTAATTAATATCTATAACCTAGTACCACATGGAAACTTATCTGAGAAGATGACAACCATGTCAGCCAGCAAGTAACTGAGAAGGAAAACTTAAATTCTTTGCCTGGTGTTCTCAAAATGAAAATGGTAAGTCTGACTTTCAAACTCAGGCTCAAACTGCCCATTTGTCTTAATAAGGATTTGAATATGATGCTTGAATTTGAGCCTGAGAATTTGTACTGATTTATTTTTCAAAAACACAGGGCCAGGAATAAGATGTGTTGAAAATCTGAACAGACTGAACATACTTTAAGGTCAAGTTTGATAAGATCATTTTAGAGAGGCCTCCAAAGGAGATAAATTCAGGTTTTGTATTCATGTGGTATGAGGTTAGAGGAAGAAATGAGAAGAACTTCCATTCCTATGCATAAAATATAAAATATATTTAGCTGATAATGATTTGTTAGATTTATAAGTTATAAATGTAACAAATAATTACCCACTAAAAAAATGTATATGATATGAAATCAAACATGAGCTCCCATCATTCCGGTCCATGGCAAGATGTAAAACTCCCAACACATTGATTATCTTCCCTTTTGGCAATTAACTTGATGCCAAAACAGGTATATCCCCACCCCAAATGTTTGTCGGAGGTTGTTGAACTAAGGTAACTACTGAAAGCAAGATTCACGTGCATTTGTTTGTCGGTTTTCACTGGTTGAATCAATATGCATATTCATTTTGGGGCGTTTTGGCATCATGTTGATTGTGAAGTGGCCTTGATGTTTATCATACGGATTCACTTCTATTTAATTTTATGTATTTTTGATAATGAATTGAAAAATCGCCAAAGATACATCAAATTTCATAATATGATATCAGGCTTGTCCATGATCTCTTGCAGAGCACACATACAAGGGAGATAGGAGTGTGGTGGAGTTCAGCATGATATTAGCAATACTAGCATAGCAGCTCTGAACTGTCACCCATACACACTAGGGTTTGACTGAATAATGCTGTAAAATGTCAAATACAGGAAGGCAGCTGTTATTGAAATAGCACCCATATGCCAACATTATCAGTATATTTCATACCCAAGCATATCTGGCACTGACTATTGAATTAAAACTTGACCTCATGAATATTCATGACCTTTTTATGATTGATGAATATTAATTTATTGACCTTTAAATGGTATATAAAACAGTGTTTTTTGTTTTTTTTTGGCAACGCAAACAGAGGAGACCTTCATCAGAAATCTCTTTTAAGAAGCTGTCTGATTTGGGCCTGCTCTGTTTGTCAAGATGTCAAAAATATTATGAGGTAAAGGGTTAACACTGACTGACTAAATGCTCCTTAATAAAACTATTTTGAGATGCTACTATTTTAGACTTTTACTTCTCGTAATTATGATGTAAAGAAAAAGGAAGGGGAATGAGGATTTCATAATCTTATTCTGATTTGGCTTTTCCATATACAGTAGATAAAAAAAGGTTAAGAGATGCATTAGTCCAAAATACTTCACAAATGTGATATTTCTTACTGTAGGTGTATTTAAACATAAAATTAACCTGACTGTTATAACTAAAAAACAAAACAAACAAAAAACCTGTTTTAATGCTCCCCTGAAAACATGTTTTCAACAGTATCATATATATAGTGGGGATTGTCCTCTTATCTAAATTTTCAAGTGGTGGTTTTGTCAAGCTCCAACTTGGCACTGAAATGTATACAATGAGTCATGTAGGTACACTGTGCACTACTTGGATACATCATTTGGACCATCCCACGTGGTGAAGAGGTTAACCTATCTGCCTTTGGGAGTGGAAAGAAGCAGGTTCAAGTTCAATCCCTAAAATATATCACAAAGTTATCAGGTCACTGATTGAGGTGCTCTGCATGTGCTGGTGTGGTATGTGCAACTGGATAGCTGAATGTGCCTTGTGTGACAAGATAGATAGATACCTTCAAGCTCAGCTTCATCATTTTGAATTACTTAATTTTATTTTTTTCCCCATTCTTGTTGTTTCCAAGGGACAACTGACCAGTATTTTTTTGCCTTGGAAGGTCATGATTGTTTCTTGCCCCTAATGGGGTCTGAACCCACATCTGTCCAGAACTGAAGAAGTCAGGGTTCTCTGAGATGAACCACTCCTCTACAGTAGCTTCCACAAATATTCTATTTTAGTTTGGGATAAAAAATAATCACTAGGAGCTAAATCCAGCGAATAAGCTGATGTGATAATATTTCATACCCGTTACAGCATCCATTGCAACCCTGCATATGCAGACTCTCATGTTATCTGGAGAAGAATCCCTTTTGATAGTTTACCACGTTGTTTTTCACGAGTGTGATTCCCTGTTGGTCGAGTAAGTTTGCCTAGTACATGCCAGTTATTGAACTCCTCTTTAGCAAAACATTTGCCAGCCGAGGGTTACAACTTGAACTTCTTTGGGACCCAGGCCCTACTCACTGGTGACTTTGAGTTTTTTTCTGGCTCATAGTTATAGACCAAGGTTTCATCTAGTTACCAGACACAAAATAAAATGACCTTCCCTTAACCTAAACTGCTTCAACAGCACACTGTAAACTGATGCTCTGGTTGCCATTTGATTGTCACTAAGGGATTTGGGGACCATAAGGGCTGTTAGCATGTGCATACCAAAATGATCATGTAAGACTGTCGAAAGGTCTAATGCCTTTGCTATTTCTTCAACCTGATTACTACGATCAGAGTAAACCAGATTCTGCTCTTTCTTACACATTTCTTCATCAGTGGCATCTAGTTGGATGGACCTGATTTCAACTTCTAAAGATGCTCTACCACATTTGAATTCCCCAACTCAGAATATAACCCATATACATCGCTAAGCTTGCAATATGTTTCCTTGCATGATTTTCCTTTCAAAAACAGGCACTGGATTACATCACGCTACTCGAAAAGCAAGCCTTTGTATCACAAGCCGTTTCTCATCACTGAATAAACCAATACAAACAAATACTTGCCCCTAGAGCTAAATCATGCATCAAAACAAGGCATGAAAATCAAGGCTGTGTTGCTCAATCTGTTATTGGCTAGGCTGGTTACTTATTGACTTGCCCTCGTAATCATGGACAGAAGGATGGTAGGCCAAAGCTGATGATGCAGGTGGTAATATAAATCAAATAAATGAGGGGTCACTTACTTTTTACAAATCTGTCTGAGACTCAAACAATCACCAGAATTCAAGTGAAAACCAAGGACCCAATTTCATTCTAAAGCAGTGTGTATTTTTCAAATACCATTTTTAACATACAGCATGACGTTTTAAATAAAATTTCAGTCTAACAAAGATTAAGGGTTATTTAGTTAAATGAAGTGATTGAACTTGAGTGTTTGCATGTTTCACTTTTTTTTTTCACTTAAATATTTAAGATATTTTTTTTATTATTATCATTATTCCCCCTCCCCCAATGTTTAAAATGCAGGTTTTCCTTCTGTTACCTATATTACTCTAACCTTGTAACACTTATATATACATATATAGATAATTAAAACCTTATCACATTATTTTCTTATTTTCTTAACCCTTTCCCTCATAGAGGAAACCATGAAAAGACCTATGTGAACAACATAAAACCAGATCAGCCTGCGAGTAACTCGCAGGCTGATCAGGTTTTATGCTGTTTGCTGCTCCTCAGTGGTCTGGAAATGAGGATTTTACAATTAAATTTGGTAAGGTTTAACTGTGGTTTTCTGCAGATCAGGCTTTATGTGGTACCTATTGAGTGCGTCAAAATGAGTCTATATGAGGGAAAGGGTTAAAAAAAAAAAGAATTAAAAATTCATTATTTTCTTATAAACATACACAATAATAATAAACATTAACCAATTACAGAAATGTTTCTAAAATCAGGTAGCATCTCTTATTCAATACTTATCAAGGAGCATCAGTAAGCCAACCTTGCCATATGATACCATCTGACTTAAGAAAAAACAGCTGCATATTTGTTTATATGCATGTACTTTTTTTTTTTGAGGATGCCAAATGCAATCCCAAAATAAAAAAAAACAAAACTTTTTTCCTCCTCTTTAAAAAAAACCCAAATCATAAGACACCCCCTCCCCCACTTCCCGAGGCAAACTTAACTGTCAACTTACTTGAAAATCCTGCGATCCAGATCTAAGATATTATAGCCTGGACATGAAAATGACCTTTGACCTCAAAGTGTGACCTTGACCTTGCAGCTAGGAACTAAACTCTTGTGAGCAAAACTCTGTCTCATTGCAGTTAACATTACTGCCAAGTTATTTGAAAATCCCATGTCTAAGTTACAGCCTGGACAAGCAAATGTTCTTTTGACCTCAGAGCGTGACCTTGACCTTGACCTTTGAGCAAGAGACTATACCCTTGCGAACTACACTCTGTTTCATTTAGGTTAACATAATTGCCAAGTTATTTAAAAATCCTGCAATCCTGGTCTAGGTTACAGTCTGGACAAGCAAATCAAGCTCTATGACCTCCGACCTCTCAGTGTGACCTTGACATTTGAGCTCATATATAGGGACCAAGCTCTTTAACATGACACTCCGCCTCATTGAGGTTAACATAATTGCCAAGTTATTTAAAAATCCTGTGATTCATGTTACAGCCCGGACATGCAAATCCAGACAACCTGACGCATTATCACAATAAAGCACCAGGAACATACACAGTGAGGACATTATGGTGACCATGTCAAGCTCCTGCAAGCAGGTTTAACAAAAATGGTACTTAAGTATGATTTTCATACTCAAACTATTCCCATTAGTTTCATTAGGGATTTGAGTATGATATATAAATCTGAGCCTGAGTTTTTTTTTGTTTTTTTTTTGAGAATACAAGGACTTATTATAACATCACCAGGCTGTCATGGTGGAGTCACCAGTGTGTCTGATACTACCAAAAAGATGGCAACGTATCAATGTTGACATGTTTGTTGAATTATGATTTATCAATTCTGTATTTTTGAAAGGACACTCAATTCCCCTGTGGATCCATTATATTTACTCTGCAGAAATATACAAACATACAGTTTCACTGATAAGCAACCTTCAGGAGTGTCATTTTCACAATATTCTACTGGAATGGAAACACACAAAATATCTAACAGATTTTTGGCCAAATTTCATTTTCAGCTTGGTCCACAGTATAAAAGATCCTACTGTATTAAGGTAAAGATTCAGAATTTAATCAAGACCAAATAATCATGAAAAAGGTGCTTTTTCTGTTAACCATGCTAAAATAGATCTGAATACATTTTAAACCCCTGCTAAGATGGGCTCAAACCCTTATTACAAACTTTCGTAAAGTAATTAAACTGTAAATAATTGCATACTTTATAAGCATTGATCACAATGTCTGATAGTTTCATATGGCAAACTGTATTAGACATTGCCTGTCTATGATAATCAAAGAATTGAAAAGCTAAGACAAAAAAAAAAACAACACTTGCTGCACGGGTGATTTCCAGAGAGTTGTCAGAGTACTGCTGGAAAACAAAACAAAATCAGCAACATAAATAAAACACAATTGTATCTAATGACATACACTTACACATTGACATGTCTTTGCTGTCAGTCCCTCTTACAGAAGCTTCTTTGTGAAACTGAACAGTGTGTAAAGAAGCATGGTATTTCTCATTTAAATCTTACACTGTGAATAGATCTATCCATTTTACCTTTGAATAATTAGATTTCATTATGATGAAAAACAGAATGAAAAAATGAAAATAACATATATAATTATGTTTTTATAGGTAAATAAAACTTAAATTATATATGTTTCAAGTATAAAATTTTATTTCACAAGAATTTTGTAAAGAAATACTGGGCATTGACCAAAAGCATTAGCATAAGCACATGTTTATAGCTCAATACAGAATTTTTTTAGAGTGCTAGTGCCAGACTAGTCTATGATCAGATTTAGCACTCAATGAAGTGTACAAAAGCATCCATTTCACAATAAAGCCTATCCTACAGAGCAGTATGTCCAACCCTAGATTATAACCACATTATATTTGGCAGTATTTTAAGAATATCTTACTCAGGGATTCCAATGACTGGAGTCCTTGAAAAACATTTCCTGAAAAGGTCGGAGTCCTCCAATATAGTTGTATAATAAATGCTCAGAAAACTGGAGTCCAGGATAATAATTAGAAGGTAGTAAGATTCCTGTATGTCAATCTCTACTGAAATCAGCTCCGATAATTTTATTTATTTTTTTTCGAATTGATCTCTGCTGGGTTAGTAGAGGCCAATGCGAAAAAAATAACCGCTGCGGATTTAAACAAAGATTACCAGTATGTATAATGCATTATGATAACCCTTTACAAATAATGGAATTAACAAAATACTTGTTTTTATTCAGCTGTTATTTGATTATACTGACCCCATGCCAAAATAAATCTTTTGGGGGAAAAAGGGGTTTATTATGTGACCACAAACTGAGACACATGTATTAAAAAATTTAACTATAAATAGCAATTTCAAAGGCTGTCATCAATAGAATAGATATTTATATTTCGTTAAGTTGTTTTTGTCATATATTATGAATATTAGAAGTTAGAACACAAATCTCTCACATATAAGGGTTCCCGTACGAAAATTTCAACCGTAAAATAGCAGGAAAATAAAAATGAAAAAGTATTTTTTTTTTTAGAAATTTTTCATGTTTAAAAATTAAAAATCCAATTTTACGTACGTAAAATGCAAAGTTACAGCCGTAAAAATGGACTTAGACTTTTCTTGGTTTATTAAATTTTTACAACTGTAAAATGAGTATAATATGAAAAGAAGCTGATAAATTTTCAAAGAATTGTTTTAGTCAACTCTGAACGTTTCAGATGTGCGCAAATAAAAAATAGAGCTATAAATGGAAAACAGAGTACTAAATCTTTTTATAAATTACCAACTTAAATTTAGTGTTAATCCTTTTATGAATATAATTTTAATATAAATCAGTTATGAATGATTTTTTTTTTCGATTTAACCAACAACAGCAAAACAAAATCTGAGCAATATTCAAGCAGCTGTTAAAGTATAATAATGTTATGTAACTTGAATTTATCAAAGTACAAGAGTAAGATGATTTCATTTCAAAAAGATATTTTATGCAATAATATATATATATAGATATTAAACAATTTGAATGACTCTTAAACAAGCAAATTTGTTTCCATGCGAGCATCAGGGCGAACATTTAGAAAAGGTCAGTTTTTATAGCCTTCAAGACTGGTCAGACCTGATAACATCTCTGAACAGCTGACCTGGATACTGAAAAGCCACCCCTGGCTTAATGGGGCATCAAGGGGTTAACTACAGGCAGTTTTCTGCCAGAATTCTTTGTTATGTGCCAAGGATTTCCCTAACAGGCCCCATTTCAGTCACAGCAGTGTTGGAGCTCCCAGTTTTCAAATTCAGAGATAGTGAAGAAGGTTCTGGTGACATCACTCTTTTACAAAAATATAGAACCATGTTTATCTGTGTTTATTCCAAAAGGATGCTACTTTGATAGTTGTTAAAGGAAGATGGATTTATCAATTTAAACAAAATTTGAAAAGGGACATCCAGTTGAAATGCCATGGAGATCGAGTTACATGGGGAAAAAGGGAAACATTTGCCAGAAGTATAAATTGTTCAAACTGGAGGTAAGTTTGCTTGCTTAATGTAATCTTTTGCTTATTAAATCAGTGTGCCCATGAAGTTTTAAAACTGAGGGTAGAATTGCTGTTTTTCCTTAACTCTTTACTTCATATAGTAATTTTGACGCATTGGAAAACAGGGCAGGTCCAGATCAGACAGCTCCAAAGCTAAATGGATGGTGTAGAAGTGCAGTGCACAAGAACCATAACTCTAATTATCTAATTCTTGAATTGTCTGCTTTTAGATGATTTTTTTTAAATGTCCATAGCATAATATCAACACTATCGCATGGATTCACTCAAAACTCTATGGATCATGGCTCCTTATGAGGTATAGAAGTGTAGTGTACAAAAACCAATATATTAAAACACTTCCTCATCTATCTTATATAGTTCTTGAATTTATCCACTCAGCAGATTTTTTGGAGCATAATTTCAATATTATAAGATGGATGTACTACACTCATGGAACATGGGTTATTTGATATAAAAAAAAAAAAAAAAAAAAATTCTATAGCAGTTCATTGTAGTAGCTAATGACACAGAATGCATATATAAGAGATCGTTCACCATATTAAATGAAATATTTCATTATCCGTTTGTCAGGTTTGCTTTACCTACAATACCAGGAGTGTTGTACTGGTCCTTCCCAAGAATTAAAAGGAAAATTCCCCTCTGTTATGTGGACTGAAAAATTGATTCAGCCAAACAAAACTTTCTTAAATATTTAGAATATTTTTATTGATGCAGTATTAAAGTGAATACTATTTTTCTTACAGATTATGTAGTGAGTGACCTGGTGCAAAGCTGAGGGAAGGAAGCTGCCTGACAGGTGTTGGAATTAAATACTGCTATAGATCACACAGAGAGTCACAGTCTTACACAAGGAAACAGTGAACTGATTTAAAATTGAATGACACTTATTGGATGTATTTCTTTTATGTTTTTACATTATTATTAAATGTTTAAATATATATATTTTGTCAAAATATTCAATGCACCCAGGTAATTATTCATAGGCATTTTTATTACCTACTACTTTTAAAGGTGTAAACTGGCCCACAATTTTTTACGTACGTAATATTTTTACGGTTGGAAAAAATTCCATCTAATTAACATATTACGTGTCTATTTTACGCACGTATTCCGTCTACTTTACGGCCGGTTTCCGGCCGTAAAAGCATTTTACTGTTGTTAATTCCATTATAAGTTGTAAGTCCACAAAGCCTAAATTCGTTTTTACGTGCGTAAATGTTGACAAATTTCCGTCTACTTTACGGCTGTAAAATTTCGTACAGGTTATTTGTAGGCTGCTACATACTCCCCCCCACCCCCCTCAAAATTTGTAATTTCACTCCTAGTTGAAGTCGAAGATCATTAAATTGCTATGTTTTTGACATTAAGTTGCTATCTTACCCTGAAAAAAAGGACAAAAATTTATGAATATTATAAGAACTAAATATGAATGCAACTTACTAGCAGTGGTCTATATGATTTTGGATGTATCATCAGTGTGCAAGAAGAAATAATTTCAAAAATTCTACAAGAGAGCCATGATGGCCCTGTGCAACTCCCCTAAGTAACACTGATGTTAAAGGCATCATGATGCAATAAATATTGTTGTCGCTGTTTTTGGTGATGATGAAGAGTGCTCATAACGCTTTTCTAAGATTAGCCCTGATGACCTACATTTTGATTCCATATGACCAAGTTTTTAGCTCATCTGTGATTTAATGTAAGGTTTATTATATTTGGACCAAAATGTGGTATACATTGAACTCATCCAAAATTTTATGAAAAAAAAAGACCAAGTTTCATGAAGTTTGGGCCAAAAAATGTGACTGCTTAAGTGTTCACAACATGTACTTTTAGTATTTGCCCTGTTGACATACTTTCTGACCCAACATGACCATTGAAAGTTTAGCATCAGAAATTTTATGTAGACAAACATTATCACTTAGTATCATGAATGTTGGTAAAAAAAATGTAACCTCTAGAGTGCTCATAAGGATTGTCTGAGATATCCCAAGATTTGGCCATTCAGTGAACTACTTTTGGCCCAAATAAGACCGAATTTCAACCTCTGAATAAAGATTGGATCAAAGCTAGGTGTGGTCTCTAGAATGTTCACAAACTTTTTTTTTGAGATTTGACCTTCTGACCTACTTTTAGACCTTTAGTCTCAATTTTAAACTCAGTTTTAACCTCCTATGAGATTCTAACCAAATTTCATGAAGAAAAAAACAAGAGGGCCATAAAGGCCCTGGATCGCTCACCTGAGTATAAGTTTATTTATTTATCTTTTTGGTTTCACCAATTTCTACCCAGTGATTTCAGAGATGTTGTTTTAAGCAAATTGCTGATGACGGAGGACACATGACAAATGATGACAGAAACAGGGTGATCACAATAGCTCACCTTGAGCACTTGTGCTCTGGTGAGCTAAAAAAAAAAAGTTTCAGAACAGTACATAAAACTTACACAATAAACCGGCATAGAGTTAATAAATTGTGTGACAAACTACATCAAATATGGACATCAGACTTAATTATAACAAGTTGACCATTTAGCAAAATTATCATAAATTCTTTCATTTCATAATTTTCTATTCATTAATAAGCTTAAGCAGCAGCCCTGTTTTTCATCCATGGCCTATTTGTTAATGCATACCTGCAAATGTGAATTTTAATCATGTCATGCATGTCATTACATACTTAACATATTGAGCATAAATGAAATTGCTATGCAAAAAAATTTTTAAAAATCGAAAGAAAACAAAAGAAATTTGAAGGCGATATATAATATTTGATATAAAATTAATTGTCCAGTATGTTCTTTGACATTTAATTGAAAAAAGAATATTGAATAATCGGTATGTTTCTCATAGAAAAAATAAAATTGAATCTTAATATAATATGAAACCGCCCGTTGTACATACGGTATGATAAAATTTGGAGACAAAATCAATTGATGCAAAACCGGAAGTCATTAGAGCTATCCCCAGCATCAATTTGTTTTCGGTGGGCCCCTAAATTTAAAGCATCAATTATGCAAACCTACCATGTCTGTTGGCACACCGACTTTTTCAGCCAATGGATCCAAATCAATCATTTTTTCCGATGAATCCATAGCGAATAGCTCTGACTTATTCCTAGCACTGGTATGTCTGGTTTTGGTTTCAACTGATGTCAAAGTTCAAGCCAGTGCTCTGTCGTGTATGACTGATGAAGCTGGGAGTGTTGATGTCAAGTTGTTTGAAGTAGCCTAAATGTAACTAAATGTAAATATAAAGTTATGAGCAGATAAATCCATATGAAAATAGTTTACACTTTGAAATTATCATACGTGCTTTAGGGCTGCTGGGTGAAATCAGATAAAACTGAGCTCGGTCTTTAGATAGACCCTGGCAGTGGCAGATTCAAGATGGGCTCACCCGGCGCCCAACCCTCTAAAACTCCCCGACCATACATAAATGTAGACACACAACCCCAAATAATACTCACAAGAATGCACTATTTCACAGTTAAATTAAAAAAAAATTCGCGGAGGAGTTCCCCCGGATCCCCAGTGAAACCATAACTACACCCTTGTCAGGGCTCGAGCTGGCCTATATTTTTTTTTAAATATAGTGCGCCCCGACCCCTACCCTGAATTTCTGGATCCGGCACTGCCTGGATACACGTTAATACCTACAGGTCTAAACAAAGCCAGTATTTTTTTGTAACCTATAATTATATTATTTGAAGGATAGGCATGCTGGGATTCATCAATTTGTCTCGGCCGGGGGATCCGACAGAGTATATTGCATGTCAACAATGAAAAAAATACCATACTAAGCCAACTCTGAAATTCACCGTACGTGTGTAAGTGTTAGTGTGTGTGTGGGGGGGGGGGGGGGGTCGAGAAAATCTAACATGAAAGGTGTCGAGGGGGGGGAGGAGTCAAGGAGGGAGGGAGGTTTTTCAAGGGAGTTTGGGCCTTCCTTTCTTCTTCTTTTGGCCCTATTTTGATGTCAAAGCACTAGTATAATAGCCAAATCCCGAGGGGGTCCGGTACCCCACCCCTCCCTCTGGATCCGGCGGAGACCGTCGATTTTTTGGAGACCGGCTTTTAGTAGACCCCCCCGCCCCCTCAAATTCAGGAGTTTATTACAGCAACCATTACATACGAGACTGAAACACACTTGAAGAGACATGAATATGTTTCATTTGCAGTATTTCAGTTTCCATGAGTTCTACACAGTACTTAGCGTGTTCAGTAAACGTAACAGTCGCTGAAGTGAGCGCCTGTACCCCTGTTTTATCACAGTGTAGAGAATGTAAGCAGGGTACCATATCGCAAATGTTAACTACTGTTAGCTATAACGATCGCTTTAATAATTGAACGTACGACAGTTGTCATTTGTTGCATGTTTCACCATGCTAAGGTTACACATTCGGAACCTCAAATACAAACTACTCATATTATCTTAGTTGTACATGCATTAAAATGCTAATAAATTGAGAAATGTTGTTGATAAATTAGCATAAACAATAAAACTAAACCAGGCTGTGCTTCTATTTATTCCACCAGGGTGTCTTTAATACTGTATATATGGAGACCCTGATTCCACATAAACTCAACAACTTTTCTAATTGGTCACCCTTTGATTTTGATATTTTTCAATACTGGTGAATATATTGATGGTAAACCATCACAATTGAGTTACCATGAACATAACCTTGAGGTATACATGGATTTTGCCAACAAAAACATCGTGAATTAAACATATGATTTCTATTTTGTAATAAACAGTTCTTTAATTTAAATACATTAGATTTTCATACACTTATTTTCCTTGTGATATTTTGATGAAATTATCAGGTGACCAATTAGAAAAGTTGTTGAGTATATTTGGTGACAGTGGAATTTCCCATGAGCTAATGTTTATTCCAACTTCTTTATTTCGAACAGAGTGCTATTTGTGAGTACCGGTCTTGATCAAAGGGGTTTGGCACGAGAGGTGTGTGTGTGTGTGGGGGGGGGGGGGGGGTCCCTTTTCAGCCAGACCCCTTTGGTCTTGATTCTTTCTCTGTCTCCCGCTTGTGATATTTAAGTTTGAGTCTGAGATCGCACTTAGGTATTTTCAAGAATTTGTTGCCAGCTGTTTCAAGATTTGTTAAGGACACATGTATTACTTTTCAACAAGAAATTCTTTGCAATAAAAGTTACATGTATATTTTGTTATCGCCTGTGGCATGCGTACTAGTTAGTAGCTTATTGATTTCATATTCATAACTTTTACCTTAAGATACTATGTATTTTTGACAATCGCACACTGTGTGTATACGCATCTCCAGTCACTTATCTTAGGGGATGGGGGTCCGACAAGGATATGTTGGACAATTCTGAAAATTACTATACCTGGCCAACTATTGAAATTCTTAATTCACCGTGGATTTGTGTGTGTGTGTGTGTGTGTGTGTGTGTGAAAGGGGAGAGGGCGTTTTTCATGACGTCTTCCATACCTTCTACTATCTCCAGTGAAGGTCCATCGTCGTTTTTACAGGTGTGCGTGTGTGTGTGTGTGGGGGTTAATCTTACATCACTGTACATGAATGATAATAAAGTAAAGCAATAAGAAATTGCAAACATCGCAAAATATGAGTAAATTACATTTTAAAAAAACTTAACATCCATACGAGACAGGTCACAAGTTGAACAAGGTACCAAACAAGATTGACATGTACAGAATTTTAGACTTATAGACGAGCACGTTCACAAAACAGTTTACTACAAGGACGACATAACAGCTAATTAAACCCTGACTTAATTAGTATGAATTACATCTCAAGATCTACTCTGTATTATGTTCGAACTCGCAACTTTCCGATACGTACCGCAACTGAACCACGAGTAACGAATCTGGCATCTCTTCTTTGGTATCATCTCATTTCTTTTATTCAATGACCTGAAAACTGTTTAATATTCCTTTCATCATCATCATCATCATCATCATCATCATCTTTAGTGATCGCATTACTAATATGAGTATAATCGCGATTTCGATTTTTGTTCTATTTGATTCTGATGATATGGGTTCAAAACAGTTGCTGTATTTCTAGTTAAACATATTTCATTTCAATATATATATATGGAATGAAGTAGGACCATACGTCTTTGCAAATTAAAATATTATAAATACAGTGTCAGGGACTCTCTATAACATATTTACAGTTTGTCCAACTTACTCGTCCAATGAGTTAAATGCTTACGTTTTGAAATTTGAAAAATATATTGCATAAAATGATCTGCGAGGTCTTGATATGAAGGAAATATGAGTGTTATGCTGCCAACGTGATCTTAGGACTAATTGGGCGGAACGCCTTGTTTTGGCGGCGGGTGATTACGTGATGTTTTGCATGTAGCCTTATAGCATGTACCCAGTTATTCTGACGCTGAACCATCACGTGTATGTCAATCAAACGGGAGTTGCTTTCATAACGCGAGGTCAAAGGCAAAGATGTATGACTTACGTGACAAACTGTAAATATGTTATCGTTTATTATTAAAATTTTATGGACTTATCGCAGCGCTCCGACTCGCGTCGCTTGCGATAAATTCCATAAAATTTAAAATATACACAATAACTAATACATGTATAACGTCTATTATATAGAATCCCTGATACAGTGAATACATTTCTTTTCTTTAGAAAAAAATATATTTATATATAAGGGTAGAACATTGAACATTTATCAATGCAAAATGACAAATCTTAAGCTAAAACGAACCTGATGTCAAACACCTCTCCAGCTTAGGTTACCTCAAGTCATTTTACAATCAACAGTTTGACGACATCAAGCGTTTGGCTGACAAAACAAAATCAAGATGTCGGTTCAGTCGCTCGTCAGTCGAAATAAAAAGAGTTTCATTGGACTACCATCGCCTCTCGGCTATGTGCCTGGTTTAGGCAGAGGGTAAGCTTATATTTTAACTTCCAATAATAGTGTAAATGTTTAAATTATTTAAGACGTTTTAATATTTCACTGTAAAATGGTATTGTTTTGGTAGTGTAATGTGTTTTCGCGAATCATAATTTCAGATCGAATTGAGAAAAAAATAAATGAAATGCTAACCATTTCAGACTTAACAGTATTTGATATTCTGGTGTGAAACTGATGTTAGACAGAAATATTATCATGTTCTGAAAATTGGTTCTATCTTGAATTAAAAAAAGAAGCAAACATTTTACAAAGTTTATGAAGGTAATCATTGAGTTAAAAGTTAAACCCTAAATACCCGTTTTTAAACATGCGCGTGTGCATTATATTCAATATGTTGAATGTGGGCAGTAAACAGAAGAAGAAGTCAGTAAATTGAGATATTTCTTTATTTCATATTTTTGTCATTTACAGAGCCACGGGGTTTACAACAAGATCTGATATTGGTCCAGCAAGAGATGCAGATGACATTTCGTAAGTAACTTTAAAAAATCTTACCTTTTGTAATTTATTTAATACAGAAATATAATTTCACACATTTGCGTCTTTATGCTGCACAGAAATTAATGTTTTTCTGTTTGCACAAGTTTTGACTATGACATTGTCATTTTTTTTTTTTGAATGAGCAGCAGGAGGAGGAAATGAAAACAAATTAAACCCAGAAAGCATGGGAGTAAGTTAAAAAAATGAAATAATAAATTCAATTTTTGACATTTACTTTCACTTTTTAGCTCGACTATTCGTAGAATATGAGAGCTATTGTAGTCACCCTGGCTGGCGTCGGCGTCGGCTTTGCAGCTTTTGGTTAAAGTTTTGCGTGCAAGTTACTATCAACCTTATATCTTAATAACCATTTATGGTATTGACTTGAAAGTTTATAAATATGTTCAGGGGCATCAGACAACCAAGGTAGATAACTCTTGACTGAATTTAATATGAATTATGGCACCTTTTTAACTTAGAAATTTTGGTTAAAGTTTTGCATGCAATAGAAAATTTGGTTAAAGTTTTGCATGCAAGCTACTATCTAGTTTGTATCTCAATAACCATTCATGGTATTGACTTGAAAGTTTATAAATATGTTCAGGGGCATCAGACAACCAAGGTAGATAACTCTTGATAGAATATATTACAAATTATGGCCCCTTTTTAACTTAGAAATTTTGGTTAAAGTTTTGCATGCAAGATACTCTCATGCTTGTATCTCAGTATCAAGCATGCGATTGATTTGAAACAGCTTTAATATGTTAAGGGGGAATCATACTTTCATGGTAGATAACTCTTGATAGAATATGTTACAAATTATTGCCCCTTTTTAACTTAGAAATTTTGGTTAAAGTTTTGCATGCAAGGTACTTTCATGCTAATATCTCAGTATCCAGGCATGGGATTGATTTGAAACATCTTTAATACGTTTAGGGGTATCATACTATCAAGCTAGATAACTTTTGATGGAATATATTACAAGTTATGGCCCCTTTTTTATCTTAGAAATTTTGGTTAAAGTTTTGCATGCAAGTTACTTTCATGCTTATATCTCAGTATCAAGCATGGGATTGATTTGAGACATCTTTAATACATTTAGGGGTATCATACTTTCATGGTAGATAACTCTTAATGGAATATGTTACAAATTATTGCCCTTTTTAACTTAGAAATTTTGGTTAAAGTTTTGCATGCAAGTTACTTTCATGCTTATATCTCAGTATCCAGGCATGGGATTGATTTGAAATATCTTTAATATGTTTAGGAGTATCATACTATCAAGGTTGATAACTTTTGATGGGATATATTACAAGTTATGGCCCCTTTTTTAACTTAGAAATTTTGGTTAAAGTTTTGCATGCAAGGTACTTTCATGCTTTTATCTCAGAGTCCAGGCATGGGATTGATTTGAAACATCTTTAATATGTTTAGGGGTATCATACTATAAAGGAAGATAACACTTGATGGAATAAATTAAAAATATGACCCCCTTTTAACTTAGAATTATGGTTAAATTTTTGCATTCAAGCTACTATCCAGCTTATATCTCAGAAATTGCTTGTGGAATTGACTAGAAAGTTAAGGTGTGTCTTCAAGGGCATCAGAAAACAGGAGGATAACTTTTGGACTGATGCAAATTATGGCCCTTTTCTAACATGGATTTTTGGTTTAAGTTTTGCATGCACAGTGATATTGTGCTTATGTCTCAGTAACTAGGCATGGGATTGATTTTAGACATCATAA
The DNA here is from genome assembly GCA_021229015.1 of Solen grandis. NCBI lineage: Eukaryota > Metazoa > Mollusca > Bivalvia > Adapedonta > Solenidae > Solen > Solen grandis. Next base: position 8,927,880 of record CM037783.1, read on the forward strand.
ATATATTAAGGGGTATCAGATTATCAAGGTATATCATTTTTTACTATTACTATGAAGGGCAAGAATTTAAATAGATTTCATTTGATTTACTAACAAGTATTTTGAATAGTCGAGCGTGCTGTCCTCTGACAGCTCTTGTTACCTATGTACAGTCTGCACATTATTTATTAGGCCGGTAGTACTAGGCTACTTGTCCAATTGGGCTAAAAACACTAGCCTGAACCATAATTATTCTTAAGATGATATGTTACTAAATGTTGAATAATTCTGTCTGATCAACTTGTGAGAACAAATAGCCGAAGTGGCAAAATAAGTAAGAACTTGTCTATGTTAAGTGAGAGATTTAAGTTTCTTTGTATGACAAGTTCGTTATTTTAAAAAAATTTTTTTCCTCATATAATAAATTTCAGTGAGTTGCAAAGCAAAACAAAGAGGAAATCTCTTTTAAAAACCTAGCCATCGGATAGTACTTGTAAATAACAACTTATTACAGTAGGTAGTTTAATGAAATTAGTGCTTTTATTTATTTGCTTAAATATTATTAATGGAGAATTTGTACAAGTCTGAAAAAAAATCTCATAATTCATGAACTTGAAATGTCTTTGATTTTCCTATTATAATTTAGATACTTTAAATGCTTACAAAATATTTTATTTTCATATTTATAAATAACTGTTTTTTAATTACTTTGGCATTGCAATGAAAATAAGAATTAAGATAAAGTTTATTCTTCATTTTATATATAAAAGTAACCTACAACACTTATGATACTGTTTTTGATTGTCATTACTATGATATGGTGTTGTTAATGCAATTACACATGTAAAAAATTCAATTCCATGTCTTGGTAGTTTTGATTTGGTTATGTTTGGAGTTTTACAGAGTTTTGATGCTTTGCTTCTTAACTACTATATATTATGTGCAGTTTTATCCTTACTTGTCTCAAGCATTATCTCTTTTGCAGTTGAATTCAGGTGAGTGATTTAGGGCCATCATGGCCCTCTTTTTTTTTTTTTTAGAAAGTTAGAATTAGGCAAGTGAATTAGACAAGTTAGTAAAGTCTTTATTCAGAGGGGAAAACAACAGATCTGGCATAAACCAATCTTTCATATGAACTGTCTGAAATTAGCAGAGTTTCTGATATACTTCTTCCAATGACCCACTTATATTTTTGAAAGTATGGGGAAATGACTCACTGTCATAATTGAAAGAACTAATATTAAATGTATTTTTTTTCTTGAGTATCCAGAGCAAGTGAGAGTTACCCAACCACCATTGCATTTTTTTCATGACAGAAATTGGAATGGGCACAACTGTCTGGGAAACTCAAGGTTGAGAGTTAAAGCCCGAGATGAAACTAAGGTCTTTGAATTTCTTTAATGACCTTGTCAGTCTCCAAGTAGCATTGTTCAACTCATGGACCATCATTAGGCACTAATCATTCAATGTCATTTTTTTTTGTCCCAGTCAGCATTTAAAATAAGTTTTGATTCTAAAAGGTTTGATGTCAGATAAACTCCATTATAAAGGATTCTTTTTTTTAAGGATAATAACTATGTAAAAAAAAAAGTGATATAAATAGTCAGATATTTTTTCTTCCCTTTACTTCTTGAGTATTCATGTACAAATTCATAATTTGATGAATATTAAGTTACTGAACTTCAAATGCTATATGAAGCAAATGATTTTTCATCTCCTGGAAGGAGCTGTCTGATGTGGTTTTACTCTGTTTGCAGTGTTTTTTTATGGGCTGAATTGGGGCTGAAATACGAACCCATTCCCCTTTCCAAAATGTATATATTTTTTTCCTATTTCCACCACCTCCACCAGCCCCATTTTTTTTTAGGATCCATTTTTAGCTCACCTGAGCACAACGTGCTCATGGTGAGCTTTTGTGATTGCCTTTTGTCCGTCGTCCGTCCGTGCGTGCGTCTTGCGTCAACTTTTCCTTTAAACAACTTCTCCTCCTAATCCACTGTATGGATTTTGACCAAACTTCACAGGAATCATCCTTATCATGACCTCTATCAAAGTTGTTCAAATTATTTTGATTGGGTGAATAAGTAGGTCACAGGAGCTAAAAATAGATTTTAAAAATGAAAATTTAAAAAATCTTCTTCTCCGAAACCACAAGGCCTAGCCTTTTGATTTTTGGTATGTAGCATGATCTTATGACTCTCTACCAAGATTGTACAAATTATGACCCTGGGGTCAAAATTGGCCCCGCCCCAGGGGTCACTTGATTTCACAAAGGCTAATATAGGAAAAACTTGAAAAAATCTTCTTCTCCGAAACCACATGGCCTAGCCTTTTGATTTTTGGTATGTAGCATGATCTAACGACTCTCTACCAAGATTGTTCAAATTATGACCCTGGGGTCAAAATTGGCCCCGCTCCAGGGGTCACTTGATTTAACATAGGCTAATATAGAAAAAAACTTGAAAAATCTTCTTCTCAGAAACCACAAAGCATGGAGTTTAAATATTTGGTGTGTAGCATGATCTTATGACTCCCTACCAAGATTGTTCAAATTATGACCCTGGGGTCAATATTGGCCCCGCCCCAGGGGTCACTTGATTTTACATAGGCTAATATAGAAAAAAACTTGAAAAATCTTCTTCTCAGAAACCACAAGGCCTAGAGTTTAGATATTTGGTATGTAGTAAGGTCTTATGACTCTCTACCAAGATTGTTAAAATAATGACCCTGGGGTCAAAATTGGCCCCGCCCCAGGGGTCACTTGATTTTACATAGGCTGATATAGGAAAAAAACTTGAAAAATCTTCTTCTCAGAAACCACAAGGCATAGAGTTAAGATATTTGGTGTGTAGCATTGTCTAGTTGATTTCTACCAAGTTTGTTCAAATCATAACCCTGGGGTCAAAATTGGCCCCGCCCCAGGGGTCACTTGATAAAACATAGGCTAATATAGGAAAAACTTGAAAAATCTTCTTCTCAGAAACCACAAGGCCTGGGGTTTAGATATTTGGTGTGCAGCATTGTCTAGTAGATCACAACCAAGTTTGTTCAAATCATGGCCCTGGGATCAAATTTGGCCCCACCAAGGGGTCACCTGATTTTACATACCGGTAGGCTAATATAGAAAAAACTTGAAAAAACTTCTTCTCTGAAACCACAAGGTCTAGCCTTTTGATTTTTAATATGTAGCATGATCTTATGACTCTCTACCAAGATTGTTCAAATCATGACGCTGGGGTCAAAATTGGCCCCGCTCCAGGGATCACTTGATTTTACATAGACTTATATTGGAAAAAAAACTAGAAAAATCTTCAAGGTCTGGAGAATATATATTTGGTATGTAACATGGGCTAATAGACCTCTACCAAGTAGAGTGTGGTAGTGTGTAGCATTGTCTAGTCGATTCTTACCAACTTTGTTCAAATCATGACCCTGGGGTCAAAATTGGCTCTGCCCCAGGAGTCACTTGATTTTACATAGCCTAATGATACCAGGTGAGCGATCCAGGGCCATCATGGCCCTCTTGTTTCCGATTGCCAGCAGCAGAAACAAACATAAACATTTGAAGGGGATATTTCTTTGTAGTTTGAAATACTAATGGTGTTATATCACAAAGTAAATTAAAATGGGCTGTTTCTAAATTTTCCCAGATTTTCCTCTCCACGACGCAATTCTCCCTTCTCCACGGGCCCTGCTACCATTCCCCTATAAGTGAAAAAAAACCAAAACAACAACAGCATTGGTTTGCCAATACGTCAAAACATGTGTATGTACTTAAAAGGAAAGTATTTGAGAAAGGAATTAAAAAGGATGTCATGGACACTAGTTTTAATGGACAGGGAAATTGCCTTCGTCAGTAAAAGGTAAATGAATAAGTCCTCATAAAGTCGTGAAGAAATAAATTCTTGTCTGTATTTACAGAGATGACAGACATGGTCCTCCAAACAAGAAGAGTAAAGATGAAGATAAAGAAGAGGAGGAAGACTTGAATGATGCTAATTATGATGAGGTAAAGAAATTCCATCTTCACCTCAAATTTATTTGATATCAATTTATTATCTTCAAGGATAGCTCTAGTTCTGTAAACACTGAAAGGAAAATTGATTTGAATTGCTTTCAAAATGTTATACACATTATTAAATGAAAGTTTTGTGCTCCAAGATTTCTGTTCCAAATGTACCACTTACATAACTGAAGGAATCATTTAGGACATCAAAATGTGCCATTCTTATCAGATGTAGAACAGGTGTCAGGATAATGTGACTGGGTGTGGTATAATGTGGGGTCTCCAATCAGGATAATGTGACTGGGTGTAGTATAATGGGTGTGGTATAATGTGGGGTCTTCCAGCAGGATAATGTGACTGGGTGTGGAATAATGTGGGGTCTCCCAGCAGGATAATGTGACTGGGTGTGGTATAATGTGGGGTCTCCCTTCAGGATAATTTGACTGGGTGTGGTATAATGTGGGGTCTCCCAGCAGGATAATGTGACTGGGTGTGGTATAATGTGGGGTCTTCCAGCAGGATAATTTGACTGGGTGTGGAATAATGTGGGGTCTCCCTTCAGGATAATGTGACTGGGTGTGGAATAATGTGGGGTCTTCCAGCACGATCATGTGAATGGGTTTGGTATAATGTGGAGTCTACCGTCAGGATAATGTGACTGGGTGTGGTTTAATGTGGGATCTACCGTCAGGATAATGTGACTGGGTGTGGTTTAATGTGGGATCTCCCTTCAGGATAATGTGACTAGGTGTGGTATAATTAGGAATCTCCCTTCAGGATAATGTGTCTTGGTGTGGTTTAATGTGGGATCTCCTGTCAGAAAATGTGTCTCGGTGTAGTATAATGTGGGATCTCCCATCAGCATAATGTGGTTGGGTGTGGTATAATGTGGGGTCCTCTGTCAGGATAATATGATTGGATAGGGGTATAATGTTGAATCTCCCTTCAGAATAATGTGACTGGGTGTGATATAATGTGGGATATCCCGTCAGGATAATGTGGCTGTGTGTGGTATAATGTGGGATATCCCGTCAGGATAATGTGGCTGTGTGTGGTATAATGTGGGATATCCCATCAGGATAATGTGGCTGTGTGTGGTATAATGTGGGATATCCCGTCAGGATAATGTGGCTGTGTGTGGTATAATATGGGATATCCTGTCAGGATAATGTGGCTTGGTGTGGTTTAATGTGGGATCTCCCGTCAGGATAGTGTGGCTTGGTGTGGTATAATGTGGGATCTCCCATCAGGATAATGTGGCTTGGTGTGGTATAATGTGGGATCTCCCATCAGGATAATGTGGCTTGGTGTGGTATAATGTGGGATATCCTTTAGGATAATTTGACTGGGTGTGGTATAATGTGGGATATCCTTTAGGATAATGTGACTGGGTGTGGTATAGTGTGGGGTCTCGCAACATGATAATGTGGCTGGGGGTAGTATATTGTGGGATCTGCCGTCAGGATAATGTGGCTTGGTGTGGTATATTGTGGGTTCTCCCGTCAGGATAATGTGGCTTGGTGTGGTATAATGTGGGATATCCCTTCAGGATAATGTGACTGGGTGTGGTATAATGTGGGATATCCTTTAGGATAATGTGACTGGGTGTGGTATAATGTGGGATATCCTTTAGGATAATGTGACTGGGTGTGGTATAATGTGGGATCTCCCTTCAGGATAATGTGACTGGGTGTGGTATAATGTGGGATATGCCATCATGATTATGTGACTGGGTGTGGCATAATATGGGATCTCCCATGGCCATGGACCCTGTATTGTTTTTTTCAGGAAAAGATGAATATTTTACATTATTTCTTCAACATGTTTACTGTTGCCATTTATTCAATGTTGTATAGTCCTACTGTTTCTGCTGATAACTGCCCGTCATATTATTCACACCTCTCACAGACAATTGCAAGCTGCTAAAAGGCATGATAATCATCAATCATCCTAATACATGTACTGGTATTGCTTTGTCATTAATCATATCCAGTTCACTCTTGTAAACTGTTGCATGCCATTACTACTCAGTCTTCCACAAAATCCATTCACTCAGATTAAAAATAATGTTGTTAAAAAAAAAGAGTGTAGTGTTACTTTTACCATGTCTGGAAGTAATAATCCTGTGTTTGATTATAGTTTACTGGTTATGGTGGAAGTTTGTGCAGCAAAGATCCGTACGATAAAGATGACGAAGAGGCTGATATGGTGTATGAAGCAGTTGATAAACGTATGGACGAGAAACGGAAGGAGAGACGCGAGAAGAAACTGCAGGAGCAGATAGAGAAGTATCGACAAGAACGTCCAAAGATTCAGCAGCAGTTTTCAGATTTGAAGGTACTAACCCAGTGGCAGTTGTTGAGAAGTTTAACCCTTCATCTTGTAGAGACTCATTTTGACACATCCACAAACAGATCAGACAGCTCCAGTTAGGAGTAAGGAGCTGACTTTGTGGTGATTGACAATAATATTGTACCATACAACACACAAGGGTTTTTCACATTGTATTATGGCATATTTGGGCGTATATTGCAAGAATTTATGATTCTCTTATTAGTTTGTGATACCATTTATAAACAGACAATATTTATTACCATTAGTTCTTTATGTAAAATGAGAATAATTTATAGTTTTCCCTGTTTCTTGCCAGCGAGATCTAGCCAGTGTCAGTATGGACGAGTGGATGAACATTCCAGAGGTGGGAGATGCTCGGAACAGGAAGCAGAGAAATGCCCGTGCTGAGAAGTAAACCTTTGTTTTTGAAGTGCCAGAGCTGTACACACATTATTTTTTTAAAGCATAAATAAGGTTGCATTTGCCATGTGTCATGTTACTGGTTCATGATGAACACTGTATTTTAAATGAAAATGAAATGATGAGAAGATTAGAAATACACAGTTTTGATCATTGAAAGTCTGGACTTCAAAGAAAGAAGCCTTAGTTCAAGCCTATTTAACTGACACACTTCCCAAACACTGACAGATCGTTGTACTTACTGGTAATAAGTTGTCCTGTTTTGAAATCTTTGTAAGATATCTAGATAAATCTAGATGATTGGCTGGCAGACTGTAAATTGCTCAATTGTATTTAAAGATGCTTTAATTTTAACACTGAAGGGTGATACTCATTTGACAAATGGCAATATCTAGGCTTTCATATTTTAGGAAAAAAGATTGACATCTTGTGGCAGAAGTGTCTATATGATTAGTTTTCTCAGTATCTTTAAAAAAATTCCATTATACACATCTTCAATTGTTTTAAAATTATTCAAGTAATATTACCTGTCAGAATTAAACCCTGGAAGGTATATGTAGAAGGTTCTTCATGCAAGTGTAGTTAGAGTTGATATGTTGAATTGCAGGTTTACACCGGTGCCAGACAGCGTGTTGCATCGTGCTGCTGCGGGAGCATCACAAAGTAATGTCATCTCTGAACGCGACCAGGTTTGGCAAATACATTTTAGAATTGTCTAAATACTAAATGCATTCATGCAGAGTTATGGCCCTTGAAGTGTTGCTGATATCTCCAAAACTGTTTGAGTTATATCGTAAGTGCAGGGTTGAAATGTTTCTTAGAGACGCATTCCTATTATTGAAACTGAGAATGAATGTATGTCTCTCTATAGAGAAAGGAATGATGCATGCTAGTATATATCCCATTTTTCTGCAACCATATCACAAGTATGGATATTTCTTAACTAGTTGGCTTTTATTTCTTGTAATTTTCATCATTTGGCCTTGAAAATGACAGAAAAGAGCAAAAAACCCACTTTCAGGGGCAGATAACTCAAAAAGTAGAGTGGTGACCCCAATTTTTTCCCCATAAATTTGTTTGTAATGTTATTCTCTATAATCATGCAAAGTTGAAGAAAATTATCATGGCTTATTTTTTTTCCTTCTTTGTCTATATAGTGAAAAACTGTATTTGGTGTGTATGCCTTTAAATCAGCAAATTATACTGGGTATTGCTGATCCTCTGATGAAATGGTCTGTTATTGTTTGATGATGAGTAATAGTATCATTAGTCTATGGCTTTCATTCCTGTTCCTTTTTTTGTCCAGAAATTTGGAGGTTTAGCAACACCCTTTGGCACAATTACACCTGGCCTGAACACACCTGGAGGATCAACCCCGGGTGATATTGACATGAAGAAGATTGGACAGGCGCGTAATACGCTTATGGACATCAAACTGACACAGGTATGTTTTGGGGTGTTGACTGCATGAAAGGTAGAGTTTCTGATGAGAAAGTGAAAAGGAAATACAATGAAAAGTTATCAACTCTGAAATTTCTTCAAAATTACTATTTACTCTAGGATGTTTGTTTCTTCAAAAACACACTAATTTACCCCCCCCCCCCCAAAACAAAATGAAATGAACGTCCCTGTAATCCTATGGTCAATAAAACCTTTGATGGTAAGTTTTGGGAAGGCATTGTGGTCCAGTGGTAACAAACATGACTTCTTATATGGCGGGGCAAGGATTTTTCAAGCCCTTCCCAGTCACTAAGTCTGGTCCTGTCCAGGACATTGAGTGATTAGCATAAGTTGTAAGATATTTTTTTTGAATTGCAAAATTGCATAAATATGGTCAGATGTCATGTTGTTCCAGGTGTCAGACTCTGTGAGTGGCCAGACAGTAGTGGACCCCAAGGGTTACTTGACTGACCTTCAGTCCATGCTACCATCCCACGGTGGAGACATCAAGTGAGTACACACTTTGTACCAGTACTGTAGGAACAAGTTTCAAGGGCTAGTCATTAGATTGTCCACCAGGAGAGTTATAGGTTTGATTGTGGTCAACAGCGTAACCAAAGTCATTACATTGTACAAGGATAGCACCCTTGTTTTGGGCTTAGTATATAAGCTCTTCCATTACCATTTGGCTCAGTGTCAGGATAATGTGTTTGTATGTGTTATGATGTAATGTATTTGTATTGAGAATTGTAAATCCAAGAATACACTTTTGACAAAGTTGCCTTTTACACAGACTCTTATTGAAAAAGATTTTGATTCATTTTCCAGATAGAAATTCTGTCATGATTTATTTCATTGACAACTAGTTTTGCTCAACATGTCAGATACATTTGTAAAAGGACAGTTTTGTAACAGGTTGTTTTCTTTTGCATAATATTATTAATTTCATGTAATGCAAAAAGAACAACAAAACAGACTTGGTAATAAAACTAAGAAAAAAATATAATAATCCTAAGATTTTTTTAAATAGAGGCAAAAAGAATATTTATTAATACACATTTCTGTTAGAATTCCCACTGTATGTATTTAACAGTGATGTGAAAAAGGCCCGGCTGTTGTTAAAGTCTGTGAGGGAGACCAACCCAAAACATCCACCAGCATGGATAGCTTCAGCACGTCTGGAGGAGGTGACGGGGAAGATCCAGGCAGCACGGAACCTCATCATGAAGGGCTGCGAGGAGTGTCCAAAGTCTGAAGATGCCTGGCTGGAGGCAGCACGACTTGTGGTAGGGTCCCCTAGGGTAGATAATGATGTCTTGTAGAAGATAACCTCATCTGAAAGTTCCATTGTTTGAGTCTGACTGTCTTTTCTTCCATCTGATTTTTCACTTCACAGAACATGACCAAAATTCTGTGTCATTTATAAAGCTTGAGACACCTCATCTAATGGAAAACTGCAGTCACTGACATTACAACTTTTAATGCTATCAAAATAATGCATATAGCATTCATTTTTAGCTTATCTGTTTTTCGAAGAAAAAAATACGAGCTATTGTCGTAACTTCGGCGTCCGCGTTGTCGTCGTCATCCGGAATCTTAATGTTGGCCATAACTTCTCTACTATTCCATATACAACATTCATTTTTGGTATGCATATTCATCTGGACAAGGCCAATCCAAACATATGAAAAATTTTCACCTATTGACCTTGACCTTGACTTTTGACCTATTTTTGCTGTATTTTTGGAAAACTTTATAATGCTGTCATTTCAAAACTGTTACCAACAGGGCACTGATATTTCACATGCGAATTCCTTATGGCAAGACCTTTCCATCAATGTTACACTTTTGGACTTTGACCTTGACCTTTGATCTTTGACCTATTTTTAGCTCACCTGAGCACAACGTGCTCATGGTGAGCTATTGTGATCGCCTTTTGTCCGTCGTCCGTCGTGCGTGCGTGCGTGCGTGCGTGCGTGCGTCCGTCGTCAACAATTTGCTTTAAACAACATCTCCTCATGAACCGCTGAAGGGATTTTGACCAAACTTCACAGGAATCATCCTTATGATGCCCTCTATCAAAGTTGTACAAATTATTCAGATTGGTTAAAAAAGTAGGTCACAGGAGCTAAAAATAGATTTTAAAAATGCAAACTTTGAAAATCTTCTTCTGCAAAACTGCAAGGCCTAGAGCTTAGATATTTGGTATGTAGCATCATCTTATGGGCCATTACCAAGATTGTACAAATCATAGCCCTACGGTGATAAATGCCCCGCACCAGGGGTCACTTGTTTTACATAGAGTTATATAGGAAAATTTTAAAAATCTTCTTCTATGAATCCATTAGGCCTAGAGCTTAGATATTTGGTATGTAGCATCATCGAATGGTTCATTACCAAGATTGTTCAAATCATAGCCCTACGATGATAAATGCCCCCGCACCAGGGGTCACTTGTTTTACATAGAGTTATATAGGAAAATGTTTAAAAATCTTCTTCTATGAATCCATAAGGCCTAGAGTTAGATATTTGGTATGAAGCATCATCTTATGGTTCATTACCAAGATTGTACAAATCATGACCCTATGGTGATAAATGACCCCGCACCATGGGTCACTTGTTTTACATAGAGTTATATAGGAAAATCTTTAAAAATCTTCTTCTATGAATCCATTAGGCCTAGAGCTTAGATATTTGGTATGTAGCATCATCTTATGGTTCATTACCAAGATTGTTCAAATCATAGCCAGGTGATAAATGCCCCGCAAGGGGTCACTTGTTTACATAGATTATATAGGAAAACTTTAAAAATCTTCTTCTATGAATCCATAAGGCCTAGAGCTTAGATATTTCATATGCAGCATCATCTAATGGTTCATTACCAAGATTGTTCAAATCATAGCCAAACGGTGATAAATGCCCCGCAATAGGGGTCACTTGTTTTACATAGAGTTATATAGGAAAAGCTTTAAAAATCTTCTTCTATGAATCCATAAGGCCTAGAGATTAGATATTTGGTATGTAGCATCATCTTATGGTTCATTACCAAGATTGTACAAATCATAGCCCTACGGTGATAAATGCCCCCGCACCAGGGGTCACTTGTTTAACATAGAGTTATATAGAAAAACTTTAAAAATCTTCTTCTATGAATCCATTAGGCCTAGAGCTTAGATATTTGGTATGTAGCATCATCTTATGGGCCATTACCAAGATTGTACAAATCATAGCCCTACGATGATAAATGACCCCGCACCAGGGGTCACTTGTTTTACATAGAGTTATATAGGAAAATGTTTAAAAATCTTCTTCTATGAATCCATAAGGCCTAGAGATTAGATATTTGGTATGAAGCATCATCTTATGGTTCATTACCAAGATTGTACAAATCATGACCCTATGGTGATAAATGACCCCGCACCATGGGTCACTTGTTTTACATAGAGTTATATAGGAAAATCTTTAAAAATCTTCTTCTATGAATCCATTAGGCCTAGAGTTTAGATATTTGGTATGTAGCATCATCTTATGGTTCATTACCAAGATTGTTCAAATCATAGCCAAACGGTGATAAATGCCCCCGCAAAGGGGTCACTTGTTTTACATAGAGTTATATAGGAAAAGCTTTAAAAATCTTCTTCTATGAATCCATAAGGCCTAGAGATTAGATATTTCATATGCAGCATCATCTAATGGTTCATTACCAAGATTGTTCAAATCATAGCCAAACGGTGATAAATGCCCCCGCAATAGGGGTCACTTGTTTTACATAGAGTTATATAGGAAAAGCTTTAAAAATCTTCTTCTATGAATCCATAAGGCCTAGAGATTAGATATTTGGTATGTAGCATCATCTTATGGGCCATTACCAAGATTGTACAAATCATAGCCCTACGATGATAAATGACCCCGCACCAGTGGTCACTTGTTTTACATAGAGTTATATAGGAAATTTTAAAAATCTTCTTCTATGAATCCATAAGGCCTAGAGATTAGATATTTGGTATGAAGCATCATCTTATGGTTTATTACCAAGATTGTACAAATCATAGCCCTATGGTGATAAATGACCCCGCACCAGGGGTCACTTGTTTTACATAGAGTTATATAGGAAAGTGTTTAAAAATCTTCTTCTATGAATCCATAAGGCCTAGAGATTAGATATTTGGTATGAAGCATCATCTTATGGTTTATTACCAAGATTTTCAAAATGGTGGCCCTTTGGAGATAAATGACCCCGCACTAAGTCTTCTCCTCTGAAACCATAAGGCCCAGTGCTTATATATTTGGTGTGTAGTATTGTCAGGGCTAAAATGTTTAAGATTGAGTTATATCAGAATTCTTGTCTGTTTAAAAACCTTGTAATCAGTTGTAGCAATGGTACTCAGGTGAGCGATCCAGGGCCATCATGGCCCTCTTGTTTGAAATATTAACAAAAAACTTGAACGTTGGTCATGACTTTTTACCATTTGACATACATCTTTTATATTTGGTATGCATATTCATCATGACAATGATTTTTCATATAACCTCAATATTTTATGAATCGACCTTGACCTTTGACTTTATTTTGCCATAACTTTGGACAAGTTTTATAATCAATATTTCTTTGTCATTTTCAATATTTTTTTTAAAATGTATACTGGTTTGTCATCATATGAATCTGTGCAGGTGTGATTTTGGTCATGATCTTTAGGTTATGATTTTTTTTTTTTTTTAATGTCTTCAAATTTTACAGTTTTGTGTTGATTATCAAAAACTTAATGGATATCCAATTGTGATTATTTGCTTACATATTTTACATCTTTGTGTTGTATACATTCTATTCCATGCATAGCTCAAGGTCATCCTTCAAGGTCAAAGGTCAAATTTAAAGGGTCTGGTACTTAAACTTTGCATTTAAAGGCTTACAGTTTCAGTTTGATTTTCAAGGTCATCTTTTTTTAAAGTGTTTAACAAAAATGTGTAACGTTGGCAAAAACAGACGAGCGTTGGCACCCGCATGTTGTACTCTTGTATATTCACAGTATCAGTAAATGTGCACGCGATATGAAATGACAACATTTTGTGGGACTAAAAACTTTCTAATGTTTTCGAGGGCACAGTTGTACATTGGTAACACACCCAGCTGCGAATTTGAATGTTGTTGGTTCGAACTCAGTTCTTAGGGGGCAAGGATTTTTCATGACCTTCCCAGGCGCAAAGTACTAGTCCAATGCAGAAAGTGTTGAGAAAGATTAATATAAGTTGTAAGAACATGTCCCAGTTTACTGAATATGAATAAGCTAAAGCTAATGTTTTATGTCATTCTGACCCTCTAGAAACATAAACCTATACAAACTGTTATGTTACAGCCAGGAGACCAGGCCAAGGCAGTTGTGGCCCAGGCAGTCCGCCACCTTCCTATGTCTGTCCGTCTCTGGAGCAAAGCTGCTGACCTTGAGTCTGAGTTGAAGGCCAAGAAAAAAGTTTACAGAAAAGGTGGGTTGACAATATTAAGAAAGGATCATTACAGATTTTTCAGTGAAACTTCAAGCCCCATCTTTACCATTTTTTTTTTTTTATTCAACCATGACTTTTTCAACTGCTCACAAACAGTATCTTAAACCTGATTGTTTTTTTTTGTGTAAAGCAGGTCATTTAAGGAAAACATGATACACCCGTTCAACTACTGGTTTTTTGTGTAAAGCAGGTCATTTAAGAGAAACATGATATACCCGTGCAACTACTTTTTTTTTTGTGTATAGCAGTTCATTTAAGTGAAACATGATAGGATTATTGATAAAGATTGGAAAGATAAAAAAATGCATATTTTTATTTTTATCTTCCCCAGTAACCAGAAGTTTGTGAGCTGATATCTGATATCTGACATACCAAACTCATAAAAACTTGTACTGGTATATTGTGCTTGGCGTCAACACATAAGGATAGATTCAGGGACTGGTGTCTGGATAATTTGAAGAAGGTGTGACATCATGCCAATTGTTTGGCGTGATGTCACAGTCAGGCAGCATAATATCTATGGTTTGAAGACAAAAGTCCCCAATTGACTGAAATACTGTCAGTAGTATGTTAAACTTTACCAAACAAACAAAACAAAAACATGTAGTTGAACCCTATTTAAAGATGACAAATTATGAAAGGCATATGAACTTTATAAAAAAAATCATCCAACATCTATATATTGCAGCTCTGGAGAACATTCCTAACTCAGTGAGACTGTGGAAGTTGGCCGTGGAGCTAGAGGATGAGGAGGATGCACGATCATGTTGAGTCGGGCTGTGGAGTGCTGCCCTACCAGTGTAGAGGTGTGTATGTTTCTGTGTCTAGGTAGTTATGAGGTAGTCAGCAGTATGTTGAATTATCTTCTGGAGTGCTGCCCTACCAGTGTAGAGGTGTGTTTGTTTCTGTATCTGGGTAGTTATGAGGTAGTCAGCAATATGTTGAATTATCTTCTGGAGTGGTGCCCTACCAGTGTAGAGGTGTGTATGTTTCTGTATCTAGGTAGTTATGAGGTAGTCAGCAGTATGTTGAATTATCTTCTGGAGTGCTGCCCTACCAGTGTAGAGGTGTGTATGTTTCTGTATCTGGGTAGTTATGAGGTAGTCAGCAGTATGTTGAATTATCTTCTGGAGTGCTGCCCTACCAGTGTAGAGGTGTGTATGTTTCTGTATCTGGGTAGTTATGAGGTAGTCAGCAGTATGTTGAATTATCTGCTGGAGTGGTGCCCTACCAGTGTAGAGGTGTGTATGTTTCTGTGTCTAGGTAGTTATGAGGTAGTCAGCAGTATGTTGAATTATCTTCTGGAGTGGTGCCCTACCAGTGTAGAGGTGTGTATGTTTCTGTATCTAGGTAGTTATGAGGTAGTCAGCAATATGTTGAATTATCTTCTGGAGTGCTGCCCTACCAGTGTAGAGGTGTGTATGTTTCTGTATCTAGGTAGTTATGAGGTAGTCAGCAGTATGTTGAATTATCTTCTGGAGTGCTGCCCTACCAGTGTAGAGGTGTGTATGTTTCTGTGTCTGGGTAGTTATGAGGTAGTCAGCAGTATGTTGAATTATCTGCTGGAGGGTGCCCTACCAGTGTAGAGGTTGTTGTTCAATGTTAATTATCTTCTGGAGTGCTGCCCTACCAGTGTAGAGGTGTGTATGTTTCTGTGTCTGGGTAGTTATGAGGTAGTCAGCAGTATGTTGAATTATCTTCTGGAGTGCTGCCCCACCAATAAGGTTAGCAGATTTTTGTGTGTAAATATTTATGTTTATTTGTGTGAGTATTTGTTCTTAGGTGATAAGTTGAATGCTATAATCATGCCTATTAAAGATATTTAATGCTACTCCACAAGTGTAGATATAAGTGTTTGTTTGTAAGACTTCATTCTTTTTAAAATATAGTGACATGATTGTGATACAAATAAACATAATTTACATACAAGTTCTTTTAGATTTTCCATATTTTGTGATAAGAAACTGCAATATTTTATGACTTGTGATTTTATTAAGTTTGAATTTCAATAACAAAATAATATTAAAAAAATAATAGTAATTAATGTATACCAGAAGTAAGCTAAATAATATTGGTCATTTTATATTGGTTTTTTCTGTATTCTTTAATAAAATAGGGTGAGGGTATTTGTCCAATTATATTCTGTTTTATCCCTGTCTTTCAGCTGTGGTTGGCGCTGGCTCGCCTGGAGAATTATACTAATGCCAGGAAGGTGTTGAACAAAGCGCGTGAAAACATCCCCACCGACAGACTGATCTGGATCAGTGCCGCCAAACTTGAGGAGGCCAACAACAATATACCTATGGTGGAGAAAATTGTGGAGAGAGGTGTGTCTTGTCTAATTCATATGTAGGGTTGGTTTCTAGGAAATCTCTTGCCTTCATTTAGGTCTAGAAATATTTTGTGTCACAGGCTGTGGTCTCGAGCATGTTGGCAGAATAGGGATACATTTCTGTTGTTTGTCTTTTTTGTATCTTAAATCTTGTGTGTTGGTAATTGTACTCTATTGAAATGAGGAACATGAGGTAGCTTGTAGTTGCATTTTTGGATAGTAAAATCAAGGTAAAGGTCACTGTTACTAAAAGAAAAGAAAAAAGAAAACTGAAATTGATAGTGGGAGACAATTGTGTGATTGAGGAAACTAGTTCATTTTTTTGTGAGTAGAAAAATCATTGTGCCCAAGGATCATTTTGGTTTACCAAACTGAAGGTTGTGTAAGCCAATCCTGAAGGAGGACCTGTACTAAATGTATACCATTTCCTGTTGGCTAAAGAATATGGTTGATAGCTGTTATTTTAAAAATTTTGTTGTCGAAAACCAAGGAATCAGTGAAACCAAATCTGTTAGATATTGTGCACATCCTTATCTGGGGTATTTCTCAATTTCGGTGGGCTAGAATTTAAAGATTTTTCTGAACAACTTTCAAATCAGTTAAAACAAAAAGATTTTATTGTTTATAATAATAATAATTCTGTTGATGTATTTCAGCCTTGAACTCCCTGCGAGCCAACATGGTGGAGATCAATAAAGAACATTGGCTGAGAGATGCTGAAGATTGTGAGAAAGCAGGGAGTATTAACACTTGCCAGGCCATTATGTGAGTGTATCCCACCCACCTAGTCAACACCTCCTCATGGAACCATTTCTCTATGTATCTGTCACTCAATCCACCCAATGCGATAACCAGCGCTTTTGTTACTTTGATGAGTCCTCCTAGCTGATAAGATCTACTATGTCCTCTGGTATTATATGCATGCTTCACAGAAGTTAGGGCTATATAAGGATCATGTTTGTCGCAGCCCATCCTGTCATGTCCTGCCCCATGTCATGTCCCATCTAACACTCACATTTCATGAGGACAAGTTGGGATATCAATCACCTTTAGTCATAATTCTTGTTTTATATAAATCTCTTATTAATGTGTATATATATTTTGTATTTAATATTTTTTAAAGTTATACGTCTGTGAGTTTATTGCCTGAATAAAAGTGATTTGAATTAACATCATTTGTTGACTGTATATTACAGTCGTGCAGTGATAGGTATAGGTGTGGAAGAGGAGGACAGGAAACACACATGGATGGAGGATGCAGAGGCAGTAAGTTTGCTTGCTCTTGATCTTCATTTGTTATAGGCTTAGAAAATGATGTTAGCTGTCTTTCTTGGGTTTAACATCCCATTTACAGTGCGACCCCATTCTGTATACAAGTGACATAATATCACAACTAGTTACTGTATCTTTACATTTGTGCAACTTGTTCTGGAACTACCCTTAAATACTGAGGACTGGAGACATACCATTGCCATATTTCATGACTGTGGTATGCTACAGGTAGGAATCAAACCCACAATGTCCTGGTTACAGGGCAGATGCTCTTACCACTCTGCAGATATAGTTGTTAAATGCTGAGCTAATATGCAAATTTGTCTAATGTTTGAAGGGTTAAGGTATCTTCATTTCAGGATGGCAAACAGACCATTTATTACACCTTAAAATTGATATGATTATGAATATGCACTGCACATTTTATGTTTTGCTTGGATTGATAGAAACATTATGTATTAATACAAAGAAGCTGTGAAGAGTAAGTAAGGGTCTGTTTGAGTGACGTTTGCATGGTTTCAGTGTGCTGCCCATGGAGCGTACGAGTGTGCACGTGCTGTCTATGCCTATGCTCTCTCTGAGTTCCCCAGTAAGAAGAGCATCTGGCTGAGAGCTGCATACTTTGAGAAAAACTTTGGCACAAGGTACGTGAATACTTAAGTTTATATATTTTAGTCTATAATATTTTTGTTGTCATTCGCTTCTGTCTATTGTAAGCTATTCCAGTTTACAGATATATTTAAATCAATCAGATAGCAGGTGGAGGGGCACCAGGGTAGAACCCCTGACCTACTGCAAGCCATCTGAGAGGCTTCCTCACATGAAAATTACAGAGGCACCAAATCAAGGCTTGAACACACAGAGTTGAAGGACTAAGTAATTGTAAGTTAGCAACTATAAACACACAAATGCATGGAGTCCCTTTAATAGAATGTAAAATGACATATCAAACTGATATAGGGTTTAAAACAAGAGCCTGTCTTGTATTACAGAGAGTCTTTGGAGTCCCTGCTGCAGAGAGCTGTGGCCCATTGTCCCAAGGCAGAGGTGCTGTGGCTGATGGGGGCAAAGTCCAAGTGGCTGGCGGTGAGTAGAGATTGGGGTCAAAGTTGTTTTGGGCATTAAGCTGTCAGTAGTCAAGGTCATATTCAAGGTATCAGTTAGCAAAAGGGTCAAGGTAGTTTGGTTTATCCAGAAACTAAGGAGCAGGGTCATTAAGGGCACCAACATTTAAAGGTCATGGTCATCTTAGGTATCAGTTTTCAAAGACCAAGATAATGAGAGATATTGAGATGTAAAGCATCATGTTGTATGAGCTTAAATTCACTGTTATTTATGAGAGTTAAGGACTCAATGACGGGTCATTGTATATAAACTATTCACAAATAGTGACTTACTCTAATGTAAAAATAGTTGATTTCTTATTTATTTTCATGATAACTTTTCTTTTTCAACATTAAAACAACAACAACATACTGTTGCATGCATTTATTTCTCTTTAAACATTGTAGGTTTTACTTTTATGTAAGATTCCTCATCTCCTATGAGAAGAAAAATAAAGAAACATATTGCCCTCAGTTTGGCTATAGAATTAAATGGACATGTGATTCAGGTACTGATAAACGGACAAAAATAGAAATGTTAGACATAATCTCTTGTTGCATACAGGGAGACGTGCCTGCAGCCAGAAGTATCCTGGCTCTAGCTTTCCAGGCCAACCCAAACAGTGAGGAGATCTGGTTAGCTGCTGTCAAGTTGGAGAGTGAGAATAATGAGTTTGAGCGTGCTCGTCGATTGCTCCAGAAAGCTCGAGCAAGTGCACCCACAGCCAGGGTGAGTGAACACACACACACATACAACTGAAGTACATGGATGATAAATTTTATCCCATGATTTCTGTGAAAAGACTTATATATATCCATGAATGATGATCATATCTTTCACAATAGAAGATAAGACATAATTATGTCCTTGTTTAATGTTATGAATAGAATTTTGTTTTACTAAATTAATTATGTCTTTGTTTAACATATAATGAGCATCCTTTGTTAGTATATTAATAGGTTGCTGATCTAAAACTGAATATTGAGGATTGTAAAAAGATTATTTACTGATTTTTTTCTTACAGGAATAAGAACACCTCAACCTACTTTTAATACAATAGAACCTTGTGTAACCTTTACCTCATGAATAAACTTGTACAGATTTAGGACTTGATGCATACTTATTGATTTTCTGAACTTAAATGGTATATATTAAACAAGCTCAAAACTTCAAATATAAATTTTTCATATTAACAATTTGATGTAAATTTTCAGTATCTGTATATTGGAAAATTGCTGATTTGTGATGTTAAAACTAATTGGATGGGTGTTAATGTGATGTTAAAACTAATTGGATGGGTGTTGGATGGGTGTTAATGTGATGTTAAAACTAATTGGATGGGTGTTAATGTGATGTTAAAACTAATTGGATGGGTGTTGGATGGGTGTTAATGTGATGTTAAAACTAATTGGATGGGTGTTAATGTGATGTTAAAACTAATTGGATGGGTGTTAATGTGATGTTAAAACTAATTGGATGGGTGTTGGATGGGTGTTAATGTGATGTTAAAACTAATTGGATGGGTGTTGGATGGGTGTTAATGTGCTATTATGAAGATTTAAATGACAATTGATTTAACATTTGACATTTAAGATTTGGTGAGACACTATTGTATGCTACAGAATCCAATACTAGTTTTCATATGAGGGTGTGTGAATCCAATACTAGTTTTCATATGAGGGTGTGTGTTTCTGCCGGCAGGTGTTCATGAAATCTGTGAAGCTTGAGTGGTGTCTGGGAGAGATGAAGAACGCCAAGACACTTCTGGAGGAAGCCACCAAACATTATGCAGACTTCCCTAAGGTAAACCCCAGTCTCGGCCTGGTACAGATCTGTTGAAATGATCTTGGCGACCACTGTAAAACAGGATCAGATTTGTTAACTGTTCTCTTCTCTGTATCTTAAAGATGAGGAGTGGACACTTTAGAGCAATTTATGTTTGAAAGTTCAGCTTGATCGGGCTTTTTAGCTCACCTGAGCTCAATGTGCTCAAGGTGAGCTTTTGTGATCACCCTGTACCCGTCGTCAACAATTTGCTTTAAACGACATCTCCTCTGAAACCGCTGGACATAATTTGATAAAACTTAAAACTTGGTAGGGATGATCCCTGGGTGAACCATCATAAAAGTTGCTAAAATAAACTTGATCCATATAGAACTCTGGTTGCCATGGCAACAGAGAGAAAAGAATATTAAAACTTAAAAATCATCTCCTTCAAAACTACTGGCCAGATTTCAAAATGTTTAGTACAGAGGTTCCTTGGGTAACCCTATAATCAGGTGAGCGATCCAGGGCCTCTATGGTCCTCTTGTTAAAGTTGTGACATGGGGTAATATGGTTTAAATTAGTGGTAAAGGGGCAGTGTTGGTCTTTAACTTTTCAAACTACTGCAACCTGTAGAAAAGGGCCTGGTTTACACAACACCTGGTGTGTTTGTGATACTAAATAGAACAGATAAACTTAATATGAAGGAAACAAATCCATAACAATGGATAAAGACTGGACTTCCTACCTGGGTACCTCTGTGTACTTGGGGTCTTCTTCCACCTGTAATTAGCTCGACGTCGTTATTTTATTGAAATACTATCGCAGCGACGGTAAACCCAAATACAACAACAAAGACTGGACTTCAAAGCAAATATAGAAATGTTGATTGGACTGGAGAATGGAAATTTGTATACTGAGAGCTTGGTACATAAAGAAGTTAATACACTAGTTCAGCACCAATCCCTTGAATTATATGTTTCTGTATTTTTTTTTCTTCATTTTATGCTCATATCACTTAGTTTCCATAGTTATCCATGTCTGTCTTTTTATGCTGGGTAAACTGCATTGCAGGTATATTGATTTTTGATCTGTGTATCTCCGTTTGTTTGTTTGTTCATCACACCTCAGGTTGAACTTTGCATTGAAGCTTTTTAGTCCCCTACCGGTGTTCACACCGGAGGGGACTATAGGTTTGCCCTCCGTCTGTCCGTCTGTCAGTCTGTCCGTCTGTCCGCTCAAATCTGGATCCTGCGATAACTTAATAACTAAGCAAGCTAACTTGATGAAACTTGGTATATGACTAGATGGCAATGTGTAGATTATGCACGTCATTTTATTTTTGTTCTTCGACTAAAATTGTGGTTGCTATGGTAACGGAAATAGTGAAAATATGGCAAAAAATGGGATCCTGCGATAACTAAGCAAGCTAACTTGATGAAACTTGGTATATGACTAGATGGCAATGTGTAGATTATGCACGTCATTTTATTTTTGTTCTTCGACTAAAATTGTGGTTGCTATGGTAACGGAAATAGTGAAAATATGGCAAAAAATGGGATCCCGCGATAACTAAGCAAGCAAACTTGATGAAACTTGGTATATGACTAGATGGCAATGTGTAGATTATGCACGTCATTTTATTTTTGTTCTTCGACTAAAATAGTGGTTGCTATGGTAACGGAAATAGTGAAAATATGGCAAAAAATGGGATTGATTACCATATTGAGTCAAGGTGGAGCCGGT
>CM037783.1:8949878-8962590 GCA_021229015.1 Solen grandis
TGGAGGTAGGGATCACCAGGTCATAATCTATAATGATGCTACCTGCCCTGTATAAACAGTATAAAACACATACATGTATTTATATTTCAAATGCACATCTTTTTTTCCCAATGATTTTCTCTATTTAATATGAAGTACGAACAAAACTTAATGGACACATGATTATAAATTGTAATACACATTTTCTGGAGAGTTCATATATCTCTTGTTATCTAGGTGTAATACAGATAACCGTTTATATTTTTATATTGTAAGAAATTATCTTTTTTGTTTTTCATGTCAGAAATTTACTTCTTTCTGATGCAAAAGGTACTGTACATTTTCTGTTGAGTATACAAAATGACTAAAAAACTAAATGACTACAAAAAGTCATCCTTGAATAAAAGGCAAGACTTATAGGTGTTTTTTGATAATGAAATGTAAAATAATGACTAATCTATATACAATTTTGGTTCATAAGCCTTATGCAAGCCAGCTTGAAGCAAAGGTACCTAGTATGTTGCTTTGACTGAAAAACTGCCTATTAAGAAAAAAAAAATGCTGATTTTTTTTTTTTTCAAATGGGCAGTTTTTCAGTCAAAGCAACATACCAGGTACCGTTGGCTTAGACTTCAATGCAAGTGACCCTGGACTTGAACCCACGGCAATGAGGGGCTGAGTGTTTCTAAGTCGGTGACTGTAACTCACCTATGAGACCCACAAAGCAATTATTAAATAGGTAAAGTTTTCTTCTCTTTGTGTACTCAGTTTACAGGTGAAGCATTTGAAATGTTTAAGATTTTATAAAGTAGAGAGCAAAACTTGGAGAAAATGCATACAATAATAAGCGATATGAAAGCGTTATGCAAATCATTCAACTATGAGTAACAATAGGTGGGATTAATCAATACTCACGTAATGACGTTCACATACACAGTGACAAGGTCTGGACCCAATATATCATCATATTCAGACTGTAGCTGAAGCAGAAATTTTGCAACTCAAATCTTTAATTGAAATAATTTCAAATTTTATCTAGGATGGAGTTATCTCATATCACAGTACAGTACTAATGACTTGAGTGGAAATAAGTTATCAATCTTTGAATTATTTCTATATGTCACTGTTACTCCACCTCTGTATCATAATGTAAAAACAACCTATTTTTTTCAGTCTTTCTAATAACATAAAAAAAATGAAATGGTCTGCCTACAAAGAAAATTCAAAGATTCTCTGGTATCCCTGTATTTCTTAGAAAAAAAATACTGGCTTTATCTACTTGCATCGCTACATGATCAAAACAATAATCATTCATAAAAACAATGCAGCTGACTATGTTCTAGCAACTGTCTAGTCTGTCAATATGTTTTTTATGCAATAAAACATTTTTGGTGGACATTGTCGGAAATCAGTTAACTGCAAGAAATTTTTCTGAACATTTGCTGTGGAATGATACTACCGTATTTGTTTTGATTTCAATAAAAATTGCAACTTCCTGTTTACACAAGAAAGTCAGTAGAACTGACAGATGCTCCCCGAAGAACGTCATTGTTACAAATAAGGCCTTGGTCAATGGGTGGGAGGATATGTTAAGGACCGGAATGGGATCAGCACATGCTTATCATGTATAGAATCCAGGTAATGCGCATCTCCTCTTGGTAATAAAGCTTCACATAAAAAGTTTTGTTGAAATCAAGCCTTTAATTCCTGAGAAATAGTCCGGACGAGGAAAGTGTGACGGACGAACGAAGGGACGGACGGACAAAGCGGCGACTATATGCGTCTCCTTCAGTGAGCATAAAAAAAGGTAAAAAAAAAGCTCTTAACTCTCTAAACAGTAAACCATATTATATATTCTTGTTCCTTTTGATGAGACAGAAGATAAAATGGTAAATACTTTGGTGTCCCCCAAGATCACACAGGGGTCAGGCCCCACCCCCAAAACTTAGGACCTTTCAGCTCAAAGCTGTTGAAATCCCCATTCCTAAATCATATCTATTTTCCTCATCAGATGAGATGTTTTACCAACTCTAATTTGGAGACTTAGTAACAGTTTACTATTTAATATGATAATACGTGTTACTCATCAGATCTTTCATTGATTTTTTTTAAGTTTTTATACTACTGAAAATTAAGTCATACATTTCAATGTGTGCTCATATCAAAGAGGTTAACCAACACTCTTGACATATGACTGGATATTTGAAATAGTGTTTAATGGCCTAAACAACAATTAGCTGACATGATTATGATTTACATTACTAGCATATTGAATTTTTTTGGGTTTTGTTTAAATGATATCTCCTGATAAATTAGGCAAATGACATGAATATCAGTCAACAACATGGTAGTAGGGGCCATAACTCTCTTAAAAATTGAGGAACCAGGTCACGTCAACGATATGCGTATCTACTCTTGGTAATAAAGCTTCCCATAAAGTTTCATTGAATTCAAGCCATTAGTTCCTGAGAAATAGCCAAGATGACATGAATATAGCAAAAAGTAAGGGGCCATAACTCTTAAAAATTAGGAACCAGGTCACGTACGATATGCGTATTTACTCTTGGTGATAAAGCTTCCCATAAAGTTTTGTTGAATTCAAGCCATTAGTTCCTGAGAAATAGCCAGGACAAGAATCATGCAATATGTACTATAGGACGAAAAGTCAAGGGGCCTTAACTCCTTGAAAAATTTAGGAACCAGGTCACGCCGACGATATGCGTATTTACTCTTGGTGATAAAGCTTCCCATAAAGTTTTGTTGAATTCAAGCCATTAGTTCCTGAGAAATAGCCAGGACAAGAATCATGCAATATGTACTATAGGACGAAAAGTCAAGGGGCCTTAACTCCTTGAAAAATTTAGGAACCAGGTCACGCCGACGATATGCGTATCTACTCTTGGTGATAAAGCTTCCCATTAAGTTTTGTTGAATTTGAATATAAGAATAAATAACATTAAAATAATTGGTAACTGTAGCTACTGTGGACCTATTATGTCATGTTATTTTTCAAAAGTTGCATACTCTAATACAGACAGTAAGCATGTATATAATGTACTTATTGCAAATGGGGATACACCAACAAGCCAGGAAAAATGGAACGATCATTTCAATGATATTAACTGGAAATATGCTTATAAAGCAGTTTTTTTTACTAACAAGAGATTCCTATCTACAGTGGCTACAGTTACGAATTCTTCGTAGAATTATTGGTACAAAATCTTTATTATGTCATATGAATATTGTAAATGATAACATGTGTACCTTTTGTACAGACGAGGAAGAGACGATTTTACATTTGTTCTGGGAGTGTAGGTTTATTCAAAAGTTGATACAAGAAGTAAAAATATTTTTAGAATACAAGGAAGTAAACATTCATATATCATGTGAAGAATTTCTTATAGGAAAAAGCAAAAAGGAGTTTGATAAATTTTATGTTTTGTTTTTACATATTAAAAGATACATTTTTATATGCCAAAGGAAAAAAATAACACCAAATTTTTGTGGTTTAAAGAGTAGCTTAAATTTAGCTTGGCAAATTTACAAAAGCACCAATATCAAAGTTTCAGAAATAGAAAATCGGGCAGTTGTAAAGGTACTTATAGACAATCCACATATCTAAATAATAGAAAAATGGTTTCAGAAATAAAAATTGGGCAGTGGTAAAGTACTTATAGACATTATCCACATATCTAAAAAATAGAAAAATGTTTTGAGACTAGCTGTGTATGCATGTATAATTTTGATTTTCTTTCTCTATGTTTCATTGTAAATTTCATTTTATTGTCTTATTCATAAATATGAATGTATGTCTATCGTTATTGTAAGGTGGTCAGTGGGATGGTCCCCCGACCCACTGCTACCTATGTACGGGGACAATAAAATGTTAAAAAAAAAAAAAAAAAAAAAAAAAAAGTTTTGTTGAATTCAAGCCATAAGTTTCTGAGAAATAGCCCGGACAAGAATCATGCAATATGTACTATAGGCCGAAAAGTCAAGGGGCCTTAACTCCTTGAAAAATTTAGGAATCCGGTCATGCTGACGATATGCGCATCTCCTCTTGGTAATAAAGCTTCCCATAAAGTTTTGTTGAATTCAAGCCATTAGTTCCTGAGAAATAGCCCGGACAAGAAACATGCAATATGTACTATAGGCCGAAAAGTCAATGGGCCGTAACTCTTTGAAAAATTTAGGAACCAGGTCATGCTGAGGATATGCTCATCTCCTCTTGGTAATAAAGCTTCCCATAAAGTTTTGTTGAATTCAAGCTGTTAGTTCCTGAGAAATAGTCCGGACAAGGAAAGTGAGACGGACGAACGGACGGACGGAAGGACGGACGGACGAAGCGGCGACTATATGCGTTACCTTTTGGTGAGCATAAAAATTATGTCCCTACTTTGTGATTAGCAGTTTTGATGAGATTACTGTGAAATAAGAGAATCCGCAATACCATCAGAAACCACCATACTTCGGTAAAATAGTACCCTCTCTCACCTATGCATTAACTCACCTTACGCTGAGCTGCAGCTCTTAAGTACGAATTTGTACTTGACACATTCAGGTTGATCGAGTCAGGCAGGGTAACATTCAGCACAATCAACATCTTGACCACTGTCTCTGTCTCTGAAAGTCCATTTACATTTCAACTGTCAGGCATAGGTATTTTTTAATGATTATCAAAATATGATTCACAATAACCTTAGAAATATTACAGAACGTCAAACTGGTGGTGTTATAGGTTCTTGCTTGGCACTCAGCTTATAAGGGTAGCTTAAGGACTGGTTGGCCCGGTGTCAGAATAAAGTGACTGGATGTGCTATCATGCCACGTGTCAAGACGTGACAGGACTATGCCTCAAGTAGAGAAAGTCTCCTAAATGACTGAAATATCGTCGGTCGGACATTACACCCAATAAACAAAAAACACAATAAGTAACTTTTTGTAAATTATTCTGTTGCACTCATTTTTAAAAATAGTTTTTACCCCCTTTTCGGTATGCATGAAAGTCTGTTTGTTTGTTGGATTTAATGTCCCACCGATAGTATTTCAGTCATTTGGAGACGATGTCTACTTGAGACAAATATAGTGCTGCCACAGTACCGTTTTTTTTAACTTTTCATTGAAGCATTGAAGGAAATAATCTAAATGCCTGCAGTATAAAAACTGGCTCTAATTCCACCAGCAATACTTAATGCTAAGTAGAAATTAAAATCTAACAAGAGTGTTCTTTAGAACATGAGCCACCTTCTGAAGCATGATGGACAAGCGCAACAGACAGACAGACGATGGAAAAGTGAGGTGACACAAAAAGGTAGAAATTCATTCTACCTTTCTTCACACAATATTAACAAAATCCACTAGTCAGACATGATAACAAAGGCTATTTGTTCATGAATGAAATATTTCTATGAAGGATACAAGAATCACAAAACCAAGTCAGATTCCTGGTAATTTCTTACCATTAGCAGTCACAGTAGGAGTGAATCTACAAAAAAAAAAAAAAAACATTTAATTTGTTGAGTCATAGCTTTTCCAAAGAAATTCTTTCAAAACTGATCTGGAACATCATGACTATACTGTGTACCAAAGTTCTATATATTCTGTTTTTGTAACACATATTTCTATGAATTTATCAGAATTATTTTTTTTATTGTTGATTATAATTGAAATCAGAGAATACAATTTCATAGTATGGTTTTACAATTTGTAACACATAATATTGAATAGATTCATATGTTCATACCCAGAAAATTAAAAAAAAAATATCTTCATCACATCAGAATGATCAGTGCAACCAGTAACTAGATGCCAAAGGGCAACACACTGAGCCCACTTCCATACCTGTGGGAGATAACATCTATACACTGCAGGCACCATGACCTTTCACATTTAAGTGTGACCTTGACCTTGGAGCAAGGAACCTAACTCTTGTATGCCACACACCTTCTCATGGAGGCAAATCTAACTTACAAATTATATGAGAATCTTCTGATCCAAGGCTAAGTTGAATTCTAGACAAGCAAAACTGGATGATGAGAAAGCGCTAACGCACAAACATTGATGCACAATTGTAGAGACTATGTCGAGGTGTCACAAGCCGGCTCGCACAAATGACGTGGTGACATGGAGATAGTGAAATGAGATTGGAAAGAAATTGTGCCAATCTGATGTTATTATCATCCTGTTAAATGGTGTATCTCAGATTGGAATCTGGCAAACAAAGCAAGTAACAATACATACATGTCAGGATAGTGATTCTTGTGTATATATCCTTCCTCAATTTTGCTTGAATAGTTTATAATGAAAGAACCGTTACCATACCTGCAACACAATTGTTTTTAGAATTACGAAGATATCCCAGGAGACACGAGCACTCATATCCCCCGATCGTGTTATGACATCCCTCATTTGTCTTTTTGCATGTGTGTATGCCAAACAAACACTCATCGATGTCTGTTTCACAACGGGCACCTGTCCACTGCTCAGAACATAAGCATGTGCCATTTATGTTGTCACATGACTGTTCTTTAGAGAGAGAGTTTGCTACCTCACAGTCACACTGCTCCGTACAGTCATCTCCATAAGTGTTATTTGTACATGCTGCAATAGATGGTAATGTGTCACACTTCACTATATGATCTTTATCAAGAAAATCATCTCATTCACAACAAATATTAAACCAAATCAGCCTGAGAGTAAGTCTAATTCTGGTCCTGTGCTCTAAGAAGAACAACAGCAGCAAACAAACAAACTTAAGTACGATCTCAGACTCAAAATCAAGTATATGATACTCAAGTCTCTATTGAATATTATGGCAATAAAAGAGCCTGAAGAAAGAAATTAAAAACTAAGTGTTTTTTGTTTTAGAGAACAGGCTAGGAATTATCTTGTCAGCACACAAATCTAAAATGGGTATAGAAGTGGGATATTTTGCTATAGGTTACTCTGGTTTTCTCATTCAATGATGACATTAAATATATTGCCATTATCAGTATCACTAAGAATTAAATTGTGAAAACTGTGAAAACCAATGTTGTATATTTCACATGGAGAAACTTATTTCTTTTCAAATTAACAAAAAAAAAATCCAAACTAAAAAATGTTTACTTTTGCAGCCTTCCAGAGTTTTCTTATAGCCAGTTACACATATGCAGGTATAAGAACCAAGTGTGTTTTCACAGAAAGAGTTCTCAGAACAGTTGTATGTATCCATCTTGCATTCGTCAACATCAGCTGAAATAAAACAAATACACTGAAAACTTCCAACTTGTTGAAAACCTATAGCTAAATTGTGCAACAATTTCACAAGTAACAGACTTTAAACATGTATGTGATGTCTTAGTCTTCAGAATCAGTCACATGCAGGCATATGTCACATTTCTGTACCTCCTGTGACTGGAAAAATATATTAATCCAATTATAAATAATCAGACTGAAATGTACAGGGCACATGGGTAAAGTTGAAAATTAAAAAAAACCCCTGAAAATCCTGATTTAAGCAATATTTTATATAGTTTTCTATGTAGAATAAGCAGTCATTTGGCAATCAGAACCGGAAGTTCAGGAAAATTCCTGAAAACTTTTACCCATGAGGGCAACTTTTTCTCAAAATAGTTGTATAATACATATGCTTTTCCCTACTAGATGAGAAAACTTTAGGATTTAACTCTGATTTAAGATTTTCAATAAAATAAGGGTGTACATGTACAAGTATATGTATAAGGGCCATAACTCTGGTGTAAATCACGTGATCCTTCTTACTAACTACTTGGCAAAAGAAAATTATTAAGAAAACTATGCAAATAGTGTTAATCAAAATCAACCAGAAAGGAACTAAAAACTTTATCAGGCTTTTATTTTTACATCATTATTTTAAGAACAGAAAAATACATTCATGATTCAAATTGCTTAAGTCTGACGCTATGTCTTTGTAGTATACATAGGACAAAATGGCATATAAAATAGGTAATGGGTTAAGAAAACTCATAACTGAAAAACAGTGAAAATATCCTTTAAGTAGATCAGACCAACCACTACATAGACTGGTCCATACTTTACCGAAGAACACAGCTGTTGTTAGAGGCACGTGCATATCCTGGGCTACACACGCATTCATGTCCACCCAAGATGTTTCGGCATTCCTCATTCGTCCTGTTACAATTATGCTTCCCCTCAGAGCACTCATCCCTATCATCATCACATTGCACACCGCTCCATGGCTCGTTACACCTGCACGTGCCTGTCACAGGGTCACATGACTGGTCTGTCGACAAGGTGTGAGATACGTTACATCTGCACGTATCTCTACAGTCAATACCAAACGTGTTATTGGAGCACTCTGAAACAGCAAATTTTCTTCCTTACACTTGTCAGCAACAGCTATGATTACTTATCTGGTCTCCCAAATACCTTCTGGAGAATATATTTATATATTTTGAATTGTTTCTTTGACTATGGACTGATTCATGTACAGTAACTGATAACCCATGGTATCTCTGTAAAACCCCTCAAAAAGTTGGTTGTTGAAATATCAGAATCAAACTTCTCTTTTACATTTGTTTGCATCATCACTAAAGGTGTTGAATAAATCAACTTCACTGTCAAGACTTAATGATGTGAGAAGATATATGTACTGAAGGTGTGGTAGAACACCAGGCCCCCAAAATACTTAAGTACGATCTCAGGCTCAAATTTGAGTATCATACTCAATTTCCTGTTGAAGCTAATGGGAATAGTTTAAGTATAGTATGAAAGTCATACTTAGTACCATTTTTATGTTTGAGAATTCTTGCTTAGAATGCCAGTGGAACGGGCAAGTTGCATGCTTACACGATATATTTCAATGAGTTTCAATGTATATTTTACTGGATTTGTATGCAACTGGATGTTGCAAAAATAAGTTTTGAGGCAGAGAAAGGTACCTTTCATAGATGCCTTGCACAGTATCATGGTAAACAAATATTGCTGACAAGGTTTTGGATTTCATATTTGAATATTACTTAATTGCTCATTAAATGTGGAAATACAAAATGTTTTGTTTGTCTGTTACCCAGGCTTCATTATTCACTATTTATATATTGTGCTTAAAGCCAGTATGCTGTGTATTAAGTATGTGTGTTCAGTCATGATTGTGTCCTGTCTCTGTCCACTGTAATTACATTTCCTGTGTGCGTGATAGGTCTAGTCAGTTTGAAATGCTGAAATTGTGAATTGTGGAATTTTTAGAATATTTAGTGTAGACATTTATTTAAATATTGCTATTTACTTCTATTTTAGGATTTTTCTTTCTACATAAAGAAGAATATCCTGAACCTGCACCGGTTTTCGTTTCTAAAAACCCCAGTCAACATGGGTTATTTGCTAAATCTTGCAGAATGATATTTGTTTTAAATGGAAGATAAATGTTGCCTATGATAGACGCCATTTCACTACAAAAGAGTAAAATTGTTACATAGAGCATGAAGAAAACAAGAATATGTGACTCTGCAACACTTTGTATGAGCAACTCGCCATGGATAATGCTGTCCCAAAGCGCCTTTAGGACATAGGAATATTAGCCAGCAAAAACTGAAAGGAAACACAGGAAGCTTTCCATTACCAAATGGCAAATTCTTACTGAGACCATTTCATTAAAAATTGATAAAGCTTTGTATAAAGTCTACTCACTTATGCGACACTCCATAGCAGAATCTTGCATGTAACCAGATGTACACAGACAGTCATAGCCTCCCTGTGTGTTGTAACACCCCTCGTTGAACCCACTACACACGTACGTGCCGGCCTGACACTCGTCCACATCCGTCTCACACCGCGTACCATTCCACTTCCACGTGCAGTCACATGACCCGGTCACATGATCACATGACTGGGTGGGAGACCAGGTGTTGGTCGTGTTACAGTCACAAGTCTGACCACATTCATGTCCAAATGTGTTATCAGTGCATTCTAGTGAAGAAAAACGCATAGAGATGTAACCCTTTATCTCATGAATATTCATGCACAATTTTAGGACTTGATTGATATTAATTTACTGAAAATTAAATGATATATGACAATTGATGTTTCTTTGCTGTGCAGACTTGTATTGCTCATTGTATGAGCAAACAGAGCAGACCCTAATTCGACAGTTCCTGAGACCTGTGTCTGCTCTTTTTGCCAAGGTGTCAAAAAACTTCTATCTGAAGGTTACTTCTCCTTCTATAATAATGGCTAACAATCATGGCATGTGTAGGGATAACTAAAGAGATAGAGTGCTAGGCCTCCCAAGCTACTCAGTACACCCAGGAAAACCTAGCACTGTGGTTAACACTAGTTTCAATATATCTTTTGTCAAAATTTATGATAGGCTACATTGGACATCCCTGAATAGCTCATCTGATGTTAAGGATTTAAGTGTTTCCTATATAGCACCCACTTAGGTGAAAAGGGGATATAAAAAGAGCTGTCCGATTGACAGTGTGCTTGACTATTCCACTGATTATTAGTTTATCCAAAAAGGGCCATAATTTGTTTTCAATTTAGTCAAAAGTTGTTGTATTTGTTTGTTTAATGGCACAAAAAATACCTAAGTGAAGTATAAAATCAAAAAGCACAGCTGGATACTAAGATGTATGCATCCTAGTAACTTGAATACAAGACTTTAACCAAAATTTCCAAGCTCAAAAGGGGCGATAATTGACAATGAATTCAGTCAAGAATAATAAAACTTGATCGTCTGGTGCCCCTGAACATCTAAGATAATCCCACAACAGATTACTTAGAGACATATAAGCATGATAGTAAGTTGCATGCAAAACTTAAATCAAATTTCTAAGTCCAAAAAGGGCCATAATTTGCATTGAATTTGTTTGTTTCATGCCCCTGAAGACTATAATAAAGTATTATATCAAAGCATAGCTGGTTACTAAGATAATTATGCATGATAGTAACTTACATGGAAAACCTTAACCCTTTCCCTCACAGAGGAAACAATGAAAAGACCTATGCGAACAACATAAAACCAGATCAGCCTGCAAGTAACTCGCAGGCTGATCAGGTTTTATGCTGTTCGCTGCTCCTCAGTGGTCTGGAAATGAGGATTTTGTAATTAAATTTGCTAAGGTTTAACTGGTTTTCTGCAGATCAGGCTTTATGTGGTACCTATTGAGGGCATCAAAATGAGTCTATATGAGGGAAAGGGTTAACTGAGGTGTGACCCTAACGCAGGGCAAGTAAAATAGTTGAACATACTCTGCATAGTCATGCTAAAAAGTGCTGACTGCCTTAGACTTGAACTTGGGACCTCTCTCTTGCAAGGGAAGTGCTCTACTGACTGAGCTACTCAGCACAGCAGCTTACACAGATCCTTGACAGTGTTTCTTACAGGTTAGTAAATATATACATTACATTTACCAATGTTAAATTCACAGATAGGAACTAATCACTTTACACATACCTACACACATATCGCCTTTGGTTCGATATCCTGGTAAACATGTACAGTAGAAGGACCCAGCTGTATTGGTGCAGTTTGCATGCTTGGAACAACTATGTCTGCCTGTCTTACATTCATCTACATCTTCTGTACAGAGAGTGCCTTCCCAGCCAGTTTTACACACACATCCAGTCACATGGTCACAGTCAGAGGTCTCAGTGCCACAGAAACAAATGTACCTGCAGTTGGGGCCCCATTTGTTAGCCTCACATTCTGAAATACAATATCAATCCTATAGTTTGTAGTCTCCTCTGAAAAACTGGCATATTCTGAAAAAGGGCCAAAGAATGGATTCCAACCCCTGAATAACAAGCCACTTCCAGAGGAAGGACATTTCTCATTTTCTCTCAAGTGGCATTTGCTCAAAGCTTTACATTTGTTTAATACCTTGGATGTCATCCCTACACAATGTTTATTACATGTATGTTTAACCAGTCAATGTGTCTTTCTGAACAATGTCATGGCCAAGGCTTAAAATCACTGTCATAACAAAAATCATAGACTATTTATTATTACTTAAGACTTAATCACCATGGACATATGCCATAAAAAGCTTATTAAACCTATATATTACATACTTGTACAATTGTTTCCAGTTCCCGTGTAGCCTGGGTTACATGAACAAGTGTATGAACCCAATGTGTTGGTGCAGTTCTGTGTACAATTATCCACTCCTCTAGCACATTCATCAATATCTGGGGAAGAAGGACGTACATTCATAGGATCGGGTTCATTGTAAACTATCTTCAGCATCTGGCTAGGGTTCTGTGGTCCAGTGGTAAACAGGACTTCCAATCTCAAGGTGTTGGAAACAAATTCTTAAAATTCATAAAATATTTCTCTATGGTTCCTGGGTTGGACCAGTACTTTTGCTGGGCAGGTCATGGGAGATTCTTTGATTTGAACCCACAGGCTTAAGATGCATATTTATGTACACTACCACTGTCCACAGCACTGCTTTTTGAAGATCTTTTCTCTAAAAAGTAAAACAATACCAGAACAACACTGTTAATAAATAGAAGTGAGAGTCTAAAGATGTTACATGAAACCATAACTCTTCACCTGAATGATTTCAAAAGTATATTTAAACAAACATCTCTACACATGAGGCTGTATTCATAAAGCTCCTTATTAAGGTGTTTTATAAATAAGACTATAGGAAATCCTTAATAACTAAGGGAAATCTATGTGATTTTAAGGAAAGTCTTAGAAACTAAGGGAATTTTTCTCCTAAGAAGCTTTATGAATATGGCCCATAGT
>CM037783.1:8962690-8996727 GCA_021229015.1 Solen grandis
TCAGGTCAATGTCCTCTGCCTGTTTCTTCAAGTCCTTCACATACTGGTCATCTTTGCCTTTCAATTCCTGTACTCAGAAACAAATTTTGTGAAATTAAGGCAATATATCAACAAATAAGAACAAGGTATGTAAGTATTAAGTCAACAAATATGGTGTTTGTGGATAACATATTTTGCATAAACAAATCTTCCATATGGTCCACATAGATGAATGATAAATAATTTACAACATGCTAACTAAAAAGAAATGAGCTAGAGTATCACATTCAGACTCCCTTATATCTAACTACTGTCTCTTTTGATGCTGTCCCTTCAGCAAAAAACAGGACCCACACCTGGGAAATCCTTGACCGTAAGGTCTAAAATATGGCCATTATAATCAGAAAATGATCATCGAAAAAATGGCAAAAAGCTTGACTACACGTTTATCAAATGTTATCAAATTACATGATTATCTTCAAATAAAAAAAAAAATTGAACATTCTATATTTCTATGGCTTGTAACAAGGGTACCCGGTATGTTGCTTTAACCAAAACACTTCTGCATGAAAAAAATAAAATTAAACGCCCTTATATATGACCTTATTATATATAATATTTTTTTTTTTTAATGTGGCAGTTTTTCAGTCAAAGCAATGTACACTACTAGAGTTGAAGCCTCTACAAGGTCTCTCAGTTTGATATGGTTTCATATTATTGTGGTCAGTCATGGCATGAAACAGATCCAAAGACGTAGTTACAAACCTGCTGGAAGTCATTGATCAGTTTGTTCTTCTCATCTATCATGGCATCACAGGAAGTTTTCTGCTGCATCAACATCTGTCAAAAATTTATGTGCAGTTTTAATGATTTTTGATCACTTCTCTTCTTCGTTTCTCATTTTTTGTAAACATAATTATACATTAATAGAAAAAAAACTGTCACAAAGAAAAAAACAGAGAAGAAAGGAATTTTCACACTGAGATATGATCCTTTTAGATATTGATTGGGAAATAACTTCATTAAATCATTCCTATCTCTCTGAAAAGATCCAGTACTGGAGCATTTATTGTTATTTATACGACATGTGGAAAGGTTTTGATAGCTTTTTGTCCAGAGCAGGAACTCAAAGCACAAACTTAAACTCTAGACATCATTTGTTCTAACAAATGCCAGCTTTCCTTCTTAAACAGAATGGAACTCATGTTTTCTTATTAGGTTAAATATTTGCATGGAATTCATTATGACATTAAATATTGAGCAAACTTAGAAATAATTTATTTATCATTTTTTAATCTTATTCTTTGGTGAATTCTCAATCTGACCGTGGTAATTCTCAATTATTCCATCACTATTTCTGCAAAGAAACCACACATAAAAAAAAAACATGAAAATGCTTGAGTTTTTACCTCATGGAGAGACTGGGGGATTTCTTTCTGTAGAGCCGATTCCCATTTCTTTGTGATCTAAAACAACACAATACAAATTATGATTAATATCATGAAAGAAAATAGCCCATATAAATATGTGACAAGTAAAAACAGATCAGCCTGCATGTAAATTTAAAATTCAATCTGATTAGTTTCAACATTTCTTGATTCTCATATGATCAGCACTGAAATGAGAAGGTAAAATATTTTTAAGACAGAGAATTGCTTTTAAGTTTAAACCATTCTTTAAAGTGGTTTGATTCAATATACAATTGTGTAATATCTTACCTATTTATCTTTGAAAAATAGATGAATCACAAAATATCTAATTAATTTATGCCATAAATATTCTTTCATTACAGTGAAAGATGAACTTGCCATTTATTAAAATGTGTCTCAGTATCATTTAAAACTTACCTCTTCAAATCTCTCGGCTCCAGATTTTGCCTCTTGTTCCAATCGCTCTTTTCTAGAAAGAAATTAAATCAATGACATTTACAATACCAAAAAATTAGTTTACACAATTTTCTGATAATTCAAACCTTTATGGTGTAAGCATTCCATGAATGTCACTGAATGAAGGCATTGAAGAAAAAAAACAGTAGGAAAAAATATTGATATAGTTGATTCAATATTAATCAAATTATTGAATATGTTATCCCACTCAATCAATTGTACTGCAACAAAAAGTTTGGAATACCGTACCTGATCCGCTTAGCATCCTCTTCTTCATTTCTTCGTAATGCTTCCCTAGCATCTCCTGCCACTCTGATGTTTGTAACAAGCTCGAAACCATCTTGTTTCAGTTTCGTTAACCTGAGGCGACTTTCCTCTATCTGTTTCCGACTCTTACTTAGTTCTTCTTTCACTTCCTTCTTCTCATTTGGGTCTTCACCAAGAGCAGCCCTACAAAGGAGACATTACTGGTTTTGGAAGAGTCTCATAAAAGACAGATTTTTAAGGCCTGTAATAAGAGTTTTATGTGTTAAGGAT
The DNA here is from genome assembly GCA_021229015.1 of Solen grandis. Lineage (NCBI taxonomy): Eukaryota > Metazoa > Mollusca > Bivalvia > Adapedonta > Solenidae > Solen > Solen grandis. The sequence goes on from CM037783.1 coordinate 8,965,093, forward strand.
CCTGAGTGGTAGCATACCTAATTACAGATCTGAAGGTTGTGGGATTGAACCCTGGTATAGGCATGGATTTTTCATGGCTTTCTCAGATGCAAAGTCTGGTCCAAGTCAGGAACCGTAGAGAGGGATTAGTATAATTTTTAAGAACTTGCCTCCCAATTGACATAAAATTAATAAGTTAAAACTGAACTATAACTAGTATGAGTAAGAGCTTTAGAAAATATTGGGAAAAACATTGCACTTAAAACTCCTTAGATCTGTCACACTAAGACAGAATCAACCCTTTGCATGGCTGTGTCACTCTTGACAATGTCTGGAAATTGCTTAAAGATTTTGGTCATTTATTTTAAAAATATAGATATGACTGATAACATTACAAAGTATTTTATGTGTACTGCCACGTACAGATGCATGCAGTCCATGTTTTTAAATTGCAAGTATACATGTACTTGTTTGCAAGTGGTGGAATTACTTAAGATGATAAGTGTGACATTCTACTTTCCTTCTCCCCCTTAAAGTTCTGCTGGGATTGTTTTATACGCACTAACAATTTGAGGAGAAATTGGCATATGTGGATATTTATGGAATTTTGTGAACTTTCAAGTCAGTCATAAAAAAATATATGGATCTTTTGTGTAAAGCCCTGTATTGGGATCTACATGGTATCATATTTCAGAACCAGATTAGACCACCACTGGATCATGACAATATAAATTAACGAATATGAGTGCTTAAAATCTTAAGTCTCTGATGTGTGTAAGTATACTGTGCAGCTCAGAAAATCGATATTCTGAAATTATAAGAAAGCATCCATCAAGTCAAACTGTTGACTGATAATGTGTACCGGATAGTCAAAAATATTTCAGACTTTTTATGTCAATCAATTATTCAAAATGATTTTATTATAAAGAATAATTATCTTTTTAATGTATTTATGGTAAATCAATAATAAACAACAACCAACAGCCTGTGTGTTGATAGTCTTTCCTAAGCACTTCTGCTTGTATTGACCCAATAAGAATTTTTCTTTAGTGTCTGTGCACTGTGATGGCTTTTTTTGCACTGTACCTCAAATTTATTGTCTTTGTTTTTCCATACATTATTTAAAACCTTTTTAATGTTCTGTTCTTTTATGCACTACTAAACTACTTTTAATCTGTTAACCTCCTGATGATAGGGATGAACAGATGAACAGGATAAAGGGATACTGTATACATGTGCAACAATGATTGCCTGTGATTCCCTCTCACAGATTTTAACCTGTACATTTTGCAACTTTTAGATCGATGGATTGATTTGTTTCATCTCACCTTTTCAAAACATTTTGTTCTAATCAGATTTCAGTGCTTTATTTAGAAAAAGAAGTAGAAGACACAAAAATTCCCGTTCTAGCTGAACGTTTTAATAGATATATCGATACGTCCGCTGAATCTAATTCGTTGTAGATCCCAATACTGGGTATGTTTCACACAAAATCCACTGTTAACCAAACACAGAGAGCCTGTCCTGATTATGATATGTTGCACTTTTCTTCATTTTAATTGGCTAATCCTAGTTGAAAAATTATTTTTGTGACAGAATCATACTTTGTTGCGTATTGCTTTAACCACTTCTTTTTTGTTTACATCCCCCACCCACTTATTGACACAGGGACTTCAAACCTTTTTGCAGCTTCGATCCTCTTAGAGATTCGAAGGCGTCTTGCAGCTATTCTCTCCTCTGGATCATTTGAATCTACATTCGGTCCAACCTCTTCTTCTTCTCCACTTGAGCTCATCTTTTCAATCAGAAAATTTACTCAGCCTCAATATATTGGAAGTTGTGTATGTGTTGCTATGTGGAGTAAAACCCAAAGTCACGTGACCGGTAGAATCGTCAGCAACTTCCTTTTCCGGTTAAGACCAAAACATGGCGGTGCGTAAATTTTATATGGTCGAGAAATCGGTCTCAATCGAGATGATTTTAGTTCCATTCAAGTTTAAAACACATCAGTTTAAATACAGAAATCAATTATCAATTTATTCGAGATCATATTCCGTTGTAGTTTTCAATATATTTTGCACAAATACATGTTATTCTGAGACGATTTTTTTCTAAGAACATTAAAGTATGACTTCAACATGACAATTTCTGCTTGAAGGCTGTCCATCATTAAACTTGAATATTGCCATTCATTGAATAGTTTAACCTCTTAAAAGTGATACTGCTTAAGAGCAGTTTATGATCCTAAATTGTTCTTATTTAAAAAAATTCTCATTCTATTGTAAATGAAACTTCTAATCTTTATTTAGAAACGTGTTTATAACTTACGACTGGACCTTGTAAACTGTGTTTGTCCTTAATGTAAATCACAAAATAACTTTTTGCTGCATGATACATTATCCACATCTGTTGATGATATCAATACTCATTTACAGATGTGGATAATGCATCATACAGTAATAAGTTCTGTGAGTATGCATCTACAGAAATGCCTGTCCAAGAAATATATGCATTTGGCTTTTGTGATGCCTGTTGTAAGCTAGTCTCAGTTTTCCGTTGTCAGCCTGTCTGTCCATTTCACTTTTTCCGATGTGCTTCAGCAGATGACGTGTGTTCCAAAGAACACTTGAGTTCACATATACCAGTGTTCCCACACTCATTTTTTTTTTTTCAAGGGTAAACTTACCCCATGATTGAAAATATTTGTGTAAATTTTAATTTAAGGGGGTATGAAAACACTAAGGTCTTCACGTCTTATTATCAATAGCGACATATTCCCCTTTGCAATGTCAAATTTAAGCCATGGAAATCAATCAACCATTTGTATTGGAAAAAATGTTTCGGGTTTATTTTGGAGGGGGGGGCGGGTAATTATTCTTACTAGATAATGTTGAAGATTCTTTGGGGGATCGGTCATAACATTTTTTATATATTTGTGCCACTCAACCCAAACTGTCAGCATAGATTGTGCCATGTTTTACATAGATTCACTTGAAGATGGAAATTACCTGGATGTAGGACTAATCACGCATTTACACTTCATTTTGATGCTTACAGTAAAATATTGTTAACCAAGTCTACGTACATTCCGATAGCCAATCAAAGTATGTTTGATTGTATAAATTTTCCTATGACAAGACTTGCTGTCTCGCATACTAAAGTTAAAACTTGCGCGAAAAAGAATTTGTGAAATACACAACATTTACATAACTGGGAACACTGTATACACCAGATATTTGTTAGAAATACAGCAACACCAGTCTCTAAATTGATTGCTGCTTATCATTTGTTTCAAAGTTCAAATGTCTTTATTACAGGAGCAAAAGGACAAAGATAAGAATGTCATGCGGGATCTCCGCATTGTGAAGCTGTGTTTGAACATCTGTGTAGGTGAGTCTGGTGACAGACTGACTCGTGCTGCCAAAGTGTTGGAACAGCTGACGGGCCAGCAGCCAGTCTTTTCCAAAGGTAGGGATATGATTAGATGTTAAACAGTGTAATTTTGTAGTCAGAGCAATTTATTAATAGCAGTTGGTCATTTTAGTGTCAGTAATTGGATAACATTTAGTATTGTAAGAGTCCCATTTCTTGAAAGTAAATATTGTGGATACATAGTTTTTATCACACATAATTTTGGGACTATATTTATTAGCAGTACTATTGTGGAATAGAAATACAAGCTTTTTATATTATTTCAGCCCGATACACAGTGAGATCCTTTGGAATCAGAAGAAATGAAAAGATTGCTGTCCACTGCACAGTCCGTGGTGCTAAGGCCGAGGAAATCTTGGAAAGGGGTCTTAAGGTGAGAAACTTGAATCCTTTTGAGGTCTGATGATATATTGTCACACTGTGCAAAGTTGAAAATGATTTGAACAAATTACGATTTTCATAAAAAAAAAAAAAATTAAGTCAAATAATAGTACAAGTGTTTGCATTGGTGTAAGAACCAACAGAAATAACTGGCTATCTTCAGACTTGTTTTTCTAAGGGACAGTTTTGCAATTTGTATGTAACTCCTCCCCCAATTGATGTTTTGACAGTTTCTATTTATACTTAGGTCAAGTGCTCACAAACAAAAAGCACATGCTTTTTTTTTTTTTTTTTTTTTAAAGAAAAGTTACTGTTCCCCACATGCTTCACCTGATTGAAAGTTAATATAAACATACTTGATTGACAGTTCGGGAACTGTCCAGTATTGGGTCACTTAACTCATAATGAATGATGGATTTCTTTTATTTGATATTTATTTGACACGCACACTTAACCTGATGTAGAGATGACCTTGTGGACAGTCTCAGTATCTTGTGTGCAATATTGACTCCATGTCGCAACTCTAACTTAGCCCCTCTGCTGGTGTTAGTTACTAAAACATGGGACATACAACCATCCTGTAATATACTTCCAGTACCTTTCTTCATCTTAGTTTACCTTATAAGGATTGTCACGTCTCCCGCAAATATACAAAATGATGTTAGTTTACTAGCACATCAAAAGAACATTTCATCTATCCCAAATAATCCCTTTAACAAAAGCTTAGGTCCTGAACTGAACTTCTTTATGATAAGAAATGTACAGAAATTGTAGCCTTGTCAGGTACATATTTCATGGTTAGTGTGTTAATCCTGTAACAAAGAGGTAGTGGGTTCAATCCCTGTGTTTGATGCTCAGTACATAAAGGTATTTCCAAGAGTGGAACAACATGATATTCATCTCTTGTATGTACAAAAGTCCCTGAATGATTGAAATACTGTCATAGGATGAGTAACCCATTATACACATATACACACATTTTCCAACAAACCTACCTGTCTTGTTTCAAGGTACGAGAATATGAGTTGAGGAAGAACAACTTCTCAGACACAGGAAACTTTGGGTTTGGTATCCAGGAACACATTGACTTGGGTATCAAGTACGACCCCAGCATTGGTATCTACGGAATGGACTTCTATGTCGTCCTTGGCAGACCAGGTATGTTCAAGGATTCAGATTTTTCTTTTTTTTGAAGGATGTACAATTATGTATGTAATATTTGTAGCTTGATAAGGTGACAATGTCTACAGAAGTGTTTGACTATAGATTTGAAGGCAATTTTTTGAAGTGGCCAGTGCCAAAATTAATGATAAGAGAAGTAACTTTGAGGAAATGACTGGCACAATAAGCATGACCTTTAGAATACATACATCTGAACATACATTTTCATGGGTATGATTATTATGGGTTAGAAATGTGTATTCTCGGTGATGAGACGATGACGAGGCTGACGCTTCCTGTGTGAAGTTGATGGAGACAGTTTTTGTCTAACCATCAATGGATCTGGGATCAAGCTGATGTTACTGAGGCATTTGTCTGAGAGACCAAACTTTTCCTTGTTTAATTTTCTCAATGTGTATTCTAAAATTCTTAATTGGAAAAAGTACTTTGTTTGGGGTTTTCAGCAAGATGAGAAAAAAATCAACAGATCATACTGGAAATATTTACTTGGGGCCAGTGCTATATATTACTTTGTTTTAATGTCATAAACATGAATCTCAGTGATGAGACGATGACGAGGCTGACGCTTCCTGTGTGAAGTTGATGGAGACAGTTTTTGTCTAACCATCGATGGATCCAGGATCAAGCTGATGTTACTGAGGCATTTGTCTGAGAGAACAAACTTTTCTTCTTAGAAATATTAAATACTGCTAAATTTCATATGACAAGCTCTACTCTAATTTCCCTTCGAAGAGGTGGCCCACATGGGGATATAGATTTGCCTTATTTTGTCACAGAATATACATATTTCCAGAACTATTTGAGTAAGAGGCATAAAACTTTATACATGGTTTGCAAAGGTCTTGAAAAACCCTTGAATTTGATGTCTGTCTTGAAAACCCTTGAAGATCACATTTTGCTTTATAAACCCTTGAAAAACCCTTAAATTAACTGAAAGCCAGTGAATGGTCTTGAAAAGCCTGTGAATTTGAAATTTCAATATTGATCATAAAAAAGTGTTTATTAAGTTGTTAAAATTGATGTTCATCCCTTTCATGCCTTAAAATTTAAAGAATTAGTTGCGTTTATGTAAGGCCTTGAAAAACCTTAAATTTTGCTTCAGAAAATTTGTATGAACCATGTTAAGGATTGTTCACAACCATGGGAAGTTGTACACATTTGGTTTTGTTTCTAAATTGAATCGTCATAGCAGAGTAATAGCCCCTGACTTACTAAATTAGTGAAAATGGGGGCTTCTGTTTCCAGTGGATATATTTTGAGTTCATCCTCATGTAATGTGTAATAAGCAAATCTTTCTTTTTTTTTTTTTAGCTTTGAGTATCCTACAAAATGCATTTAAATGCAAACAAAAAAAAACTTATTGGCATTATTTACCTTGAGACAGGGACATTTAATGATTATTTAATGGACAGTGGCCGAGTGGATAGAGAGTCTGCTTTGAGCGGTAAAACATGGTGCGATCCCCAGCCGCAACCTAACATAAAAAAAGTCGTTAAAAAAATGGTACTGGTATAGCTACCTTGCCTGGCCCTCTACATATAATGGTAGTTCCAGGACTGGTTGGCCCGGTGTCAGGATAATGTGACCAAGTGTGGTATCGTTTTAGATGTCTACGTAATACTGCAGTGTGGCAGCACTATATCTGTCTCAAGTAGACATCGTCTCCAAAACACTGCAATACTGTCGTCATTATATAAAGGCATAAATATTCTCAGTGATGAGACGATGACGAGGCTGACGCTTCCTGTGTGAAGTTGGTGGAGACAGTTTTTGTCTAACCATCAGTGGATCTGGGATCAAGCTGATGTTACTGAGGCATTTGTCTGAGAGAACAAACTTTTCTTCCTACATAGAGATGCAAAATTCAGTCACCATTGTATTTATAGTGTTATCTTTTTTTCATTCAAACAAATCACTTTACAAATGACTGAAAATGGATCTTTCAGGCACACACTGTCTGAGGACATGGTCTTTTGAACCTTGGAAAGCTCACTTTTCAGTTGTCTTCATTTAGTTTGAAATGACTTTCAAGGACTGTATTTTATGCCTTTGTACATACGTCCGTCTGCCCGAAATTTTGTGACACGCATAACTCAGAAAGTATTTGTACTACAGACTGGATACTTCAGGACATGATCTTGCGCACCTGGGTATTTTCATTGAAATGCCATTGAAGTTGACAGTTAGGGGCCATTGTTTTTAAAATATGGAATTTTATGCTTGTGATGCACATAACTCGGAAAGTATTTGTACTACAGACTTGATACTTCATGGATATATTATTCAGGACATTAACTTGCGCACCTGGGTATTTTCATTGAAATGCCGTTGAATTTGACAGAGTTATGGGCCATTGTTTTTTAAAAATATGGAATTTTATGCTTGTGACGCATGTAACTTTGAAAGTATTTGTACTACAGACTTGAAACTTCATGAATATATTTTTCAGGACACAAACTTGTGCACCTGGGTATTTTTATTTTGTTTTGGAAAATGTGTAGGGTCGGGGCATCTGTTTCCTCTGGACACATTTCTAGTTATCAAGAGGATCAAAAATTATAAATAACTTGTAGGTTTACTTTGAATTGTGGGTTTTTCATTCACATATAATGTTTAATAATGTCTAGGTGTTTTTTTTTCATGAAAATGCTTTTTAATAAAACGGATCATAGGGCCAATAACTACTTCCAGCCAGTTCTATTTTTAATACAGTAAATAAGTAAATATTATTCTCGGTGATGAGACGATGACGAGGCTGACGCTTCCTGTGTGAAGTTGGTGGAGACAGTTTTTGTCTAACCATCGATGGATCCAGGATCAAGCTGATGTTACTGAGGCATTTGTCTGAGAGACCAAACTTTGTTCAATTTTCTCAATGTGTATTTCTAAAATTCTTAATTGGAAAAAGTACTTTGTCTTGGGTTTCAGCAAGATGGCAATAAATCAACAGATTTACCTCGAGCCAGTGCTATATATTACTTTGTTTTAATGTCATAAACATGATTCTCGGTGATGAGACGATGACGAGGCTGACGCTTCCTGTGTGAAGTTGGTGGAGACAGTTTTTGTCTAACCATCGATGGATCCGGGATCAAGCTGATGTTACTGAGGCATTTGTCTGAGAGAACAGCTTCATGGTGACTTTCTTGAATTTAGACAATGGGATTTTATTAAATTGATCATACATTCATGGAGCATAGCATTGAAAGTCTTGCCCATTTGTTATAGAAAACAAATGAGATTTAAAAAAGTAAACTTTTCCAATATATACTTAAACATACTTGGTTGGTTTGGGTGTTGTTGTTTTTTTTTCCCTAAGACATCAAAGAGAAATAAGTAAGTTGGTCACTACTGTGTATACATAAACTTACGATTTACTTGAGAGTGGGGGGGATATCATTGAGCTGTGTTATGATCAATGTATACCTTCTTTTAAATGGCCCTTCTCTTGCCATTAGAACATGGCCAGAGAATGCAGTCAGTATACACAGAAAGCTGTTACTGTCGGCTAACATACGGTCACTTGTTTGTTTCAGGCTTCAACATCACACAAAGACGACGAAAGACAAGCAGAGTTGGAATCAAACACAGGATCAGCAAAGAGTCTTCAATGAAATGGTTTCAGCAGAAGGTATAAAGGCTTGATAATGTGTTGAAACTTGAATGAATTTTGTTGAAAGATATGATTTAACTTTCACACATGGCTTTAGAAGAAATTTCAAGAGTGGCAAAACTTTTGTGTGAAAATATGTATTTTCTAAGATAACAAGTGAAAGAAAGTAAGAGGGCTGGTCAAAACTGTTGTAACTACATGTAAATAAGGCAGCAGTTACAATGGTTATGCACCCAGTCCTTGGAATACGATATTACAAGAAAAATAGTCAAATGTTGCCACTTTTACATATGTTTTTAGCTCACCTGAGCATGCTCAGGGTGAGCTTTTGGGATACTTGATTGTCCGTCTGCCGTCGTCCGTCAACAATTTGATGTTTACACACTAGAGGCCACAATTTTGATCCAATCTTCCTCAAACTTGGTCAGAATGTTTGTCTTGATGATATCTTGAACCCTTTCGAAAATGGGTCAGGTTGGATCAAAAAGTAGGTCAGTAGGTCAAATCTTAGAAAAATCTTGTCGTCCGTCAACAATTTTGATGTTTACACACTAGAGGCCACAATTTTGATCCAATCTTCCTCAAACTTAGTCTGAATGTTTGTCTTGATGATATCTTGAACCTTTCAAAAATGGGTCAGGTTGGATCAAAAAGTAGGTCAGTAGGTCAAATCTTAGAAAAATCTTTACACACTAGAGGCCACAATTTTGATCCAATCTTCCTCAAACTTGGTCAGAATGTTTGTCTTGATGATATCTTGAACCCTTTCGAAAATGGGTCAGGTTGGATCAAAAAGTAGGTCAGTAGGTCAAATCTTAGAAAAATCTTGTTTACACACTAGAGGCCACAATTCTGATCCAATCTTCCTCAAACTTAGTCAGAATGTTTGTCTTAATGATATCTTGAACCCTTTTGAAAATGGGTCAGGTTGGATCAAAAAGTAGGTCAAATCTTAGAAAAATCTTTACACACTAGAGGCCACAATTTTGATCCAATCTTCTTCAAACTTAGTCAGAATGTTTGTCTTGATGATATCTTGAACCCTTTTGAAAAAATGGGTCAGGTTGGATCAAAAAGTAGGTCAAATCTTAGAAAAATCTTTACACACTAGAGGCCACAATTTTGATCCATCTTCTCAAACTTGGTCAGAATGTTTGTCTTGATGATATCTTGAATCCTTTCGAAAATGGGCAGGGCCGGACCGAAAAGTAGGTCAATAGGTCAGATCTTAGAAAAATCTTGTTTACACACTAAAGGCCACAGTTTTGATGCAATCTTCCTCAAACTTGGTCAGATTGTTTGTCATGATGATATCTCGAACCAGTTTGAAAATGGGTGGGGCTGGGGGTCAAATCTTAGAAAAATCTTTATACTCTGAGGGCAACATTTTTGGTCCAATCATCCTCAAACTTTGGCAGAATGTTTGTCATGATGATATCTTTTGTGGATGGGGTCAGAAAATTCCTGAACATTGTTTCACCTCATCATCTTAATTCTAAAGCAATCTGTTTTGTATAGGCAATGAATGATACTTTTCTCAGGTGAGCGATCTAGGGCCATCTTGGCCCTCTTGTTGTTAATTATCAGCCCTGCATATAGTTAAAATGTTGATAATGTGAGCAGACAGGTGTAAATTTGTTCCCTGCTTGCATTATTTAAACTACGATATAACATGCAAATGCCAACATAAGTAACTCAATGCCGGTCAGGAGTAGGACAATAACTCTGCCAACTTCGGGGAACATTGTTAGATGTTATGCCTATTTAGTGATGATTGAGGAAGATGAGAGACAAATTTTTGCCTGTGTGAGAGGCTCTTTTCCCTTTTAGTATACATATATCCTGGAATAAAGATCACATTGAAAAAAATAAAGACTGTGTTTGGGTGTTTGATGGAGAATCTCGGTGATGAGTCGATGACGAGGCTGACATGCCGGACAAGAAGATGGGCGGGGCAGTTTTTGTCCTGGTCATCGGACTTTATGGGTCATGTGATGTCTACCGAGGCATTTGTCTGAGAGATTTAACTTAAGTGATGTCAACTTTATACTAATGTTAACTTTTACTGCATTCAATCTCATCACACATACACACAAAGAAAAAGTTTTGTGTGAAAAATGTGGCTGTTCAGTTAACTTAAAATTGGAAAATTAACTGCCCAAACTGAACACCTGGCATGTCAGTTCAGGAATCTCTTTCCAATTCTTGGTGTCTTTCATCTCCTGAAACTCTGCTAAGTGTCAACCACTGCAGATCTAAGGGTACAAGTCACTACTGTTTGGGGATTCCAGCAGTATTCTTAGGGACAAAGAACTGATGCCCAATGAACAAAATATTGTCTATTGACAATGAACATAAACTTTCTGATAAGTTTTCCACAAAATGTTACTAGTTTGTGAAAAACCTGTCAGTACTGGGTGAATCTGTCAATCTCGGTGATGAGTCGATGACGAGGCTGACATGCCATACAAGAAGATGGGCGGGGCAGTTTTTGTCCTGGTCATCGGACTGTATGGGTCATGTGATGTCTACCGAGGCATTTGTCTGAGAGATTTAAGTGATTTAACCTTCATCTTCTTTGACCAGTATATATAAACCATTACAGTCTGCTCAGCTAAAAACAAATGGGCTGATTTTTTATTTTTATAAACCATTCCTTTGAAATTGCAATTTTCTGTAAAACTGTCCAAAAAATCTTCTCCAGGTTAGATTTATACTTTTAATTTAAATCAAATGATAAATAGCTTCATGCTCATACCTTTTTATACTATTGTACTTCACAAGGATTTTTACATGAACATCTGGTGGGAAAAGTAGATATATACTTATGTGTGTTTTTTATCCATTTCAGTATGACGGTATCATCCTGCCAGGAAAGTAAAGACTGACATTCTCTGTAATAAAAAATAAAGGGCTGGAAAGAAGACTTCTTTTCACTTTTGATTTCATGTCATTTCTGTAATGAAAGACTTGCTTCTTTACTAGACAGATATAAATCAGTGTGTACAATGGGCTGAAAGATTGTACACAGGAGTTTCATGCTGAACTAATTATGTAGAAAAAAGTTTGTTAGAGCATATACTGTCATCTTGCATAATGTAATAGGATACATAATGCAAATAATTCTAACTCCAGCCTTTAAACAAGGTTGAATTTGATAAAGGCAAAGGTCATATAACTTTACAAGTAGTAAGTCAGATGGACTCACTTTTTGTTTCATTTTAAACCTGCCGGCAGCCTCTAGGTGCCTTGAGGGCTTTGATTCATTTCATAATGTTCCATTCATGAGTTGTACATCTTGGGAGATTATAACCATTCTAACCTGATGTATACAAATAGCAGATCTATGCTAATGAGCACAGACTGATACATAATGATGGAATTATGCAAATTGACAATTCATGCTTTTGATTTAAGACTACTGCCAGATTGGCTTTCATAATCTGTATAGAACATCTGTCCAAGGTATCCAGGTAAAATCAAGTGACCTGAATTGATGGTACTCTGGTGAGCGTTTCATGGCTGTGTTATGTCACCTGTTGTAAGCAGAGGTGATGCATAAGGATCACTTTCCATCGTCTGTCCACAATTTTTCTGTCACGCTTTAGGGATGACAGGTGTTCCAAAGAACACTTTTGTTGTGTAATATGACCTTGTCAGGGGAATTTTATCGATTCATAAATAGTAAGCAATACCTGTCTTACCTGACATTGCATGGTACCTCTTTACTATGTCGGATAAAGCAGGGTGTTGGTAAGACCAAGTTCCAGCTTTTCTATAGCATTGGAACTTGCAGAAATAAATTAAAGCCTCTTATAACAAGTTGGCCCTGAATCGTTCACATGTAAAATCAAAATGACAGTTGGGGGGGTGGAACCAATTTTGACCACAGGGTAATGATTTAAAGAAACATGATAGAGGTCCACTAGACAATATCTAAGGTCTGTGCCCTATAGTTTTGAAGGAGGTTTTCAAAGTTTGCATTTTTAGCTCACCTGAGCACGTGCTGATGGTGAGCTTTTGTGATTGCCTTTTGTCCGGCATCCCGTCGTGCGTCCAGCATCAGCAATTTCCTTTAAACAACATCCTAAACCGCTGAGTGGATTTTGACCAAACTTCATAGGAATCATCCTTATGATGCCTTCTATCAAGATTTTTCAAATTATTTTGATTGGATGAAAAAGCAAGTCACAGGAGCTAAAAAAAGATTTGAAAAATGCAAACTTTGAATATCTTCTTCTGCATAACTGCAAAGCCTAGAGTTTAGATATTTGGTGTGTATCATTGTCTAGTGGATCTCTACCAAGTTTGTTCAAATCATAGCCCAAGGGGCCACTTAAATTCACATAGGCTTAAATAAGAAAAAAACTAGAAAAAATCTCTGAAATCACAAGGCCTGGAGTTTAGTTATTTGGTGTGTATCATTGCTATGAAAATCTATCAGGTTTGTTCAAATCATGGCCCTGGGGTCAAAATTGGCCCGCCCAAGGGCACTTGAATTTACATGGGCTTATGTAGAAAAAAAAAAACTCTTAGAAACCAAAGGCCTGGAGTTTAGATATTTGGTGTGTATCATTGCCTTATGAACATCTACCAAGTTTGTTCAAATCATGGGCCTGGGGTCTAAACTGGCCCCGCCCCAAAGGGTCACTTGATTTTACATAGAATTATATAAGACAAGAGTGTCAGTGCTGCCACAATATACGCCGCCACAAAATATAATGACCAAGAGGGTCCTTTTAATTATTGCTTTTAACATTTCTGTAAGCATAAGCTCATAATGAAGTGTGAAACCAATTAATTTAGCTGAACAGAGATAGAACCCTTAAAAGGCTTCCAATATGAAAGTAGGTCAAATAGCAGTAATTACTGTATCAATATGAATCCTTTTTTCTTTCTCTGCATAACTCTTGCAAAAAACACTGTACCAGAAAATCCCTTCTTTATGCACTTTTACCAGTTTAGAAACTTGAGTTGTTTTTAAGAGACCATGTTTAGAAAGACAAAACTATTGCAAATATTGATTAACATCAAAATCCCTGCTTTGTGCATATCTACCCAGTATAGTAATGACATTGACCAAGTTTTGAAAAGATTAGGTAAGAAACATACAAGGAATTGCATTAACAAGGCTAAATTATCAATCGGCTAAAGAGACTTTCAGTTTCAAGGGACACAAATCTTGTAAAAATCAATGAACCGGGAAATTGCCACTTCATGCACATCTACCCATTATAGTAATGACATTGACCAAGTTTTGAAAAGATTCATTCAGAAACGTAGGAGGAGTTGCGTTCACAAGATATGTACGGACAGGTGAAGAAGATGATGCAAATATACGACCGCCTGCAGCGGCGTATAAAAAACTAGAAGATTTTCTTGTCAAAAACCACAAGGCCGGAGTTTAGATATTTGGTGACTGTGTGTAAAATAGCCTAGTAGGCCTCAACCAATTTTGTTCAAACCATGGCCCTGGGGTCAAAATTGGCCCCGCCCCAGGGGTCACTTGATTTTACAGACTTATTTAGGAAAATTTCTCAGAAACCTTAAATCATGGCTCTGGATTCAAAATTGGCCCCACCCCAGGGGTAACTTTATCTGACATAGACTTACATAGATTATGAAAGATTTTTAAAAGATACCCTTGTCAGAAACTACAAGATCATGGGTTAGATGTTTGTTTGGTATGTAACCTGGCCTTGTGGACCTGAACCAAGTTTTCAAATCATTGCCATTGGGTAAAAAATTGGTCCCACACTAGGGTTAACATGGTTTTTTGGACCACATGTAAACTTTTTGCATGTAGTTAAAATTATATTGCTGTTCTTCTGTATGGATTTTGTATTCAGTAAAACTATGTTGTAAAAGGCAATGAAAGCAAAATTTCTCAGGTGAGCGATTAAGGGCCATCTTGGCCCTCTTGTTATAATCTATTTTTGGTTCCAATGACCTTTTTCAACCAATCATTTTGAACAATTTTTATAGAGGGCCTCAATAGGAGAAGGTGTTACAAGAAGAAAAGAAGACGACAAACAGAGGCCCATTAGATGAGATGAAATAAATGCAAACAATGTTAACCCAAAAGATGACGCTTAAAAATGATTTACAAAATTTATTAGTTTGCACTTGCGTTTGAAACCAAGATTAAAATACATGTATAAACTATTTTACATAACAATGAAATATAATGCAACACATGGTTTAAACTTATCAGTTTTATTTCATAATAATGAAAACAACAAACAAGAGGCCCAAGGGCCATAGACGCTCACCAGAGTACAGCTGCATTTTAAAATGAAACAATTGTTTTCTGTAACAAGGAATGTTTAACTGTGACTATTTTATGTGGTCCCTTTTAAGAGTGTCAATATGAGTCTATATGAAGGAAAAGGTTAAATCAGTAACAGTTTTTAATCTGGAAAAAGCAGCCAAAACAACTATGAGTAGCCTAGAAGTAATTTTCTACCTAAATGTCCCACATACTCTCGACACCATAGTAATTCCATCCCTATACACTCTATGGAGCAGTGCGGTTGTGATTCACAAGCGCTAACATTTTCAGAAAATACAGTGTTATCATGCAACTTAAAACACACTGGACAATCGATATTCATGTAATCTCATTCATTTCAACCAGTTAATAAATTCTTGGGTTATTTTTTTTGTTTTGAAAACACTTTTCGCAAACCGATAAGTGTTATTTTGTTCAAATATTTAAATCCAAAATGGTGGATCACGGAATCAGAAACACACTAAATCGGGAAAAATATTGTGTAGTGAAGAGTAGATGGGGCCAAATTTCAGCCCCAAATTGGCCTTTGCACAGAAGAAGAATTTTGATGTTTTCTATATAGAGTATATAAGGGAATTAGCCAACCCCCTAGGGACCTCATTTTTTTAGGAATTAACTTTATTTAAGCCATATTGGTATACATTCATGAGGTGACCATTTGGGCCAAAGGAAATTAAATTCTCACAGCTGGCTTCATAAAAAAAGTATTTTGATGTTTTCTATATAGAGTATATAAGGAAATTAGCCAACCCCCTTGGGGCCTTATTTTTCAAGGGGTCAACTTTATTTTAGCAATTATGGTAGACATTCATGAGGTGACTATTTGTGCCAAAGGAAAATAAATTCTGACCATTTGTTTCAGAGGAGATGATTTTCAAAGTTTTCAATTATTTTTTCTATTTGTTGCCATGGCAACCAGAGTTCTTCATGGATCAACTTTATTTGAGCAATTTTTGTAGAGGCCCACCCAAGGATCATACATGCCAAGTTTTATCAAATTCTGTCCAGCGGTTTCAGAGGAGATGATTTTCAAAGTTTTCAATTATTTTTTCTATTTGTTGCCATGGCAACCAGAGTTCTTCATGGATCAACTTTATTTGAGCAATTTTTGTAGAGGCCCACCCAAGGATCATACATGCCAAGTTTTAACAAATTCTGTCCAGCGGTTTCAGAGGAGATGTCTTTTAAAGCAAATTGTTGACGATGGACGACGACGGACAAAGGGTGATCCCAATAGCTCACCCTGAGCACTTCGTGCTCTGGTGAGCTAAAAACAGACATGTTAATTAACGACACTCGATCAGATATCAATCAATCTGTTTCTCATTGTGCATAACATTAATGATACTGGCATACAATTAAGTACAATTGATCTGTACCAAAACGCAAACAAATTTTAAGCTAAATCCTGCAAGGTGAGAAAGCTTAATGAAAAGATCAATAAGATGATGGTTAAGCAAGTTTGAAATACATGTGTCTTATTCATTCTGGACCAGCAAACCCTTTAGGATAACAGGTCAGGTGTCGTTCAAGTCAGGGTTGAAACATAAAGAGCATATACATGAAGGAGGGATTTTTTTTGGTACCAGAGGATTGTCAGATATGGCAGGTTATCAGATAGGACACATTTTTGATGTTGTTTGTGTACTTACTCAGTCTTTTGACAGATACTGCTAACATGGATTGCAAATAAAGATTTGTATCAATGATTAACAAAAATTATGTAAGTTGTATTGTTAAACAAAGAATATTACACTGAAATACAACAGATTGCTTTATTTAAATTTTACATCAGTTAACAAATGAATGTTTTATTTAAAATTTTACATCAGTCAACAAATGAATGTTTTATTTAAAATTTTACATCAGTCAACAAATGAATCGCAGATGATATACTGGTACATGTACAGTAAACCTTGTATAGAGACCACCTCACTATTGAGACTACTATATTCAGGGCTCTATTCCATATGTCCTTTTAACTGAAACTTGACCATCAGATCACTTCATTATTAAGACCAGATAGTAGGGTGGTCTTATTGCTGAGTTTTTACTGTACGTGAGCAATGTTTAATGAAGCAACTGTAGATTATGCCAAAAAATCATAGACTCTCAAAGTACTTGATCAACAAAAATATAGAGCTATCACTGAAGGCGATTAATACCCCCATAAGATTCTTTGATACAGGAGAAGCCAGACTCCAGGCAGAGCATAGATAAGAATCTTTATGGTATGGTTATGATAGTAAGTAATAGTAAGTAAAGTCTTTATTTAAAGTGGATAGAGAGTCAGTTAGTTTTTTGGCACAGTAGTTTAAAAGTGTAGAGTTACAGTTCCTGGACACTGCACTTCTCCTAGTCACCATCTGTTTACATTTTAAGTTTAAAGTCGATACTATGTATAATTTTTGAGTTATGTTCCGGACAAGAAAAAAAGAATTAAACAAAGAGAGATAATTAAAAAATGGGATCAGGAAGAGTTACAGTTCTTGGACACTGCTGCTAATCTCCATCTGTCTATATTCAAAGTTTCCAGTCAATACTTTGTATAATTATAAGTAATGTAAGGCCCATACGGCATCATTATCAATGCACACACAATCAATGAAGAACTGCCAAAGAAGTTTCATCATTTTTGAAGTCGACTCAACGACAATAACTCTGTAATCATTGAAAGAAATGTAGTAGTTTGCGTCACAAGAAATTAAGCGTCAAATCAGGGGCAATAAATCTGCCATCCTTGAGACAACTGAAATTTATGACACCCACCTCTCCACCTGATTATTAATGCACACACAAAATTTGAACTGAAACGGTTATGAAATGTAGAAGAAGTTAGCGTCACAAGATATTGAGAGTTGAATCAGGGGCAATAACTATGAAATCCACAAGATAACTCAAATGAAATTTATGACACGCACCTCTCCACCTGATTATCAATGCAAACACAAAGTTTGAACTGAAACGGTTAAGAAATGTAGAAGAAGTTCGCGTCACAAGATATTTAGAATCGAATCAGGGGCAATAACTTTGTAATCCTTGAGACAACTCAAGTGAAATTTATGTGATGCACCTCTTGACCTGATTATTAATGCACACAAAAAATTTGAACCTAATTGGTTATGAAATGTAGAAGAAGTTCGCGTCACAAGATATTTAGAGTAGAATCAGGGGCAATAACTCTAATCCTTGAGATAAATAGAGTGAAATTTATGTCATGAACAAAATTTGAATCGAATCAGTTAAGAAATGTAGAACTAGTTTGCGTCACAAGTTTTTGGGATGGATGGACAGACCGACAAACTAACATACGGCAAGACTGACTCCTATATACCCCCTTTTAAACTTTGTTTGCGGGGGTATAAAATTCAAGTCAGCAGTATTTGTGGCCTTAAAAGGCAGAAAAAGTATGAAAATGTGTGGAATGCAAATTTCAAAAAAAAAAAAAAAAAAAAGCAAGTAAAGAAAGACACATCAAAAGCAACGTATTGGTATATAACCAGGGGTCTTTTTGATATTAGTTTATTTAATGACCTAAACAAAGCCCTAGAATACTTTGAAATACGTCTGCTGTAATGTATGTCACACTTCTGTCACTCTTCTTTCAGCAGGTGACCTACATGTTCCAAGGACCACTTCTTATCTCATTCATTCAATGTAACTGGAAATTAATGTCCTATCTTGCTGCATTGATGTGAACATTTCTGTGAACCAATTTGTTGTTATCCATAATTACAAGATGAGTATCTGGCTTTACAGTGCATACATTGTTTCCAATTCATAACAAAATGCAGTAAATTCCACCTGATTATTACTGCACACTCAAATTTGTTGTTATCCATAATTATAAGATGAGTATCTGGCTTTACAGTGCATATATTGTTTCCAATTCATAACAAAATGCAGTAAATTTCACCTGATTATTACTGCACACTCAAATTTGTTGTTATCCATAATTATAAGATGAGTTTCTGGCTTTACAGTTCATATATTGTTTCCAATTCATAACAAAATGCAGTAAATTTCACCTGATTATTACTGCACACTCAAATTTGTTGTTATCCATAATTATAAGATGAGTTTCTGGCTTTACAGTTCATATATTGTTTATAATTCATAACAAAATGCAGGAAATCAAATGACATAGATATTGCAATTACATGCAAATACACAGAAGCATGCTGCAGATATCACATGTCCATTATTATACAATTATAATGTTTCATAATGAACAAAATATAATTCAATCAGCACTGTTCCTTTTTTCAAGTCATGAAATTTTGAATAATCATTGTTTTCCTGTTAACCTATTCCAGAGGAAAAAAAGTATGGTACGTAGTCAGTATACAAATTAACCAGTTAATTGAGCAGATAACCAGTAGGTTTAAATGCCAATTATATTTCATAATGATACAATTTTCATGAAAAAGAAACAATAAAATAACATACTGTAGTCAAATGCAAATGGTACATAATGTGCAAATATTTGCTGTAAAATAACAGTTGAACGCATTGAAAATGTTGATCAAATAATGCCATTTAGACTTTTTTTATGGATGTCAAAATACATGTACTCTCATTGTTTATATTTTGCATGGGTGAGTATTCCCTAAGACCGTCCATAATCAAAAGTTATTTAAATTTGAAAAACTTCTGCCAGATCACAATTTGTTCATCTGCTACGCCATTAATTTATGTACTCTTGATTTCTTAACAGAAACTCATGGAATTTCTATAGAATATACAAAATGGGTATTTTTTTTAACAATTGAATGATCTGAAGTGAAGAATTCCTTCTTATTTATGTTTTGTAGTAATGTTGTCACCATCAGGCTGCACCTCGCAACAAATCTTTAACTCTTATATTGCTTTCCTGCCGTTGGAAGAATAATGGGCCTTTTATACTGTTAGCTGATTCATCACTAACTTGACTTCAAATCGTTTCTTTGCAATTTGTTTACTTTAGACTTGTTTATTAATGTTATCCCAGTAAATTATGATATATAGTCTTAGACCCAAAATATAGCTTTAGAATGGAACTGTACTGAATTCAAGTGTTAAACAGTAAAACAAGTGTAAATTACAGGTTTCCTAGGCAACTTTTGCAGTCAATATTCAAAAATACTATACCAACCTTTCTACATGATCTAGTCACACTTTGAGTAACTAAAGCTGCATCTGCCAAAGGTTAAGTTCTTTGATAATCATGGAATGGTTACTGAACACTATGAAAGTCAATCAGGGTTTTACAAATCACTTACACAGAATTTTTACAAACGTCCTGCATTTCATTTTATATATAAATATGAAAATACCAGATATAAATATATTCATACAAGAGGGCCATAGAGGCCCTGGAATGCTCACCTGAGTATAGAGTGACCTAAGGAACATATGTACTTAAACATTTTGAAATCTGGCCAGTAGTTTTGAGGGAGATGATTTTTTAAGTGTTAAGTTTTTTCTTTCCGCTGCAATGGCAACCAGAGTTCTACATGGATCAAGTTTATTTTAACAACTTTTGTGTAGGTTCACCCAAGGATCATCCCTGCCAAGTTAATCAAATTCTGTCCAGCGGTTTCAGAGAAGATCTCATTTAAAGTTTTCACTATATACATTTAAGGCAAATTAGCCCTGCCCCTGGCGGCCATGTTTTTTTACGGATCCGCATAATGTTTGCAATCTTGGTAGTGGGTTACCCAAGGAACATATGTACTAAAGCATTTTGAAATCTGGCCAGTAGTTTTGAAGGAAATAATTTTTAAAGCTTTCATAATTCTTTTGTTTCCGTTGCAGATGATTTTTTAAGTGTTAATTTTTTTCTTTCCGCTGCAATGGCAACCAAAGTTCTACATGGATCAAGTTTATTTTAGCAACTTTTGTGAAGGTTCATCCAAGGATCATCCCTGGCAAGTTTAATCAAATTCTGTGCAGCTTTTAAGAGGAGATTTCGTTTAAAGCAAATTGTTGATGTCCCACAACGACGGACATCGAGTGATCCCAAAATTTCACTTTCAGCGCATAGGAGCCGCTCAGGTGAGCCAAAAAGACACTTCCACTTCCACAAAAATATAGACCCAAAACATATTTTAGCATCGCTGAATTTTGGTCTTCTGTTTTGTTGTTGTGTTGGTCTTCTCCATCTTAGAAAATATCAATCTGAACCTGCAACAACAACATAAGATGCACTTTTGTTTTTTCATTTATGAGCACTTTCATGAAAATGTGGTAGTATTAAACGATTGCAGACGTAACATGCAAATACATGTTACAGAACAGTAACAAGAGATTGTGTATTTTTTTACCCTGAACAAAATCACTATTTAAGCCTGTTAACTTAATTACTATAGTAATGAATAGTGTGGAAAAAATTAACGACAACACGTAGGAAAAATTATTATTTGTTATTACTTCAACGTTTCGGCTAACGCCTTCATCAGGATAACAATAACTTTTAAACATAAACAACAGAAACAACGTCACCATGAATAAGGTAACGTCAAAAAAAGCGGGAAAGTGCAGACGTTATGCATACTATTTATAACGTCAAAATGAGATAGGTACTGTTTCGGATATAAAATACAAACATTTCCTATAGCTTATTACAATAAAAAAACATGAATAGGAAAAAACGAAAAACAGTACCTACCATACAACTAGACATAAGTGACACATTAAATCTACTGTATAAAGTAGCTTAGAATTTAAACCTTCAGGAACATGAGTTCTAAGTTTATGTATCAAAAGGTTTCTTTGCACAGGCAATTTTTTTTTTTTTTTTATAGTAATGAATATAAATATAACATCTTTTTATGATTTCCATAAGCCAATTACAAAAAAAACAACAAAAAAAGTAACTGTATAAAACAGAATTTTGATCTCGGAAGACATTTAAATAGAGCTGTAAACTTAAAAATAGTGACCAATCATGATGGTAATGTGGTTAGAGCATCCCCTCTGTAGCTGGGAGGTCATAGGTACAATTCTTGGCTACGATGTTCGAAAGTCATAAAAAAACTACTTAACAGTATTTTATTTCTTTATCAATTTTAACAAGAGTTGTCAGAATGACACATATGGCCTCTACGCTCCCCTCACTCCCATCAAGGTCAATATGACCTTAACCTTCGACCAAGTGACCCCAAAAGCAATAGGGGTCATCTACTAGTCATGACTAATCACCCTATGAAGTTTGAGGAATGTGGGCCCAAGGGTTCTCCAGTTATTGATCAGAAACGAAGTGGTCTGCCAACGGACTGACCCACAGACCAACCATCCGACCAAAGGGGGACATAATGAGATAAAGTGCTGGGAAGCGGAAAATTGTACCCTATACATAGTGATCCTTTTGTCAAATGTACAGTATTTCTAATTATTTGGGTAAGTAAAATTTTATTATCCCTGAATTTTTTAAATACTTGGAATCTGTCAAAGGAATCATTAGTCTGCGTAGGGCACAATTTCTACTCAGCATACACTATCCAAATAAGGAAATACAAAAATAACAGCAGTTTTGTCCTCCAAATTAGGCAAAAGATTCTGCTAGCTACAGTTTAAAATGATGTCACATACCACATATGGCCACAATCTGTTAGAAGTATTTGTAGTGCAGCAATGATAGATATGTTTCCAAGTACATGCTTAGTATTTCCTATCACTGAGTTTCCCTTTAAAATACAGATTGAACATAGTCTTACTGTTGTCCCTCGTAATATATGACGGTGGTCCCAGATGGATTGCGTTGAAAACTCGTCTCAATTCTTTTAGCAATGTCCTCTGGGTAAGTTTGCCATTCTTCACTGTTCAACCACTGCCAGATGTATGCCTCTTCTGTGAAAGAAACAACAAAACCATGAGCAGACTAGAGGATATCATTTGTAACAAAGCAGTGGATTCTACTTTGGTCTTTACCAGCTAGGTTTTCTTCTGGATATATATATATATAGTCCAGTCAATTAATATTCACCAAGTCGTAAATTTATACATGAATATTCATGAGGTAATGGGTTGACATTGTTAAACTAGTAGTGTCAAATCAAATTAGACTGTGTGAAATGTTAAATCTGAACTTAAAACCTTTTTTTGCTACATAAACTGGGAATAAAAGCTTTCACATCTTATTTTCATCCTTTACCTTTGACCTCTGAGTATGACCTTGACCTTTTAGCTAGAAATCTGGTTACTGCACGGGACACTCTTTTAATTTTGAATAGTAATATATTGACTTTAACCCTTTCCCTCATAGAGGATACCATGAAAAGATCTATGGGAACAACATAAAACCAGATCAGCCTGCGAGTAACTCGCAGGCTGATCAGGTTTTATGCTGTTCACTGCTCCTCAGTGGTCTGGTAATGAGGATTTTACAATTAAATTTGGTAAGGTTTGAGTTTGGCTTTCTGCAGATCAGGCTTTATGTGGTACCTATTGAGCGCGTCAAAATGAGTCTATATGAGGGAAAGGGTTAAGGGATAATGATGTACACAGTGTAGCTCCCTATTCATAAAGTAAAGCTGGGATGTTACAAATTCAAATTGTGATGTACATACCAGTATGTAGCCCTTCTTCTGTGATACACTGCTGCTCCCTAGGACCAGGGAGACTTGATGCTGTCTGTTCTTCATTTCTAACATTCTTTCGGTTCAGGGCCATCACATCTACTTGATTTTTATCCGTAGCTTTTGCTTTCTGACTTGCAACTGTTTGAGCATTTTTTCCAGCTCCTACTTACAAAGAAAACAACAACAACACAATGATCACTTCAGTCGTAGATATATAGTTAAAGCTGTCTTTAGAAACAAGTATAGAAAACAAGAGATATTTGCAACTTAGGCTGCTAGATATGGGTATTTAATAATAAACACATTTGCCTCTAACTACAGGTGGTCTCTTAAACAGTTCTGATTTTCATCTTGATGCACCTGCTCAAAATAACTGCTTCCCACTTGTATTCATAACGTAAATGATATGTGGAATATTAATTTCATTGTCTTTTTGCTGATTTCTTCTAACATAAAAGACACTTCACCCTATTAATTTGTAGAACTGCAATAAGAATGCTTATGGTACATTCCTTCACTAGCAAAACAAGATAGACACCTGTTGGAAATATATACCAATTTCTTACTTCTTTAAATGAATAGTTATCTCATTATTTACATGTAGATGAGGCCCCAAAGGTCAAAATCAGCTACACAAAGATGAAAAAATAAATAATTGCACCTAATTACATGTACAAATATTTAAGTTTCAAATCTCCCTCAATATACTTTGGATATTTTCTGTAAATTCAGCTGAAAATTTGTTGGGGGGGAGAGACATACTGATAAATATTTTTTCAAGTTTCACAACAGTCAAAGCTCCAACAGAACACACATCTGTATTTAGGCTGAAAATGTTATGTTGGTCTCACTGTTGCAGAATATTTAAACTTACCCTCTTTCACAGTTTGGTCCAATGTTTTAGAGTCCTTTATATTTTTATCAGAAAGATCAGCTTCAGCAGCAGCTTTCTTGCTAAGTTCAGCATTCTTAAGGTTCATAGCCTCCTCAATTGTAAGACCTCTTGGAGATTGAGATCTTGAACTGTCATCATCATTTTTATTCTTGAAACTTTTTCTGTCCAATGGCTGGTCTGTCTGTCCCATCTCTTGTGCTTGTCTGTTTATAACACATAGATTCTTATTTAACCCTTTCCCTCATATAGACTCATTTTGACACACTCAATAGGTACCACATAAAGCCTGATCTGCAGAAAACCACAGTTAAACCTTACCAAATTTAATTACAAAATCCTCATTTCCAGACCAATGAGGAGCAGTGAACAGCATAAAACCTGATCAGCCTGCGAATTACTCGCAGGCTGATCAGGTTTTTTGCTGTTCGCATAGGTCTTTTCATGGTGTCCTCTATGAGAGAAAGGGTTAATGTCGCAGCAACAGTATTTCAATCCAGCTAATTACAGGTGGAGGAAGACCTTGAGTGCACAAAAACAACCAAGTATAACCACAGACAACCATAAGTCAACATGAAAGTTTACACACATGCAAAATCTGAGTGACACTGCTGGGACTCAAACCCACAGTGCTAAGTGGCTAAGTGATAGTAAGTATACCCACATCAGCCGTGGAGGCCCCTCTTTTTCCATTGTATAAAATAATGACGGATACTGATTTACAATAGCCAAATTCATCTCAGAAAAAGATTTGTACCCGTTTTCTGTTGTTTATACGAAACCGGCAGTATTTTTCTATGTATGCACCGTTTCAAGGTCAATGTTACCTTGCACAACTTGCAGCGCATTTCCAACAAACCAGTCTCGTTTAAAATTAATCTTATCTAATTTGTTTTCATGTTCATCTATTTTCAGATTTCAGTCTCCATTTGCTGTCTCTGGTCGGCGGAGAATTCCCAGGGAGGGAGGTTATGATATAACCTGCAATGCTTATTTTCACCCTGCATTGTTTTGAAGCTGTAGGGTCAGGTCTGGTGGGTCAAGTCTGACATGGGAGTTGGACCTCATATCAGCAGTCCCTCTTGTTCATACGAGGGACTTTCAAGGAGCGTTTCTTTTGTGATAAGTGATGGACCTTATGCTTGTAGGTCTGGTCTCCCCCTCCGATGTTTTCCCCCTGACCAAAGTAGAGACCATACTGCCACAACTGATGAGTTGGAAAGTGTACAACAACAAGGATGTGGTTTATTTGAATTAGTTTGTCATGTACATCATTAACCCTTTCCCTCATAGATGAAGCCATGAAAAGACCTATGCGAACAACATAAAACCAGATCAGCCTCGCAGGCTGATCAGGTTTTATGCTGTTCGTTGCTCCTCAGTGGTCTGGAAATGAGGATTTTGTAATTAAATTTGGTAAGGTTTAACTGTGGTTTTCTGCAGATCAGGCTTTATGTGGTACCTATTGAGTGCGTCAAAATGAGTCTATATGAGGGAAAGGGTGAAAGTGATATATGTATTTAAGTTCAGTGTTTTGTTGTGGAATTTTAGCCATCCTGCGATAAATCACGTTTTACAGCAACTATTACAGCAGTAAATATAAGATGTTAGAACGGCTTCATTTGTCTAATTTCATACCATATAAAAAGTAAGGTGGTGACAACTTACACTACTTCCAAATCAAAGGCGTCTGCTCCAAATCGATATGAGTTTTTCTTTCCATTGTCCCACCTGACCTGGTGAAAAAAATATTTAAGATGGATGAGTATACCTCAAAACCATAAAAAAAGATGGAAATAATCATCTTACTACATCAAAATAACATTCCACATGGAAAGGCAGGGCTTTTTTTCCTTCTATATTAGAGGCCGATCTTCGGTGACTTCCCAATCGTAAAAAGGCTATATTTTTCCCAATTTTGGCCAAAAGAATTCCCAAAATCTAATGATAAAATTCCCAATATGTTCCAACTATTTTTCTCCTTAAACCTATAAGCGAATATTTATTAATACAGAGAAAAAAACCCAGTAATGCAGTTGTTTCCGTAATGCACAAAATTATATGTCACTCTACACTGCATACTACTTAAAGTAAAGCACCTGCTGTTCGATGACCCAATCAACACGCATTCTAAGGCTCAATGTGGAATACTCGGATTTTATTGGACGACTATCATTTATCACACCTTCTACCGACTATTGTTTTACCTTCATTTAGAGAGCTGTTATGAAGTTGCGCAATCATCTCAGTCAATGGCGGTTGTTTGCGAAGATACATTAGCATTTTTATTGCTTGTTTATCTTTTTTAAAACATTCTGATCAGTTGTTCAGTTCACCAAGTAAGTTTTCAATACATAAACACATCAGTTATTTACCTTGATGTATAAATAACCAATTCCTTATTGCTAAGGAAAAAGTCAAAAACGTAGCCAAAATGAAACGTCCCCCAAACATAACATACTCAATTTTTTTTTTTTTAAATTTCACTTTTGATTTATTATTAGTCTTTTATACATGTAATATTTAAACATATTATATTTTTTTAATTTATTTATTTAACAATTTTAATTGAAATATTGTGAAAGAAAGTTGTTTTTTTTTTTTTTTTTAAAAACGTACCAAATGAATGTGCATTTACATTTAAAAAAACCTTTTTTATTTTAAAATTTAATTATTTTTTGTTACAAAATAACACCAAATCACACACACACACACACACACACACACACACACATATATATATATATATATATATATATATATATATATATATTTATTTATTTTTTTTGGGGGGGGGAATAAAATATTCAAACAGTGCAATATGTAATAATTTTCCCGAGCACTTTCGACTATACAGTCTTCATCAGAGGAGTGTCAGAATGACTATGAATTCAAAACATTAACTGTAAGAAAAATTATGACGTCATTAAGCACTTATGACGTTAATTATATATATGTTGCAAGTTTGTAGTCATCATTATCATTATTGAGTTATCATTCTTGTGTACTGCACTCAGACCAATGAGATCTATCTACTATAAATGTTTAAGGCAACACTTCAAATACTTTACAAGTTATGCACCACACAAGAATTAAATCCAAAAAAATAAACAAAGGGAAATAACTCCAAAAATACAACAGTTATCATTCTTGCACAATGCACTCCATGAGATCTTTCCATCTATGAAGTTTCAAAGCAATATCTCAAATACTTTTTATGTTATGCTCCTGACAAAAATAAAGACTGAGAATCAACAAAGGACAATAACTCAGGAGAAAAGAAAGTGAGAGTTATCATTTATGTGAACTGCACTCCTCTTCAATGAGATCTATCTATCTATAAAGTTTTAAGTCAGCACCTCAAATACTTTTTGAGTTATGCCCTGGACAAAAATTAAGACTGAAAATCAACAAAGGGCAATAACTCAGAAAATATGAAAGTCATGGTTATCATTCTTGTGCACTGCACTCTGCCTCAATGTGATCTATCCATGTTTTAAGTTTCAAGGTGATACCTCAAATACTTTTTGAGTTATGGTCCGGACAAAAATAAAATCTCAGAATCAACAAAGGGTAATAACTCAGAAAATACGAAAGTCATAGTTATCATTCTTGTGCACTGCACTCTGCCTCAATGTGATCTATCCATGTTTTAAGTTTCAAGGTGATACCTCAAATACTTTTCGAGTTATGGTCCGGACAAAAATAAAATCTCAGAATCAACAAAGGGTAATAACTCAGAAAATACGAAAGTCAGAGTTATCATTCTTGTGCACTGCACTCCACCTCAATGTGATCTATCCATGTTTTAAGTTTCAAGGTGATACCTCAAATACTTTTCGAGTTATGCTCCGGACAAGAAAGTGTGACGCCGACGACACCGACGACGACGCCGACGCCGACGACGACGGACAAAGTGATCCCTATGTGTCTGCCATGCTATGCAGGCGACACAAAAATTTGCCTCCAACTTAAGAGATTTGGCTCTATCTGGTGAATGCCAAAACATTTTTGCAGCTAGTGCTAGTCTTGGTGTTGACACCAAGGAGGAAGATTGTTTATGGACATTAGTACCATTTTAAAAAGTGCAGCGATTTGAACCAAAGACAGCTCTGTTTTATGTCTAGTTGTTATATCAATTCGTTTTGATTCTTTAAGATTCATAAGACTGTTAGAATATTACTGTGTATACATGTGAATTGAGTCTACCTTTTTCCCAAAACGCCCCGAAATCGCGTTTCAATTTCCCAAAATAGAAGGCTAAGGCCCCTTCCCAAATTTCGGAAAAAAAGCCCTGAAAGGTTTTCCTATGGGAAGAAACTACTAAGGAAACACTTGACTGTTGAACTGGTATCATGTACTTCTTACAGACTGTTAGGCAAACATTTTTTTTTCTATCATTATTAATGTTAATGTTGTAAACATGTACATGTGTTGTTGCTGTTGTTGTTTTTCTCTTTATGAACATTTCATAAGCCTTTCTTTAACATTGTAAAGTAGAGGAAGGGCTAACTCTGAGTTGGTAAAATTTGTAGTCCATTTCATAATGCAAAAATAGAGCAAATTAAACAAATATGCCATAAGTCTGGTTGTAGGTCCAATACAAATGTTTGTAACTTTGTTTATTGGGTTTAATGCCCCACCAATAGTATATCAGTCATTTGGCATCCTAATTATTTATCACAAAGCATACAGACTTGAAAGCACTATTCAGCTAATAAGCCCAAAACCAGATGAACATATCTTGTCCTGATGTACTCACAAAGATCGTATTAAGGCTATTATATTTTCATTAGAATGTCAATTCTCATAATCACATTAGCAAAGTTATAATCAACCATTACATTGACAATGCCGTTGTTGTCGACATTGAAGACGGTACCCAGTCCGCCTGCTCCGCCATCTTGGTCCGGATAACGCCAGTCTGGTCCTGAAACAATCAGTCAAATCCATGTGAGTGAACTTAACTGTGTATTTCTGATTTGATTCACATACCTGTGAACTCTACTGATTGTTGTAGTAAACTACCGGAATTTTAAAGGGGACAAAAATATACCGACAGGAAATTACATTCTACCGCTTTATTGATAAAATTGTGTAAAACAATCTAAACTGATATTTAACAAGAAAAGATTAAAACAAAATGTTTTATTGAACGGCTTATGATAAGCATACCGTCCCCCTCTTTTTTCTACTGTTTTTACCTTATAGTCTTACTTGTCTATGCACAGGACCTTCATATATTAAAATAAAAATGACCTCTCTAACTACCCCAAGCATTCTTTATATTACGGTTACATATTAACAAGATAAACATTACGCATTACTTATTTCACCCATCATGTAAAAATTAAACTATTATGTATAATTACAAACAATACAGAAGACATGAAATGTGCAATGTGCAGACCGACGAGCGAACGATAAGTAGGTCATGGCTTATATGTATAAAAGCATCATTAAAATACAAACATCTACTGACTAATAACTTATTAAATATGATCAATTACACTGGAAACTATATAAAAACAAATCATATTTAAACCCCAAAAAAATAGAAAAATTCGGTCACGAAAACTAATTTTCACATGTGCTAACGGAAGTATAAACCCATTTTAATTGGACATACTAATATATATACAGTACTTAACCCTTTCCCTCATAGAGGAAACCATGAAAAGACCTATGCAAACAACATAAAACCAGATCAGCCTACGAGTAACTCGCAGGCTGATCTGGTTTTATGCTGTTCACTGCTCATCAGTGGTCTGGAAATTAGGACTTTATAATTAAATTTGGTAAGGTTTAACTGTGGTTTTCTGCAGATCAGGCTTTATGTGGTACCTATTGAGTGCGTCAAAATGAGTCTATATGAGGGAAAGGGTTAATAACAGTAATGTATATACAGTACTGAATACCGTCCAGAAAATATAGGCTGGATCCAAAAGATTGGACTAGTTCTTCAGTGTCGCTTATCAGAGACCAATCTAACACTTGAATTAGGTAATCTAATAAACCAGTCAGCTAGCAGGTGCGCAACCTTGCCCTTATCAGATTAAACTTTTCAAATGTTTTATGACAGGGTTAGGGGGACCGTATGTTGTTTTAACAATTATCTGGTACTATGGGTTTAGTATTCAATGATTGATCAAGGTTATTGTAGGCACACTTGTAAAATCATATTGAATAGCCTGTTAGCTTTCAAGTATCAGAAAAATGAGAGCTATGATCCCAAATCCTAAGAAAGTAGAAAATGCTTTTTGCAAAATCTTTAGTACATCAAAAGCATAAGTCATGGGGGGTAAAATGATGAAAAAAAACACCTTAGTTGAAAACAGCATATCATCAGGGCCAAAGTTAGACAATATATTATGCATATAATGCTTTATGTGATATACATGAAAGATAATGATAAACAGGGAATAATTTTATAACAGCAGTGAAAATGCATGAATTGCTTCCTGTATAATTGAGTTGTTATTCATATCAGAGATTTGAATTACCTTGACTGACCTAATGTAACTTTGTGTTAATTTTTTTAAAGATTTATCAATTAAAATCCTAAAAATAACAGCTGCTGTATATTGCGCGATTTAAGAATCTCCCTCATAATGACCAAATCTCCCTCATAATCCGCAAAAATCTCCCTCATGAACATAAAAAATGACTCACAGGTATGTATTCATATCATTTCAAAAATCATATAAATAAAAGAAAAGAGTATTATCATGAATGAGTGATTTTATGATTACCACGGATATGAGAAACTACTCATCAGAATTGCTGCAAGTAAATTCTAACCAAGTTCCATGGAGACCAGGTCAAAGATGTGACGTCTAGATTGTTCAAATGTTATTTCTAATCTAAAATTTAATATGATGACCTAGTTTTCCAAGTAGTCAAAGATTTCAGGCAAACAAATAAACTTACTATACTGACTATATATATATGCATTGTTCTGACTTCCATGAAGATTAGGGTAAAACAGTGGACTTTAGAGGCTTCACAATGTTTTTTTTATAAGATTTTTCCTAGTGACCTAGTTTTTAAACTCATGCAACCCAGTATTAGAAATTATGTGGACAAATATTCTGACCATGCCTCACAAAAAATATGCCAAAACTGTAGCCTCTAATGTGTTCACAAGCATTTATTGACAATGGACAAAGCTCACCCTTATAAACCCTTACAATACTGTTGGCACCAGTGACTGCCTTTGCAACCAGTGTAGACCAAGATCAGCCTGCACATCCGTGCAATCTGATCTTTGTCTGCACTGTTCACTAACTATTCAATTTATTTT
>CM037783.1:8996827-9025200 GCA_021229015.1 Solen grandis
ACTTATTTAGTTCAAAGCATAGAAACTATGAATAATATTTTATTTGATATGAAAAAGATGTAGCCATACTAGCATGAATGACTTACAAAGGATTGGGTCATGTAATCAAACACTATGTTTTTCAGCTATTGATTGCTGTGGATTTGTAACTGAATCAGCTATGAAACGGAAACTATCAAGGTTTAAATCCAAGACCATGGCTAGCAATTCAGTTCACATAGACTGCTATCTAGAACAGCCTTTTGTGTGGGAAACATTACGACACATTTTTTTTCTGCCAATTTTTGTCTTAACCTTGCACACTAAAAGGAGAACAAGAGCAACACAGTGTTTATGGGATTTTATTTAAAAGGGGGAAAATTTGAGCAAAATGGACCCATCAGACTCTTACAAAATATGACCATTGATATCAATATGATTCATCTGCTCAGTAAATGGAATCATCAAATGAAAGTTAAAGAATTTTAGTTCTTTGAAACTCCTGTTATGGACCAGAAACATATTAATCTTTTAATTTCATATGTGTTATTCTTGTAATTTTAATGCTGATTTTGTAACTTTCTGTGACATATACCACCTATAATTAGGTAATTGTTGTGTTATATTAAAACATTTTCATAATCTTATTTTTCCCCAATTTTTCATTTTCCAATTAGAAAAGCCACAGGTTGAAAAAAAGAAAGAAAGAAAACACTGTAACTAAGTTTGAAAAATCTAGATTATCTAGATCTCAAGTTACTGACTGAGAAATAAGTGTGATGGATGGATGCACAAGATAAAAAAAAAAAATATTTTACAGAATCAAAAGGAAAGATAAACATTAACAACCTTGTGTACTGCACGCATCACATGAAGTAACTTCATTAAGGGCACCAATTGTATATTCCAAAGCTTCCTCTCTGTCTGGTACTGCAAAGTCACCGTCTTTGAGGAATGTCTCCTCATCCTGCTCATTCATTGTGACTGGGACAGTATTGTCAGAAATAAACTGAAAATGAAAAAAAAACTGTTTTTTTGTTTGTTTGTCCAAAGTATTGAAATTAACTTCTATGTACTGAATGGTTCATAATTTTGCAGGATCATTCAATTTTAGTAATATACCAAATTTTACATGTAATGGACAAATAAAAACTTAAATATATTCAGTTGAATATGTTATTATTATTATTTGTTTTAGATCTTCATTGCACTGGCTAAACAAAATACTTGTAATGTATTATCATTTGATACAACTTACAAGAGTACATAACAGCTGACAAGTTAAAATGTGAATCTTAAAATGTTGGGCAAAGGTTGATATCTTATGAAGTGTCCATTAAGTGTTAGTAGATATGTTTTTGTTTTTTTTACTATGATTTTGTAGTCTTTTTAACAACAAAGAAATTAATGACATTTCTTTTATTTAATATGGATATATTTGTTGGTACAGTTTTTTAAACTGGCAACTTGTACAAAATGTCATATAAAGTAATTACATATAAATGATATTGGGTACCCCTAAAGAAGTATTTTCATGTTATTACCATTTGAAAAAATATCTTAACATATATTTTTGGTATTTGACACCAGAATATCACAAAGATGGGTAGTAAAACTAAAGATGAGAGCAAGAGACACATGGCTCAAATTTTACCAGCCATAGTTAGTGATAAGTTACACTTAAGTACTTATGAGTGAATTTCATGACTCTTTGATTCTCCAATGAAAATGTCCTTTAATTTTGTCTTACCAAAAAGTGTTAAATATGAAGGTATTGGTTAATGTGAAAATAATCATGTATTTGTGTATATCTTGTTAAATATGAATATTGGAATTAAAGAAATACTTAGTGCTAAGTACAGAATTTAAACCTGGTCAGATTCAAATGATAACAAACCTGACATGTTGTTTGACGAGTCATTGCTAGCTGAGTTTTCTTATTATAGACCTTCTTGTACTCACTTGAGACCTCCACTGCTGTGTTTGGTGGGTGGGATTGGCAATCTTTGCAAGTCCAGATGGATCTCTCACTCCAAGACAACACACAGGAAGTGTACCATTACATGTCTCACTGGCGACACCTATTAATAGAATAAACAAGTTATCAGTTATTAATGCAATAACGAATATTTAACAAGACAATGAAAAGTCTTGATTTAGGTTTGATCATAGGTCCTGTATATAAAATAAGATAATTTTTAGAGTAGATATACAGTCAAACCTGTCTTAGTGGTCACTCAGGGGAATGAGATAAAGTGACCGCTTAACCCTTTCCCTCATAGAGGACACCATGAAAAGACCTATGCAAACAGCATAAAACCAGATCAGCCTGCGAGTAACTCGCAGGCTGATCAGGTTTTATGCTGTTCCCTGCTTCTCAGTGGTCTGGAAATGAGGATTTTGTAATTAAATTTGGTAAGGTTTAACTGTGGTTTTCTGCAGATCAGGCTTTATGTGATACCTATTGAGGGCGTCAAAATGAGTCTATATGAGGGAAAGGGTTAACAGAGGTGATCCCTAAATGGAGGTTAAACATCTAACAAATGCTAATTTTGTAAAATTAAGGGGCCGCTTAATACAGGTGACCGCTAGTAGAGGTTCAACTGTATACACAGTGTGCAGCATTGCCTGTAATACTTACATCCGAGTACTGAAACATCCAGGTTCTTCAGTAGTAACTTGCAACTTGGCTTTTTAGTGACATAAAATATGTCTTTTAGTTAACATTTAGTTTACACCAAATCATTGATCTGTTGTTTGAGCAGTTAAAGAGAAATGCTTAGACAGAAGTTTGATGAAGCTGCCAAAGTAACTTTGGTGAAATTTTACATGAATTGCAATAAATCAAATGCAAAAATAAAATGTGTTTAGCTCATGGGAATGAATGTACTGCTTACAATTTGCCTCTAATCAAAGTTCATGATTTTTACCTCTTTAGAATATAAAAAGTATAACGGTGATAATCAAATAATTTTTACCAAACATTGTTGATATTTTGACAATAATTATACTTTCTGTTTATAAAGTATTTGTTATTTAATTAAGGTGTCTCACACTGAGAAGAAAATGAATTGTCAGTTTGCTTTTGAAAACTATATACCATTCATAAAATTGACATTGCAAATGAATGATAAATTTTGCTTGTTGAAATTTCAGCTTCTCCGATTTAAACTTCACAGGTAGATCCCAGATAATTGTTTAACTCTGCTTAAAGCAACATAAGCCATTCCATTTTCAAAAACTGTGCTGCCAATATCAATACAAACATGGTCAAGAGACAAGCCCCTAACTTGACGAATGGTACAAGCCCAGGCTAGAGTTAGAGGAAACTGAGACCAGATAATTACTCATCCTGCTACTGTTAATGTATGCTCTATTCTGTTGATGCTTTTGGCATTACGCTCTGCAAGTTGCAAAGTCTGACCAACTGTTTCCTTGTCAAAAAGGACATTCAAGGACATAATATTACCAGCTGAATCAAAATGGAATGAGTGCACTGAGCCGATAGCTCCACTGACAAGGCCACCAGTTGTGTTAATATTGCGTAAAAGCACAACTTGCGCGCCAACTCACAATTGTAGTGTTTTAGGAAGACCACCAGCATTATGATCATCATCAGGTATGTACTTATACATCAGAAACTTCAGCACCATGTTCTTAGTCAGTGTTTCCAAAGAAATGGTTGGCAAGCAGCTGATACTTATTGGAATTTAAAGATTATATATGTTGTGAATTGTATTCATTTACATCAGAATGCAATGGGAAAATGTGTAAAATATTTCGAGTGAGCTCCTGGTCAAAGTTAAGTCTAGATAGGAGAAGAGTGGTATCATCATTTGATAGAAAGCCTACTGTAGCTTTATTTAAGAGCTTTGCATAAATGCTATCACTACTTTGTCTCATATTCTGTGTCAGAAAAAATGGTTTGAATAACTGCCATAAATTAGTTAATAATGAAAACAAACCCTCCATTTACTGGCCTCGGCTGAAAGAAATCCCCAACAACAATCACATTCATATTGCCAAAAGTATATTCATTATTTTTAACTCAGAAAGTCTCCTACTGTCATATGTTAACATTGTATCACTCACCATACTGATCTTATCAATACTTATTGTAGTTACAGAACAAAATTTTCTCTGCAGTTTTGGACATTGCATACATATTCATGATGGTATCTTCTGGCAGGGATTTGAAGGAGACTATGAATTGTACTTCCATGGGTGTCCCTAGCAGCTGTTCCTGTTGGAGCACAAACAACAACAGGTGATATGCCTATATGAGAACTAGAAAAAAATTGTAAATATGCAACAATCACTTCAATATAAATGATTTCCCTGTGCCAGCACCTCCAGTAAGAAATGAAAAAGTTCTGAAGTCTTTTCAATGTCGTGAAAATGCAACTGGACATGGTTAACAGCTTGTTTGTTTGTTTTTTGGTGTGTTTTTTTTAGGTTCCTACATGGGATTCCCTATTTATTGTCCACGTAATAGGTGCAGTTGAGGCCGGGGATCCATCCTCAGCTGACCTTACAAAGTTGACATACATTTAATTAATCAATGTGAAATATTACAGGAACTAATGAGTCTCTAATTATAATAAGTATCATGTGTGACTATGTGTCGTCACGGGTATAAGTACAATCTCTGACAACTGTGTCAGGGTGTCAACTCTTTGGCTCAGTGATTAGAGCATTGGGCTATCATGCCGGCGGACCGGGTTCGATTCCGGGCCGGGCCGTGTTTATTACACATGTAAGGACATTAATTTTATAAGAGTTTGTGCATACAAGAGAAAAAGAACAACAACAAAATGGTGTGGACAAAAAACAAAAGAAGGTAAAAAAAGTGATGTTATGCACCGATTATGACCTAATTTTCTATTTTACTTTAGTCTTTATTTATATTCAAATTGTGCTTTTTTCATTGTAAAAATATTAACATTTCTTTCTGATATTTGCTTTTTAGATCATATACATCAACTATTGTCATACTATAATTTTACATATAAAATCTGTACTATATCTTGAGCATATCATAAAAGAACAGTAAATTTATTCCATTCAGAATTCCTGTTTTTTCTGTCTCTGTTTTGGTAAGAAATGATTAATATCTTAAATCTTCTTTCCAGTGATCAATAGATAATTTTGTTTGTAAGACATCTCAAGTAGTATAAGTTTCTCTGTTTTTGTCATTTTATCCCCAATGTTAAAAATAAATTGCTCTTCTGTGAAATTTATTCCAACATTTTTTCTTTTAACCATATTTTGAATGTTGATAAAATTCTTTTGTTTGAGGGCAAGACCACAACAGATGCATGCTGGTTTCAGGTTGGTTACAGGAAAGACATAGTGTGTTCTCTACATGTTTCATTTTAAATAGATATTCCCTTGTAGCAATAAGCCTGTGGTTAATTCTGAGTTGAAACCATTGGAGGGATGTATTGCATTGTCGTTTAAATGGAGTTTCATATATCTTTTTTCAGGTTTCTTAATTAATGTAATAATGGTTATTCCATTTGTGAAATAGGTTTATCACCGTTATGAAAGAATATTTTATATTGATTTTTTTTATTGTTTTCCACTCATTAGAAAAGGCTGTACATAAAAGACTAAAACTGGGGAGGGTATCTTACTTACTGCATTAATATTGTTTTTCTTTAAGTGTGTTTTGACAGACTTAATCAAACCATAATATTTGATATAATTCATTTTAATGTCAAAATTAGCTGTTTTTGAACAATGATAAGTAATTATTGTTTTTATCAAATGTCATTAATCAAGTTGAACTTTTTGTCATATCAGTTTTTATTTCAAATTCCCTGTTATTTGGGGCCTTAGAAATGATATCAGAACATCCCTCCAAAATATGTTTTTCAATTTTGTTGCAGTATTTGTGGCATATGCCTGTCCTTTAATTAAAAGATCAACAACAAATATTTTATTAGAAATAATATTTTCAATTGAATTATGTTTTTCTTTAATGAATTTAAAAAGCCAACTTAATTCTGAGACTAAATTCAAATAGCATTTTTAGCCCTTCCTCACAATATTCTTTTGTTAATATATTTCTTTTAACTTTATCAGGTCCATCCCAAATACATTTGTAGAATTCTTGTTCTAAGTAACTGAATATATTTCCTGAGGACTCGGAAGGGATACAAACAGATAAGTAAGGATTGGTAAAATTAGAGTTTTTTCCAGTCGGAGAGATATACCATTTCTTCCATGCTTTAATTATTTTGTCTATCCTTAATAGTTTGTCTTTAAATATAATAAATGTAATTCTGTTTAAATCTACATCAAATGTGATGCCTAATGAATTAAAATGTGTTTTGTCCCCATAAAAGCTTCCATTTGGTTTTTATGGTTTCACTGCTATACTTATTTTTACCTATCCAAACTACTTGAGTTTTATCAAAAATAACTTTTAAACCTGAAAGGCTTGTAAAGTATGTAAGCTCATTTAATGACTCATTCAAAGATTGTGAAGATCCATCTAAAAACATATTCATGTAATCTGCATATTGAGACAGTTTATGTTCTTTGTTATTTATATTCATCCCTTTTATATTCTTATTTTTCCTAAGTTTTATTCCCAATATTTCAGCACAAAGAATGAAAATATAAGATGAAATGGAATCACCTTGACGGCAACCTCTGCCTATGTAGTTTGACAAATTTCCAGCTTGAGCTACTGCAAGATTAGCATTTTAATTCAAGACACTTAGACATTTTATAATTAATTGACCAAATCTGAAGAAATGTAAGACTTTGCAAATAAAATACCTGACCGATTCAAATGCTTTTTAAAAATCAACAAAAAGTATATTAAGTGCAGATAAATTATTTTCTTCTGTATATTTTCACCTATATATTGTCCAGGTATAAATCCTGTTTGGTCATTATAATCAGTGTAGGTACTACAGTTTTGATTCTTCCTGCTATAATACTGCAAGCTACATGCATTTTGTAAGCACAGTTAAGAAGTGATATTGGCCGTTATTTTTTTCATGAATAAATGTGATTTTTTTTCCTTTGTAATGCAAGTTATAATCCCTAGTCTTTGTGTAAAGATTGTTCCCCTTTTTCATACCCATAGTTAATTGATCTAACTAAAAAATAACCTTATCTGTTCCAAAATACCTTAAAAACTCTGAACTAAATCAATCACTTCCAAGAGATTTGTTATTTTTCATTTTCTTCAAAGATATACTAGCTTAAAAAAAAGTAATTTTTCCTTCTAATTGTAAAGATTCACAATTATCCAATTTCTTAATATCTGGCAATGAGGCAGCTTGTTTTTGACATGGCGCCAGCATGAAGTATCATTTCCTAAACTCAGAAGCAGACATAACACAGCTTAAACTATGCAGTTTAAGGGTAACTTCATTTTGGCTTCTTATAGACACTCCTCATCAGTACTAGAAAGGATACTTGCACAGCTGTCATTAAAAGACATTGATGGAAGATTGGCACATTGGTCATTACCTTCATCATTACGAGGTTCACAGGAGTTATCTGACAGTTCTGCTTCACACATGTGTAGTCTCCTCACAGTAGTCTCCTCAACTTCCTCTGTTAGAGAAATAAAAATGTGATTTGTTGTGATCAAAAAAGTAGTCTTTCTTTGCTTGAAATGCTAACTGAGCCGACTCAAAACCACTCAACAAATAAACTTCACGTCTATGTGGAAGAAACATTAACATCATGCTGTAAAAGTATTCATCAGAACCAACAGCAAAGCATGAATAGCAAACAACTTTTTTTTTCTTCAGAAAGCAAACATTGTAATTTGCAACTCTTATGCCTAGGTTCTGGAAGTTTAATAAACCAAGATGCAAAGCAAAACAAACTAAAATCTTCCAAACATGAGGGTCTGTCATGATAATAATGACACAATAAGGTTGTGTCTGAATTCTTCAGTGTCTTCATCTTCCATGTTTTCAAATTCATCTACCGTCCCCAGTGGCTGAGAGGTTAGAGCGTGGGGCGGTAGGTCGTGGGTTTGATCCCCGGCTGCGACATACCAAAGTCATCACAAAAGTGCCAATGGTGCACAATATATGCCGCCACAAAATATAAAGATCAAGATTACAGAGGTTCTGAACTCTTGCAAAAATCAACAAGGCAGTCCAAAGGACAGCTATATCCCCCGCCGCTGGCCAAATATTAGAATTTGTTTGGTCATAGGATTATGTTCACCTTAACCTGGCATGGTTGTAGCAGACATAGAAGATCAGTT
Source organism: Solen grandis (assembly GCA_021229015.1). Taxonomy (NCBI): domain Eukaryota; kingdom Metazoa; phylum Mollusca; class Bivalvia; order Adapedonta; family Solenidae; genus Solen; species Solen grandis. The sequence goes on from CM037783.1 coordinate 9,005,052, forward strand.
TAAGACAATTTAACTTTCCGGAGTTATGTATGAATCTTAGAATTCGGAGGCACATATATTAAAAGTTTACTGACAAGTTTTACATGGGAAACAGTACAAAAAGTGAACATCAATGAAGTATAGGATGTGTTAGGTAACCACAAAATACATGTGTAACTCAATTAAAAACTTTATATATCATGACATAATTTGTATGATTGTGAACATGACATACTATTATTTACCGAGTACAATAAATCACTGTGGAAGTGCAATCCAGGTCAAGAAGTGGTCTGTGTAAGGCAAGGGGAACACTCCTGAATGAGATATCGAGCGGACACGAAAACAACATATGACCTGCAAGTATGACCTTGACCTTGAGCCAGCGTGACCGCCTCATGCCTTCTGCACATCAGCTCAATGAGGTTAACAATTTAGCCGAGTTTGAAGAAAATGTGTCCAAGCGTTCATGAGATATGGAGCGGACACGAAAATGTTTCGGACACACTGACGGACGGACGGACGGACGAAGGGCATTCCTATAACCCCCCTCCCGCTTCGCGGCGGGGGATTAATGAACCAGAAAATTCCTGCTTCATGCACATCTACCCATTACAATAATGACATTGACCAATTTTCATAAAGATCCATTCAGGAACTTAAGCGGAGTTGCGTTCACAAGGCTACAATAGCTGCAATATCAACCAGCTACAGATACTTTCGTTTCAAGGGACCCTAACCCTCTTGCAATGAACCAGAAAATCGCCGCTTCATGCACACCTACCTATTATAGTTATGACATTGACCAAGTTATGATAAGATACTGTTAGAAACGTAGGAGGAGTTACGTTCACAAGAAATGTGGACTGACAGACAGAGATGACAACGACAATATACGACCGCCTCCAGCGGCATATAAAAAATGGTACTGTTATAGCTCCCTTGCTTGGAGCTCAGCATATAAGGGTAGATGCAGGACTGGTTTGCCCGGTGTCAAGATAATGTGACTGGGTGTGATATCATGCCACATCATGTGGCGACATGTCTACGGTGTGATACTGCAGTGTGGCAGCACTATAACTGTCTCAAGTAGACATTTTCTCCAAATGACTGAAATACTGCAACAAACAACATCAGCAACAACAAGTTCATGTAAAGGCTTTAACATTTTTCACCATTTATGAAGTGGCCAAGTGTTAATGTAAACAAACTGACATGAAGCAAGTAACAGTTGCAAAGACCCAATTTAGAATGCTACCTCCTGAGAATTCATTTGACAATGTTTTAAAACACAAAGACCAATTTTCAAGAGTCTAACATTCTTTGGAGTATTTGGATTTTTATCGAAGTATGTCATGAATCACGGAACCCAAATCATTTTTCAAATCATCTGGTTCAGATTTGCACAGACAGAACACACATATGATAATATGCAGCACCATCAGCATTTTGTATTATTTGTATATCCATATTATAAAATATTAGCCAGGCCTTTTTATGGTGTTTTGGGGAAAGGTGGCTGGTCCTTTTAGGAGGGAAAATATGTCGATTAGAGGAAAATTAACTTATGAAGAAAACATTAAAATAATACACTATTTATGCTGTAACTGAAACACACTTGTTTATTTTTTTTTCATTTTATAACTAAATTTACAATAATATGTCTGTTGCTTTCCTTGCGTGTCATTTTTTTTTAACTAAAATATTTTTTTGTAAGGGGATTTTTTAGACTGAATTGGGGAAAAACGTATACTTTTTTATGAGAGGAATGGGGCCGAGTATTGTCCCCAAAATTGGCATAACAAGAAATGTTTGTGAAACATATATGCCCCCCTCATATGCCATAATATGTATATAGCTATATTACATGCAGTTTGCCTTCATAATGTTGGCTTGTCACAAAAAATTCTCAAACTTCAAAAATTTGAGTGAAAATATAATGTGCTAAAATGTGGAACTAAACATTTACTGAAATAGATGGGCTGGAGAAATATTTACACAAGTCCACAAAGGTTTAAGTGAAAGAACATTGTCAGTTATAAACAAACAAAACATTAAGACTTAGTGCTCTAGGTTTATTATAAAAATTAACATCCACAATAATGAAAGAAAATGATACATCATCCTTCAAATATCTCAAACTTTGTGACCTTGACCTTTGAGGTATTGACACCAAAATTGATAGGGGTCATCTACTAATCATAAGCAACAACCACATGAAGTTTGAGACTTAAAGGTCAAATAGAACTTCAAGTTATCACTCGGACAAGGTCTGGTATTATACATACACAACATGTGACCTTGACCTTTGAGGTAGCGACACCAAAATCGATAGGGGTTATCTACTAATCGTGAGCAACAACCACATTAAGTTTGAGACGTAAAGGTCAAATAGAACTTAAGTTATCACTTGGACAAGGTCTGGTCTACCGACAGACCGACGGACCGACTGACCGACATTAGCAAAGCAATATACCCCCTCTTCTTCGAAGGGGGCATAAAAAAGGCCTGTTAGCCCTCCAATGTCTGAGCACAGCAATAATATAATCACTGACATAAGCACTATGACGGTCACGTTTGGTTACATAAAACCTATCCTTTCCTTTAGAATCAACATCAATGTCTTTGGTCAGAGTTGTATGAGAACACTTTCTTGGAAAACCAAATCTACAGCCTGACCTACCCTTTGTATAGTATGGTGAGTGAAAATAAGTCTGCAATTTATTTTACTAGAGCATGAAGTTCCGGGTCAATATTTTCATCAGGAATAACTGACGACACTGTTTTCTCTATGCAAGTCATCACCTTAGGAGAAGATTCATCATCAATTACATATCCATACATAACCCAAAAATATAGGACACACCTCTGAAACATAGGATTTTCTTAACAGAAATAAAGAAAAAAAAGAGGGCCATGATGGCCCTGAATCGCTCACCTGATTATAAATGAGCAACATATGTTTGCATTTTTTATATTGACCTACTTTTTGACCCCACATGACCCAATTTTGAACTTTATAGAGACAAACATTCTGACCAAGTTTCATGAAGATTGGCCTAAAAATATGGCCTCTAGAGTGTTAACAAGCCAAATTGTTGACGACGCATGACAGACGACGGACAATCACAAAAGCTCACCTTGAGCACATTGTGCTCAGTCTAAACTTACCATATATATTCATTACAGGTTTCACGTCTGTTAATATCAATAAAACTGTTTAAATTTCTTAATATGTTAGTTCTGTTTGTCTAAGGATTCTTTAAGGTTTAAACCAGTGAATCGTGATCCGATCTGTGAATCGTCAGTCCCGGACCGTAGTAGTATAGGTATTGAGAGTGTCTGGCTCACTGCGGGTCTAACACACTTCAAAATCCAGGCGCGCTACCACGCGCCTGGCTTATCATGTGTAAAACCCCCAAAAAGCATACACTCTCAATACCTATACTACTAATTAGTTAAAAAAATCAAAAAAATCACACCAATGTAAACTTTAAAAAAAACAACAATGAAAAAAATAAAGAAAATTATGTTTTTTTCTGAACCATTTTTTTACATTAATCCTCACTCTGAATATGGAGGAGGGTTTCTAACGTATTATAAAAATTCAATATTATACAGTTTTTATATTTTTGGATATTATCTCCATTGCTTCTTGTCTTCCCTGTTCTATTAATTTTTATTTCCATCTGTTAAAGCTTTAGAGATTAAATTTTTTATACTATTTAATTTACTGTTAGCAATAGTTTTAATATTATCATGTTTTTTAATTTTATTCATAAATCTAAGCCTAACAATTTTTATAGAGGCTCCAATACCTCCACATGTAATGGCAATAATTTCAAATGGTAATAGAACAGGAATAACCACTCCAACAATTCCTATAATTACACTAGCAGACATTAAAGCTGTGTCTACTCCATCTGTTATATTTATTCCTCTTTTATATTTTTTATATAATGCTTTACGAGTATCTCTCTCATTAATTAATGTTTTTTCAATCTCTGAGATTTTTTGTAATCTATAATTTTGACTTGGTTCCTGGAGTTCGCTACGGACAAAGTCAGGTTGTGAATCTAGTATTTCACTATTTAAATCAGGGTATAAATTTGGGGCCGTTGGTTGCTTCATTTTTAAATATATTATTTGAATTCAAACAATAACGAGGCAACAGTATTAACTACAGTTGTATTATCTACCAGACTAACAAAATTAATAACACTTCCAGCCTCAACTAAAAAAGGGCGTTCAAAATTCTCATGTTTTGCTGTTGTTGTTTGTAAAGTAATATCACACCCACTTAAACGCTCTCCATCAACCAACACACCAACTCGCACTTCACCACTTGCCCTTTTACTCGACAGACCAATACCAGTAATATAACCACGCCTTATCACAACATAACCAACATCTTTTTCTCTACCGGCATTTCCAAATGAAAACACCTTACTTTTAAATAAATGACCTTTTATTTCAGCACTTATTGTAATGTTTTTTAAGGATTCCTCTATTCTTTTTACCACAAGGTCTAATTTTGTTAAAGTGTCAAGTAATTCTCTATCTAAATTTGACTTTAAATTATTAAATAATTTACTTTCTAAATTTGATTTAAATTTTAAAATTCTATTAAAAAAAAACACTTTTTAGATGATTTCTAAAACACAACTCATTGATAATCCATGATTATCTATTTTTTGTCCTTTTTCATCACGAACACTTATATTTAATTCAGAAATATTTCCTATAGTTAATTTTTTATACTCTGGATTACTAAAGTTTATATTAACAATATTTCCAAATTGATTACTCTCAACAGGAATAGCACTAAGAATATTACTAGGTGCACCATCAAAGAAATTATAAGTATTATTTATTTGTTCAAGGTGGACATATAATTGTTTATAAGGAACTAAATCTATTGATTGTTCACCATAGCATGGGAGGTTAAGAAGAGGTGAATTTTCCAAATAATGACTCTCTTTAAATCCTAACATTTTTCTTAATTCTTTGGTTATTATTAATCCATAGGTTATATCACTAACTGAACTTATTGTTGGGTATTCTTCTGCTTTTAAACAAGCAATACCATTTTTTTCATCAACAGTTAATGTTATTCTGTTGTCAAAATTTTTAAATACATCAACTATTTGTTGAAAATTATAAAAACCATCTGAAATTATTTTTTTGGGTGGTGGGGATTTACGAATGTTAGTATCAATCCATTGTCCAATTAAATTATACCAACCCATAGTATAAGTAAAACCTCTCAATCCAATTTTCTTATCTCCATGTTTATTATCTATATATTGTTGCAGGTTTATAGGTTTATTAATATTAGAAATTATATGATTCATTTTTATTGATAAAAAATAAATTTTAATAAAGTTCCAGCAGTTCTCTAGATGATTTCTAAAACACAACTCATTGGTAATCCATGATTATTTATTTTTTTACCCCATTCATCACAAATACTTATAGTTAATTCAGAAATATTTCCTATAGTTAATTTTTTATACTCTGAATTATCAAAAATAATATTAACAATATCTCCAAATAATTTATTTTCAACAGGAACAACTCCTAAGATTTTACTAGGTGCTCCATTATGAAAATTATAAGTACTATTTATTTGTTCAAGGTGAATATATAATTGTTTATAATTACTAATAATATTAGCTTTTATTTTCTCTTTTTCCATTCTTTCTCTTTCTAATCTTTCTCTTTCTCTTTCTAATCTTTCTCTTTCTCTTTCTATTTTCTCTTCATATTCTTCTCTTTCTCTTTCTCTTTCCATTCTTTCTCTTTCTACTCTTTCTCTTTCTCTTTCTACTCTTCCATTTTTTCTCTTTCAATTCTTTCTCTTTCTCTTTCTATTTCTCTTTCTAACTCTTCTATTATTTCTCTTTCTCTTTCTAACCCTTCCATTTTTTCTCTTTCAAACTCTTCCATTCTTTCTCTTTCTCTTTTTAATCTTTCTATTTCTCTTCCTATTTTTTCTATTTCTCTTTCAAACTCTTCTACTCTTTCTATTACAAACTCTTCTATTATTGCACTTTCTAACTCTTCTAATATTTCTCTTTCTCTTTCTATTACAAACTTTTCTATTCTTGCTCTTTCTAACTCTTTCATTCTTTCTCTTTCTCTTTCTCTTACAAACTCTTCTATTCTTCCTATTCTTTCTAACCCTTCCATTCTTTCTATTTTTTCTAACTCTTCTATTCTTTCTCTTTCTCTTTCTAACTCTTTCATTCTTTCTTTTTTTAACTTTTCATTACTATATTCTATAAATTCTCTTTCTGCCTTTCTAAGTCCTTTTATTGTCTCTCTTATTCTCTTTTTCATTTCCTCATTTTCTGTTAGTTTTAAATCTTTTTCATACTCTTCTATATGATTTTTAAATGATTCTATTACTGATTCTAAATCACCTACATCTCTTTTTTTTAAATGTTTGAGTGGAGAATTTGAAAAACCCATTATTTGAATATTTTCTATATTATACCATCCTATAGTATAATTAAAACTTTTTAATCTAATTTTCTTATCTCCATGTTTATTATCTATATATTGTTGTAAGTGTATAGGTTTATCAATATTAGAAATTATATGATACATTTTTTACCGATAAAAAATGATCCCTGAAGCTTTTAAATATAATGAAGATGTTAATTATTTACATGGAGGAGTGTTTAAAAAAAAGAATATTAACATTATAAAACAAGAAATAATAATTTCATCAGATGGAAAAAGTTTTAATGCAAATTTCCCTAATATATTTGAAAAATATTTATTACCTAAAGTTACATCAGAAGAAATAGTAGAAAGGTGGGAAAGTGATTGGATGTTATTTTGGCAGAATCAATTAAACTTTGCTATTTGGTGTTCAACTACAGGTTGTGGAGTTGACATAAAAAATCATATAAATGCGGGAGGATTAACAGGTTCTTTATTCTTATTCCATATTTACTATCAAACAAGAAGAATATTAAAAGAAATATCTATTCCTCTTAAACAAGATGAAAGTTGGAATGCTTTTAAAAATATTTATAACAAAGAAGCTTATGAAAGAATTTGTAGTGAGTTTAATGTAGATCCTAATACAGATTGGAGACATAAAGAAGATGGTGGTGGTCTTGGTTATGTATATACAAAAGATTTAAATGTTTGGAAAAAAACTTATTTTAAGGATAATTTTCTTTATGTTTTTGATTTATCTGTTTTTAGACTATATAGATTTATTTTTGGACCTGGAGGTCCTGTTAAAGGTAAGTCTTATACAAAAAACATTTCTATTGATTATATCCAACAACCAGATGAATTTAAAAACATGTGGACAACTTTTATTCTTGATGAGTCAAAAGGTTTTACACAAGCAGGAGTTGAAAGAATTAATGAGTCTATAAGAACATATTGTTGGGCTATTCTTGGAGCGCAAGGTCTAACAAAAACAGATATTTTAGGAACAGGAATGGCATTTGATGCTCAAAAACAATTTTTAGCTAACATTGAAGATGTTATAAACAGTCCAGTTGATATACCTACTCAAATAACAAATTATGAAAATGTATTAAAAAATGCAAGAAGTAAAGTTGATTATGTTTATGGAATAGGATTATATATGTCTCCTAGTGATATGGAATTAAGAATTGGAACAATACAAGATTATAATAATGAAATTGTAATTGCAACAGAAATTCAAACACTTGGAATAAATAATGAAATAAATAATCAACCTGTCCCTACTACTACACAACCCACAGATATAAGTGGTACACCAACAAAAAAATCTTTACCAGAACCTACGGACGAAGTCCGGACTAGTAAACCAATAAAACCTATTGAAATCATTGAAACAACGGATGAACATGAAGATGATAAAACAGCTATTATAATAGGAAGTATTACAGCAGGACTTTTAGCTTTATTTATTTATGAGTATGTTCTCTAACGGGTAACAGCTGTATATATCATTCCTACAACTAAAATTAACAAAGCCCATAAATTATTTCCAAACCATGCAACAACATTTCCTGTTGTTTTTAATAACCATCCTACAATAGCTCCAATAATACCAGGTAATGCTTCTACCGCTTTTCCTGCAAGTTTTGCTAATAGTTTAGCAATATTTGATAATTGTTTTTTTATCCAATCTCTTACATTTCCTCCTTTCCCAGGAGGTTTAGGTGTTACAGTTCCACCACCACCAGGAATAAAAGTCTCAACAATAACACCAATAATCATTCCAAAAGCAGTTAAAATACTAACAATTGTAATCCCTTGTTCTCTAAATAAAGTTTTTATTCTTTCTGCTAATGTTGTATCTTCATTTAATACTTTATGTATTGTTTCTTTTATTCTATTTATTTGAGTTCTTAATTTATCTCTATTAATCTCAATTACTTCTAATATTGCACTTTTTTAAAAAAGCTAATTGAATTGTAAGTTCTTCTCTTACAGTAGTCATTGCTTTAAGGACTCCATCCATTTCTCTTTTATTTAATTTTTTTTCCTTTTAATTCCAATATTTCTTTCACTAGTTTCTTGCTGCTCTAGGTAAATCAGTCATTTCTATATTATCAACATTTGGAATGTTTCTTTCTGCATTTTGTAATTTTTCTTTGGCTTGTTTTGATAATGGTTCATAACGTATATTCAACAAGTTTCTAATTGCACCTCTTCCAATTTTAACCTCTAAAGTGTTCAAAGATATAAAACTATTACCTTTAGTAAGTTTAATAGGTTCTTTACCTGGAACTTTTAAATATAGTTTATTATCTATAACTTCAAAGTTTATAATATCAATATATTCTGATTTTTCTCCAAATTTTTCTTCTAAATATTTAAAATATTTATCAACCATATCTTTTCTCTGTTCTATTATTAATTGTGTTCTTGTATTATCCTCAATATGAGTAATTTGACTTTGTCTATCATTATTTATAAGAGGAGTTTCATAATCTTCATGTTCATCATCAACATCATCATCATAATCATCATAATCATCTTCATCAAACACAGGATTTTCAAAATCATATCCTCCTTCTGCCATTTTTATACGGATTTTATCCGGCTGCGGAACGGCTGTATAACACTGTGAAACATTAAACATTAAAAATTTCCTCTAAAAAATGTCGGCTTACGGAGAAAAACTAAACCCATACAGAAGAATAAGAGAACCTAGAGGTATTAGAGGTATTCGTCAAACTGTTGTAATAAGCAATAATCCTTCAACTATTGATCAAAATGAACAATTGTTAGTAAGATTTCCTAATCTAAGTGGTAATGATGTTATTGTTCCTGGAACAACAAGATTAGCATTTGAAATTGAAATCAAAAGTGATAGTGATGCAAATGCAACAATATATCCAAATATAGGAAGATCAATAATTAAGAAAACAACAATGAAAATATCAGGAAATGAAGTAATGTCAATTGATGATAGTGATATATTTCATTGTTATACAGATTTATGGAAGTCTCCTACAGAACGTGAAAATATGGCATACCAAGGAATTGGTAAAATAAACATGTTAAGACATAGAGTTGGAGCTGGTAATGCTTCTTCAGATAAACAAGATGAAGCCATTGCAAAGGCATATGGAAATAGATTTTGTATTCCTTTAGATTTTGAATTATTAGAATCACATATGCCTTTTTATCAAGCTGGTCTAGGAGATAGACTCGAATATGAACTTACATTCAATGATTATAATAAAGTAGTTAAATCTACTGACAAAAATGCTTCTTACGTTATTAAGAATATTTGTTTAGAATTTGAAAGTGTTTCTGATGTTGAATTAGCTAGAATAATTAGAAATAGATTTAGTGGTAAGATGGTTATTTTATATGATAGAATACTTAGACATAGGAAAATAATAAAAAATAAATCTGATACACTTTGGAATATTAATCTAAATGTTCCAGCTAAAAGTATGAAAGGTATTCTAATGTTATTTGAAGATCCGGATAGAACATCAACAGAACATTATTTTAATCCTGAAATAACAAAAGTAGAAATAACAATAGAAGGAGTTCCAAATCAACTATACAGTCAAGGAATGAAAGCTTATCAACAGTGGGATGAGATAAATAAATTCTTTGCTTTTAATTCAAAAGATGATAAAGAAATTATTAAGATGATAAAAAAATTAAATTTTACCTATACAACATTAGAAAAATATCTAACAACCAATTATGCATTATGGTTAGATTTACGTTCAACGGATGATAACTCTCTACATGGTTCAGGGAGAAGAATTGAAAATGCATCAGAAGGTATAACTATACAAATAACAAAAGACGCAGGATCGGATGAGCCAATAAATGTTTATCTATTTGTTATACAAGATGCACAAATTAATTTTGATGAGGGTAGATTTAAATAATTTTTTAATAGTGTTTTATTTTTTTTTCTACTATCAATAAAAGTATTTATAGTACTGATAACAAAAACACCAAAAACATAACCAAACAAACACATCTCAAATCTTTCTACTACATCTCTAATTGAAGTAAGTTTATTATTAATCGATGCTAAATATAATTCCTCATTACTAATATTATATTCATCTTCATCTTCAGAAGTTTTTTCTTGTTCTTTTATATCTGTTTCATTTTCTTCGTCAATTGTAACAGTCACATTTTGAGTATTAGATGTAGGGGTTAAAATTTTAAGAGGCATTTTATAAAGTATAAAAATGAATAATTTAAAAATTCAATCCATCTTTCCAAAATACCCACATTCTGCAATTATATGTGGACAAACAGGATGTGGAAAAACAGAATTTGTTTTAGATCTTTTAGAAAAAGAATATAGGGGTGTATTTAAATATTATTATACTATGTCCAACTATTGAATTTAATAAAGCATATAAAAATAGAAAATGGATCTCTGATATTAAAAAACCTAAACTAAAAATTTATTAATTTATAATCCCATACTTAAAGGAGAAGAAAGACTACAAGAACTATTAAGAATTTTCTTTGAGAAATATAAAGGAACTCCTACTTTATATATTATAGATGATTGTAGTGCAACTAAACAATTAACAAAGAAAAGAGATATGCTTTCTGAATTAGCATTTTCAGGTAGACATGCTGAACAAAGTGTATGGGTTATTTCACAAAGATACAATTCAGTTTTAAAAGATCTTAGGGAACAAACAAAATGGTTATGTATTTTTTATACTAAAGACAGGGATAGTTTTGAAAACTGTTTAAGAGAAAACGATGTAATCCCTACATTAGAAGAAAGAGAAAGAATTAAAGAAGAATTGAAAAAAAAGAAACATAGTAAATTAATTTTAAGAACTGATCAACCTACAAATTATTTAGTTGTTTAAAATGGAGATTTTGTTTAACAGCTTGTCTGTATTAAATTTTTTTACTAATATATGTACTTTAAGTTTAATAGGTTATCTCACTTATAATTATAGAAAATTAACTTTAAACATAAAAAAAATCTATTTTAAATTTTATAAAATGAATGCTGAAGAAATTCTAGAAACACCAAATCCACAGAATAATGCTATGGAACGTATACATAATGAAAATGAAAAAAGAGAAAGACTTTTAGCTCTTGTTTTTGGAGGAATGAGTAAACAATATTTAGGAAAAGAAATCTCAATTTTAGATATTGAAAAATTACCAGATGAAGAAATTGATAAATTATATATTCGATATGAAGCTAAATTAGGATCAACAATGACAAAAACTTTAGGGAATTCTTTTATTAATTTATATGTTATGGGAGTGTCTAAATATTTTAAAGTTAAAAATCAACCTAAATTAATAGAAGATTTAAATGAAGATCCTTTTTTAAATAATGCTTTAAATTCTTTATGTTGTGAATTGTATTATAAATATGGAATGTTTCTTGCTCCTTTTACAACAGTATTAACAACAATAGAAAATATTGACTTCGGGCTTTGCCCGGCTATGGAACACTTTACTGAAAGTAAAAATGATTTTGTTCATAGTCCACAACCAGAAAAAAAGGAAGATCCACAACCTGAACTTTGTACCATTAAAAATGAGTGAAGTACAAAATCCAGATCCTGTTAAAAAAAGTAAAAACCCAAAAAGAGTTGAAGCAGGTAAAAGAATTGCAGAAGCAAAAAAAATAAAAGCTGAATTAAAAAGAAAAGAAATGGAAGAAATGAAGAAAGAAAACATTCAATTAAAATATATTACGGATGAAAACCGGCTGCGTAGCATTACAAAAGAGGACGGACAAAGCCCCGGCTACGGAACACAATAATGAAGTTAAAGAAGTTCAACATAGTGGACAAAGTCCACAGTTGGATTTCATCCGTGTAAATATATACAAAAATTATATACCTTTATGTCTAATTGGAGTTGTTGGATTGGGATTATATATGTATAATTCTAAACAAGTAAACCCTTATGGACAAAGTCCAGCTGTGAAACACATGCAGAAAGAAATTAAACCACAAGAAAAAGTTGAACCACAAGAAAAAGTTGAATATGACCCATTTAATCTTTAATGTTTCACAAATTTGTTTTCTAAAAAATGGCGGATGAAAAAAAAATTGTTGTTAATACAGCTTATCATGGAGTATTGATTTCTGCTTTTACAGTGGGTTATTCAGAATTAATTAGAAAACTTTTTAGAACAAATACAACCAAACTACAAATGGATTTTAAAGATATTTCAATGTTAACTCTTGATATTATATTATCTATTTATACAAAAGAATTCTTAGTTAAGCAAGGTATTATTTCTGATAATATTATGAAGTAATGCTTACGCAGCCCTTTGGTAGAACTTCATAACTAGCGTAGTTTATTTTTTTATGTTTTAATAAAATATATATAAAATGGCAAGTGCAATAGCGATGATGATTGGTGGAGCAATATTGAATGCAGCATCATTTGGAGGTGGTAATTATCTATTTTCTCTTATTGATAAGAATAAAAGTATAAAAAAAAAAAACAATTAGAACCTTTACCTAAAGAACCTACATTAAGTGATTTTTATACTCCTTCTGAAGATCAAAAAAATAAAGAGATTGTATTTATTATTGGTGGAATGTCATTAACTGGATTTATTGCATGGAAGCTACATAAATGGTAAAGTATCTATTCCATTGTCACATATATATCTTTTATCATCAAATGGAGACATACTTATTTTATTTACTTCATTAATATACATTTCATGTTTATCAGAGTTTAATGTATACATCTTATTTATTTGTTGTGTTTCATTAAATAAACAATTTTTATAATCATCAAACTTTATATCTTTAGTTATTGTTGTTTTACCTATTCCTTTTAATTTCTTTATTTCCTGTAAAGCTTCAGTTAAAGTAAAAGAATAAGCTTTACTTCTTAGGAAAACTATCTCATTCATACTTTTTCCATTTAATTCATCTTTAAATTTTCCAATTACTTTTTATTTTTTTTGTGAATGAAGTGGATGATCTTTAGGATAATCAATGTATCTAAATATTCATCTTTTATTTTTTCTAAATCTTATAAACATCTTTTGTTATTATTGATAAGAAGATACTATCAGTATCTGAAGCAACAAGTTCATTCTTTTCCCATAGTTTATTAACAACATCATAATAAAATTGATACATTAATATTTAGAATAATCTAAAATTGCTTGTCCTAAATAAATAGGTTTATTAAATTTAACAGAAGTAACATTATTTACAATTGCAACAAGATTTTCATTGAATATAACTGAATCTTTAAAATTAGGTTTATTTAAAATTTTTCTTACTTCTTCTCTATTGGTAAGTAGATTAATCTCATTTCTTCCTCTTATATTTTCTAAAGTTTTTCCATAGAAAGAATTATTCATTAATTTCCAAAGATCCTTTTCAAGTTAGATGTTGATTTAGTTCTTTGTTCAGGGGTTAAAATTAATATATTTCTTTAACCAATCTGATTCTTCAAATGAAATTGTTCTATAAACTTTTGTAACTTTCATTCCTAATTTTATATATTCTTTTAAAATTGAGTGATGTATAATATATTTCTTTTTATCTTTTAAAGTAAGAAATAATTTTTCTTCTTTACCTAATGGTTTATCTCCTAATAAATTTAATTGATAATTAGATAATTGTTCTTATTTATTTTCATCTTTTCAGGTGCTAAAGGATATTTATTTGTTTTCTTTTACATTCATCTGTATACTCTAAATCACATTCTACTATACAACCTCTACGGACTTTGTCCGGCTGCTTTGCATTACATTTTATAATATTTTTGTAATAATTAGGATCTTCTTCCCATTTAAAATCTTTGGTTGGAAGAGGTTGAGACATTGCCCATCCATAAAGATTATTCGCATCTAAATATAATAAATATTTTTCTTCAAAGAATTCATTTAAATCTCCTCCATTCTTTAATATTTCTAAGCTTTATTTTTTTCATATTCATCTATAATTCTATTTCCATTACCATGATAGTTAGGAGTATGTTTATTAAAAGCTTTTACATGTTCTGGGCCAATACTCCTGAAAATCCTCCTCTTATTCCTTTTCAAACATTTGCAACATATCTATATCAGTTAATAATTCTAACTCTACTCCATATATTTTAGTCCACAATTGCCATTTTTAATCCTGGAGCAGAATAACAATAACAAGGATCTATATTGTGGTGTTTTAAGAAAAAACTTCTAAATTTTTCAAAACGCATCAGCTAAGATTAAAACATCTGTCTTTAAATATAATTCATGATAATCTTTTAAAGATTTACATTTATAATGAGAGAAAAACTTTTTGAGCATGTTGATATTCTTTACCCGTAATTGGTTTTTGAGTTAATGTAGAATAAAATTCTTTAATATCTGGTAATTGTGTTTCATTTAATTTTTGTATGGAATCTACATATTCATATGGATAAAATCTTTTTGTTTTAGTAGTGAAATATCGCCATTAAACACTTTTTCTAAAATAGGAAATTCATCTATTGATTTAGCTATATCTGATAACCCTTTTACTCATAAATCTATAAGAATCTAAGAATCTTAATTTTTTATAATATGATCCATAATCTATAGAAATATATTCTTCTGAACTTTTTGAAAGAAGTTTTACTTTATTATAATTATCTTCAAAAATTTCATAAGTTCTTCAATTAGAAAATGGAAATCATAATTAGAACCATTATGAAAAATACAGGTATTAATTTTGTTACTTTACCTTCTTTTGTATTACATGATTGACATGCTGCTCCTCTATATTTCCCAGAAAGATGATTATGTTCTCTTACTTTCAATATATTAATATTATTTTTTTTTATTAAAACCTTTTTCACAAATATAACTTTTTTTTAAATTTTTTTTATTTAATATTGGTTTTTTCTGTTCATTAATTTTTTTTTCCAATATGAAAAGTATTGTTTTTATTATATATATATAATTTTTAAATATGATTCATTAGGATTTGGTTTAGTAGTAGATAATGGAATATTATTTGATTCAAAATCAGAATATATAACAAATGGTAATTTATTTTTGAAAGGAATTTTTAAATTTAAGAATATTTTTTTTTACAATGTTCATTATCATAACATATTTCTTTATGATTAATTAATGTTATTTCTCTTTGAAATCCTTGTAAACAATTTCTACATGTAAATGATTTATGTTTATTCTTGTCATACTTAAAACTATCTAAATTTTTAATTAAACAATAATGGGTATTTTCATTACTTTCAATGTATAAGAGATCAACTACACGGAACGGCTGCGTAGCACTATTTTCACTTTCATTGTTTGAAACATAAACTGGATATAAAGATTGTTTATTAGATTGATCTTCTAATGCAAAAACATTTATAGATATATTATTTTGTCTCTCTACTTTTGGAATATCTTTTATTTTAACTGGATATTCAATCCCATCCATATTAATTTATTTTCATATGTTTATATTTTGTCACTCTTTCTTTGTTATCATCTGCAGGGAATAACTTTGATAGTATTGCCCAGAGAAAACATTTGTTATCATTTTATTTTTAACATTAATAATATTATTTGATTTAAATTGAAGAGGTATATAAGATGAAGCTTTTGATAATCATATTTATATTGTTTTACTTCTACACTTTTGATATTTCTAAAAACAAAACCAGATCCTCTTTCTTGAAATTTATCTATCCCAAGCTTCAATTTATCTCTCAAACTATTATAGAATTCTTTTATATTATTTTGTGTTTGAATAACTTGAACAGGGTGAGAGTAATGACTCTCTATTATATCAGTAACTAAAGGGGTTAAAAATTCACTTGTTATTATTATTTTTATTTTCAAAGGAAAGTTACTAATAAAATATTCTTTTTCTTAATAACTTAATATATTTAATTATATTTTCTTCATCTATATCATCAATAATAGTTTCAGTAATAAGATCTTAAATTTTCTTGGTCTCATTTTAAAAGAAATAAATTTTAATTATGAAATTTTTCATATAATCAGGATTTCTAACAATAAACTCTTGATACGCTTTTTTATACTTTTCTTTGTTGTTTTGATAATGTTTTTGTTGATTAGGCTTAAGAAAATTGTTTACATGCAGATTTAATACCAAATCTTCTTCCTGTTTGTTTGTAATATTCACTTAGTAGTTTGTATTCTTTACATTTGTACAAATTTTTCGATCTGCCATTTTTAGAAAACAATTTTAAGCTATTTAAAAATGAATCACCCAAAAATATATTTGTTTACGTTGTAAAAAAAATACTGAAAATAATTCAGTAGAACAAGTAACAACAACCAATAATAGACAAATGTTAAAAGGCAAATGTTCTGAGTGTGGATCTAAGAAAAATAGATTTATAGGAACAAAAGGGGATAAATTAGCAGATGAATTACATCATAGAGTTATAAAGAAATTTCCTAAAAGACGTGTTTTTGTTGATTCAATAGATAAAATATGGGCTGTTGATTTAGTAGATATGCAACAATATTCAAAACAAAATAAAACACTATAAATATTTATTGGCAGTTATAGATGTTTTTAGTAAATATGGTTGGTTAATTCCATTGAAAAATAAAACAGGAATAACAGTAAGTGAAGCATTTAAAACATTATTTGAAGAAAGAAAACCAATTTTTATTTGGTCAGATAAAGGATCTGAATTTTATAATCGACAAGTAAAAGAATTATTAAAGGATAATAACATAAAATTATATTCAACTGAGAATGAAGAAAAATCTAGTGTAGTAGAAACGTTGGATAGGAACTATGAAACAACATATGTTTAAATATTTTTACTGCTCATGAAACTACTAAATATTATGATGTATTAGATCAATTAGTTAAAGATTATAATAAACAATTCATTCTTCAATTAAAATGACACCTGTGAAGCAAGTAAATCAAAAAAATACATTAACAGTGTATGAAAATTTATATCCAGAAGAAGAAATGAAAATTAAGAAACCTAAATTCAAAGTTGGAGATAGAGTAAGAATAACAAAAAAGAAAGGTAAATTTGAAAAGGGTTATACAACTCTTTGGGACTAGAGAAATATTTGTAATTTGAACAAGTTTTAAATACAAATCCTGTTACTTATAAAATAAAGATTTAAAAGATGAAGAC
This sequence comes from Solen grandis, assembly GCA_021229015.1. Classification (NCBI taxonomy): domain Eukaryota; kingdom Metazoa; phylum Mollusca; class Bivalvia; order Adapedonta; family Solenidae; genus Solen; species Solen grandis. Next base: position 9,022,614 of record CM037783.1, read on the forward strand.
ATTATAGGTAGTTTTTATGAACAAGAATTACAGATAACTGAGTTCTAGATAATATCCAAAAATATAAAAACTGTATAATATTGAATTTTTATAATACGTTAGAAACCCCTCCTCCATATTCAGAGTGAGGATAATGTAAAAAAATGGTTCAAAAAAAACATAATTTTCTTTATTTTTTTCAATTTTTGTTTTTTTAAAGTTTACATTAGTGTGATTTTTTTGATTTTTTTAACTAATTAGTAGTAAGGTATTGAGAGTGTATGCTTTTTGGGGGTTTTACACATGATAAGCCAGGCGCGTGGTAGCGCGCCTGGATTTTGAAGTGTGTTAGACCCGCAGTGAGCCAGACACTCTCAATACCTATACTACTGACCGTGGATCGGATCGGATCGTCACTTGCCCAACAATCCACAGCCTAAACAATAATGTCAACTATGAAATGAAAAAGTTTACTGGCCTTATGGTTAATTTAAAGTTTTTAATGTGTTTCATAAGATTATGGAGATTATGAGTTCAATACTTAAAAATTGCATCTTGTTGATTACAAATTGTACTTGGTTATATTCTAGATTTTTGTAGATATAATCTATGCTGGGACAATACTTCAGTCATGCTAACAAAAAACCTTCATAGACAGGTGATGCTACCTGAATATTTGTCACAAAATAATAACTGTCAGTAGAGGTTCCCCGGTTTTACCGGTAAACCGTGGTCTGAAGCAGCATGTGGTATGAACCGGTACAAGGACGGTGGTTTCTGTATTGCGGACATGAGTACAATTTTTCAATTAATTTGTTGTTTTCTGATAATTTTATTGCTTAGCAACATCAAAAACCTGCGTAGATATAAATGTATCAATTTCCATTAAAATCTTAGAAAATACAATTTTATTTGAAAATATTTACTCGTTACTAATAAAGACCTTGAAATGATATAAAAAAATGACTGACGGCTGCCCATTTAAACAAAAAAAAAATTCAATGACCTTAAAATATCATTGAATTTTTATTATTTTTTTAAATGGGCAACAACATACCAACATACCAGGGACCTTTACTCTTCTCCTCAATGATATTTTATATCAACCATTGAAGTTTTATAATGATACTTTTAATACTTTATGACAGTTATGCTCTGGACAAAAAAATAAACATGAAATGGGATCTTCGTCGTAGGAAAAATTACTTAAGATAAGTTTTCAAAACCGCATGTCTAAGTTAGAAGTGGAAACACACTTGTCTTTACAGTATTGAAATAGGATGAATATCTAGAACGTGTACGAGTACATGTGACCTTGACCTCTTAAAGTATCATTATAAACAAGAGGGCCATGATGGCCCTGAATCGCTCACCTGAGTACCATTGCTTCAACTGATGTCAAGGTTTTTAAACAGACAAGGATTCTGATATAACTTAATCTAAAACATTTTACCCCTGACAATACTACACACCAAATATCTAAGCAATGGGTCATAGGTTTCAGAGAAGACTTGGGCGCAGGGTCATTTATCACCGTAGAGCCAAGACTTTGAAAATCTTTGTAATGAACCATTAGATGCTACTACATACCAAAAATCTTAGCTCTAGGCCTTATTGATTCATAGAAGAAGATTTTTTAAGATTTTCCTATTTAACTCTATGTAAAACAAGTGACCCCTGGTGTGGGGTCATTTATCACCATTGGGCTATGATTTGTACAATCTTGGTAGTGGCCCATAAGATGATGCTACATACCAAAAATCTTAGCTCTAGGCCTTATGGATTCATAGAAGAAGATTTTTTAAGATTTTCCTATTTAACTCTATGTAAAACAAGTGACCCCTGGTGCGGGGTCATTTATCATCATAGGGCTATGATTTGTACAATCTTGGTAGTGGCCCCTAAGATGATGCTACATACCAAATATCTAAGCTCTAGGCCTTGCAGTTTTGCAGAAGAAGATTTTCAAAGTTTGCATTTTTAAAATCTATTTTTAGCTCCTGTGACCTAATTATGCAATGGACCAGAACCATTTATACAACTTTAGTAGAGCTTCATCCAAGGGAAAATTCCTGCAAAATATTTTCAAATTGGCCAAGCCGTTTAGGAGGAGATTTGTTTGAAGCAATTGTTGACGCCGGACAAAAGGCGATCAGAAAAGCTCACCTTGAGCACGTTGTGCTCATGTGAGCTAAAAAAACACACTTAAACAGAGATGAAGGCTTGGGTTTGCACCCTGCACACACATTGTCTCATGATGGTGAACATTTGTGCCAAGTAATTTTTAAAACCATTGATAAAATGAAATTATCAACCAGACAAGAATAATGGTGGAAGACGGAAAGACAGACAGAACGGATGAAAGGACAAAGCGGCAGATATGCTCGCCTTTAAGGGAGCAAAATAACACCATATATATTTATATAACATGTGGAAAAAGACCTAAGCAAAACCTATTATTTCAGGCATTCAGAACCATTGATGTACAACAGGCCAGAAGGAAGGCTTCCTCGCGTGTAAAATCAGAGAGACCAAACACAGATTTGAATCTCACAATGGGGAGAACAGAACTGACAGTATGTCATTGACTTGACCTCTTAGCCCCAAA
>CM037783.1:9025300-9059621 GCA_021229015.1 Solen grandis
TTTTGCCCCTTTTACACTTTTGGGTTAAAAAGTTATGTTAAGGTCAACCTTTTCACATGAAGTGTCAAAGCTGTTGCTTTGAAACTTGGGACAATTATTCACCACCATAAGTTGCTTTAATGCTGTTACATGTCATTATATTTTCTTCTCCTATATTCAACTCCTACTACTATTACTATTTATTATCATCGTTTTCCTTTTATTACTTCTTTTTCTGTTGCATTTCATCATCTTATTCTTCTCCTACATTCCACTACTACTGCTTCTTTTATTTATTATCGTCACCTTCTATTCGCTGATTACTACTACTGCTGTCACATAGCATCGTTTTAATTATTTTACTTTCAACTACTACTACTACTACTAGTTCTACTATTCATTATCATCATCTTCCTCTACTTTTACTACTATTACCACGATTACATATTATTATATTATTTTTCTTCTACTTTCTACCACTACTGCTACTACTATTCATTACTAGCATCTTCCTCAACTCATCTAATAATGTTACATATCATCATTTTATTTTTCTTCTACTTTCTTCTATTATTTCTTCAGCTAATCATAATTGCCATCTTTCCCAACTACTACAACTGCTGTTACATATCATCGTTTTATACTTCTTTTACTTTCTACTAAGATCTCCAGTACTACTACTTCTACCATCACTACAAACTATACAAGGTAGTGACTTGAAACTTTAAATATACATATAGATTGTGACTAGAAGAAGTGCAGCGAACAATAACCTTAAGTCTACCTGGTCCCTTTTTCCAATTATCTCCCTTTTTTTTAAATGAGTTTTAGTCGAGCATTTCTTAAAAACTATACAAGGTACTGCCTTGTAACTTAAAAAAAAATTCTGGTGACAAGGAGACGTGTAATGACAAAGAACCATAACTCTAACTGGTCCAAGTTTGTATAATTCTCCTTTATTTTATTATGATTTTTGTCTGAAGAATTATTAAAAAATGTACAAGGTTGAATTGAAACTTAAAATATACATAAATTAAGATAGTGACCAAGAGAAGAGAAGTGATCATGAACCATAACTCTACCTTGTCCCGTTTTTGGCATTTACACTACTATATGTGAAAAGAAATGTAGGGCAAACTTCGTGATTTTTGAGAATACTATGATAATGTTTAAATTATAAAGATGAATCCATCTTACATATGAACATGCAGATCATAATAAGGATTCAATACAATCAAGACACTGGAATAGTCGAGCGTGCTGTCCTCTGACAGCTCTTGTTTACAATCACAGAATGTTGCAATAAGGGACCATGCATCTGTAGATGGGTATTGAATACGTAATATACAGATAGTTAAAAATCAAATTCTTAGTCAATGACCATTTGTGACGAGCTGCTTTAAAGATCATCACAGCTTTAAATTTTACATCTATTCACAGTGCGTCGGGGAGCATGTGAGATGGTTCAACTACCCAAATGGCATTGATAGCGTGAACATCAGCTTGATTGGTGTTTAGATGGTACCATGCACTACTACTAGAATGGTACAGATGAAAATGTGGCCTGTTCCAATATGCCCCGTGGAAGTTTGTAAGTACATATATTTATCAGTATGGTTGGTAAACCCATAGAATATTTGAAACATTTCAAGTTTGTGGGGTTTTTTTTACGAGTAGAGGAAGTAGATGTAAATAAAATAATATTGCAAATTTAATTGTAACCCGGGGTTGTCAAAGATGAACAATGGGTGTCGATGATATGAATTCTTTAATAGTCGTGGAATCAGACGATGCACAGAAGTAAATGAGAAAGAAGTAGCCAGATCGTGTCTGAAGATTTACACTTCTAACATCAATATATATATGGTAACAATATATATATATAGAAAGAGACGGCAAACGTAATGGAAATATGCAGTCTCGCGACTGTCCTTCTCGATCCAAGACAAAATACAAACTGACGAGGGAAAGAAAGAGTTTTCAGGGTTGTGACGTGAGATTTTGGCGGTTTATGCAAGCTGAAAGGTTAAGTGCATGCATTCGAAGTGACCATTCATCAATATTCACTCACTCATACATGACACCCAACAGTATTGAGTTAGGCGGATAATAAGAACACGATGACGTCACACAACTACTGGACAGAGATACAACTACCGTATATATACACATAAAAACGCGGTATCGCAGGCAAGCATGGCGGTACTCTAAACTTATTATTTATAATATATAGACAAAATATAGCATGGGTTACACATTTCCTCCCTCTGGGAAATGGCTCCTGACATTTCAAATATCTATAAAGAAAATGATAGTTAATATGGAGTTACTATGGATGTAAATATACCTGAAATTATTCTGCAAAACTAAATCTGCTTTCTTGCTGCAAAAATACATAAACTAACACATAAATATTCTGAAATGGAAACAAATGTTATAATTGTTCATGGCATTTTCATAGTATATATCTACCCTGTACTAGCATATGCTAATATAACAACAAAATGGAAGTTTTTAAAATTCACTTAAAGGTACGATTCCTAATCATCTGAAAGGTATTAAAGGTATTAGTCTGATATACTTAACTACAGCTACATTGAAGGATTTCACTGAAATGGAAAACATTAAAAGCTATACTTAAGGTATCACCTCACTTAAGGTATTACCACATCTTAAAATACACAAATGTAAAATAAATCATGAATTTCTATAAAGAATCCAAGATCTAGGCGAACATATGCAATCTTTTTTTTTCAGGCTTTTAAGAAAAAATTAAAATACATTATAAAAATAATTATGTGAAGTCAGACTGTCTTGACTTAGATAAAATATTCAATATGTTCATCTGTGGCAGGCATCAAAGTGATGGGAGCTACCCACTCTCCATATCTATTTGGTGGCCTCGATTGTCGAGTCGAGCGACGTGGTGGGGGTTGTAAAGAAATATCTCGCTCGGCTGCAGTTTGATCTAAAAGCTGTTCGCTTTCTTGTGAAGAATGCGAAGTTAACTGGTGAATTAAAGGCTCAGATTCTGAGTGGTTGACAGTTTGTTGCTGTGAAGCAACAGGTGTCGTGCCACTAGACTGAAAAGGATGAGATGTGTCCAAAGTCTGTGCCAAAGGTACGGAAGAGGGAGACGAAAGAGAGAGAGAAGTTCTTGGGGCTGGAACTGGAATAGTCATCGGTATTAAACCTGGTTGATTAGGTTGCCTCAAAGCTGGAGGTCTGTATGGCCTAATCCTATCACAGTCAGAATCACTGTCAGTGTCAGAGCTTGACTGAGATAGGATGGCAGATGGAGGAAAAGTCCTGGTCCTGGTTGGTACTTTAACAGGATCTTTGCAGATCTGTTTGCCAGGAGAAACCGGAAGTGTCTCCACCGGAATGGTGTTAAAGGGTAGGAGCATATTCCTATGTAAAATTTTTACAGGCCCTTTACCATTATCAGGTTTGACATGAAAGACTGGCATATCAAGGTTCGGCTGCGCTGTCACAATATATGGGTCGCGATCCCACCTGTCGGATAGTTTATGGGTACCTTTGATACCAACCTTTTTGAGGAGAACTCTATCCCCAACTTGGATTGTTGTCTCCACAACTCTCCGGTTGTAAGACTCCTTGTTCTTAGCTGCCTGCTTGGTAGCTTCTGTAGCTGCCGCTTTATAAGCGAATTCCATCCGTTTACGGAGTTTGGCAGCATAAGAACAAGGAGTATTTCCACTGAGACTCTGAGGGTCAGTGCCGAGGTAGGCATCCACAGACAACCTGGGATGCCACCCAAACATTAAATAATGGGGTGAGAACCCTGTTGATTCACTTTTTGTTGCATTGCATGCCTGCACAATAGGAGCCACGTATGACTTCCAGTCACTCTTTTGGACATCCTCTAACGTACCAAACATACGCAACAAAGTGCCGTTAAATCGTTCCTCTGATCCATTTCCCATGGGGTGGTAAGGAGTCGTGCGAGTTTTACGTATTCCTGTCAGCTTGCACAGTTCCTGAATGGTGCTACTTAAAAAGTTGCGACCCTGATCACTGTGAAGCTGCTCAGGAAACCCATACAACCGGAAAAAGTTATCATATAAAGCTTTCGCAGTAGTGCGAGCAGTCTGGTTACAACAAGGAACAGCTTGTGCATAACGAGTAAAATGGTCAACGATAACCAAAATATTTTCAACTCCACCTTTAGAAGGCTCTTACTTTAAAAAGTCAACACAAACCAACTCCATGGGTCTGGATGTTAAAATTGGAACCAGTTCAGTGAAAGGCTTGGCTGGGGTTTTACGCCTGATACAGGCACTACAATTATCAATGTGCTGACAAACATCACTTTCAAGCCCAGGCCAACAAAAACGTTGGCGAGCCAACCACAGAGATTTCTCTTTTCCCTGGTGTCCAGCGTCATTATGTATTCCCTTTAATGAAAGGGTTCTATGTGACTCTGGTAACACCAGTTGTCGAATAGGCTGGCCATCCAAGGAAGCGGTTCTGTACAGAATTCCCTCCTCTAAATGAAGTTTATTCCACTCCCGGAGGAAACGCTGTACATCAGCAGACTGCTGCTCTCTCCCTTGGCAGAAAACAGCTTCCGAGGAGATCAATAATTCGCGAAATGGTTGGGTCCTTAGACTGTTCGGGATGCCAATTAATCTTGTTGATGTGAGTAGAATCTAAAGTCTCCTCATTGGCCAGATGAGGAAAACCAGAATCTGTTATGCAATCAGCAAGAGGAGCAGCAACTAAAGCGGCAGTGACAACAGCCTTGAGTTCCTCATCAAAAATGTAGCGCCTTGACAGACCGTCAGCATCAGCATTCTGGGAGCCTTTGCGATATACCACGCTGAAGTTGTAATTAGCAAGTTCGGCTAACCAACGGTGGCCTGTCGCATCAAGCTTTGCTGATGTTTTGATATATGTTAAGGGGTTGTTATCTGTAACCACCTTGAAGTCATTACCATACAAGTAATCATGAAATTTGTCTGTGACGCTCCACTTAAGGGATAAGAATTCCAACTTGTGTGAAGGGTAATTCCGTCATTAGGTCTCAGGCTACGAGAAGCATAGGCAATAACTCGCTCAGCACCTTCTTGGACTTGGTAAAGAACAGCACCAAGACCAAGGGAAGATGCTTCAGTATGTAAAATGAACGGCAAAGAATAGTCTGCATAAGCCAAAACTGGTGGGCTTTGCAACTTTTCTTTCAAAACTTCGAAAGAACTTTGCGGTTCAGGACCCCATGACCACTGAACTGGGTTTTTAACCTTTTTCTTAGAACTTGATTTCTTGGATATACAATTGCTACCATGACCTTGAAGCAAAAGTTGTAATGGCTGGGCAATCTGGGCATAGTTCTTAATAAACTTTCTATAATACCCTGTAAAACCAAGAAATGAACGAAGTGATTAAACATTGGTAGGGACAGGCCAAGACTGAACAGCTGAGAGTTTATTAGGATCTGTAGATATGCTATTTTCTGAAACAACATGGCCAAGAAAGACTACAGAGCTTTTGAAAAACTTGCACTTAGAAGGTTTCAACCTTAAATTGTGCTGATCCAGTCTCTGAAAAACAGATTCAATGCGTTCAAGATGTTGATCGAAAGTGGACGAAAATATTAATATGTCGTCGAGAAAAATCAAACACACTCGAAGATGCATGTCACCCATACATTTTTCCATAAGGCGCTGAAATGTAGCTGAAGCATTAGTTAGCCCAAAGCCCATTCTATTCCATTCGTAAAAACCAAGTGCCCCAACACTAAAAGCTGTCTTGGCTTTGTCCTCCTCCTCCATCTCGACCTGCCAATATGCAGAATGTAAATCGAGTTTGGAGAAGTACTTCGTGTCTGAAGATTTACACTTTTAACATCAATATATATATGGTAACAATATATATATATATAGAAAGAGACGGCAAATGTAATGGAAATATGGAAGCAGTCTCGCGACTGTCCTTCTCGATCCAAGACAAAATACAAACTGACGAGGGAAAGAAAGAGTTCAGGGTTGTGACGTGAGATTTTGGCGGTTTATGCAAGTTGAAAGGTTAAGTGCATGCATTCGAAATGACCATTCATCAATATTCACTCACTCATACATGACACTGAGCAGTTGTAAACATTACTGAGTTAGGCGGATAATAAGAACACGATGACGTCACACAACTACTGGATAGATACAACTACCGTATATATACACATAAAAACGCGGTATCGCAGGCAAGCATGGCAGTACTCTAAACTTTTTTTTTTTTTTTTTTTTTTTTTTTTAACCTTTATTATCCCCGTCTTCTGATGGAAGTAGGTCGGGGAACCATCCTACTCACCACCTTACAATATCAAACTGCATATATCTACATATATAAATTTAACATATAATCATATAATTTTCATCATATAAAAACCACTAGAAATACAATTTTCTTTATACAGATTAAGTTTAGGGTCAGTAAAGGTTAAAAAATATTCTTGAAGAATAGGAAAAAGAAAAAAGAAATATCTACAGACAATCCCCTGAGTGTTCTATTAATTTATAAATGTAGGTTAATCTTCCTGCACACAATACCTAACAATTGCCCATTTGTCACTTTCTTTTTTATTTACTTCTGTTAATTTAAAAATATCCCCAAGACAATCTTAAGTTCTTTTTAAAACCTAAAATGGAAGGAATTATTTCTTTCTTCTTGCACCAAAAAATATATTTTTTCATTTCTAAACTTATAGTATCAAATTTACAATCACTATCACATAAACCTAATATAATATTTTTACTATTTATTATGATTTCTGGATCTACTTTCTTACTTAAGTTACTCACAAATCTTATTAAAGGCTTTATTTTTTCACAATCATAAAAAAGATGAATTATAGTTTCCTCGCAAACTTTACAAAATATACATAAATTACTATTAACAATGTTCATTTTAAAAAGCAGTGAATTAGTTGGAAAACTAAACTTATTATTTATAATATATAGACAAAATATAGCATGGGTTACATAATGTTATGGCTCTCAAAATAACTTATGATTTTATTCATTCCATTGTTGTACTCTGATATACAGAATGAAATGAAGTATGGAACCTTTATACATGTTAAAAGTCGAAATGTATTAAAGTAGTAAAGAGCAATTGTAGAATAAGAATATCACTATACAAAATCTGTAATGATACATATTTCCTTTAAGGTTTTTTTCCTTTTTAACATTCATCTATCCTTTCTTTTTTATTTTGTATGTTTAAAAATGATGTTACAGAACATTACATTTCCATTCTACAGAGCTGATGGGCGACTTCAACAGAAAGTGATTAAAAACATCCAATTCTTCCTGTCAGATGAAGTGATAAAGTTCCCTTCAACAAGTGCCTGGTGTAAAAACAATTTTTCCCTGCTATTAAAGTCAGATTTTTTTCCACAGGAAATATTGTACTAGCTCAGGATTTTCAATTTACAACTGCAATCTTTTAAATTGGGGATATTAAACAATCTTTTCCTTCTGAATCAGAATATTAGATATATCTAGTTAGATCTCCTGTATTTTAGACTTAGGCTTATGAAGAAATTTTGGGTCTTATAATAGTTACGAAATACTCCAGTTCACCCCCTATTTCTGACTACTTGTGAAGGGGAAAATTTTTAATATTTTCATAAAAATGGGGTCATTAAACGTTGTTACTGAAATAGTCCAGTTAACAGTATATATCATACTGCTTATGAAGTGGGGCAAAATTTGTTCTAGTGAAGTTAAATATTCATATATTTGGGGTCTTCATACGTAGTTACTGAAATAGTCCAGTTCACCCCCTATTTCTGACTACTTGTGAAGTGGGGCAAAATTTGATCTAGTTAAATTATATTCTCTTAGGTTTTGGGCCTTCATATGTAGTTACTGAAACAGTCCAGTTCACCCCCTATTTCTGACTACTTCTGAAGTTGGGCGAAATTTGTTCTAGTGAAGTTATATTTTCATAAAAATGGGGTCTTTAAACGTTGTTACTGAAATAGTCCAGGTTACAGTATATAACTTACTGTTCATGAAGTGGGGCAAAATTTGTTCAAGTGGAGTTGTATTTTCATATATTTTGGGGTCTTCATATGTAGTTACTGAAATAGTCCAGTTCACCCCCTATTTCTGACTACTTGTGAGTGGGCAAATTTGTCTATAAGTTAAATATTCGTATTTTTGGGGTCTTCATAGTATTACTGAAATACCCCCTATTTCTGACTTTGTGAGTGGGCAAATTTGTCTATTAAATTATATTTCTTATTTTGGGCTTCATAGTAGTTACTGAAACAGTCCAGTTCACCCCCTATTTCTGACTACTTGTGACGTGGGTCAACATTTGATCTATTTAAATTATATTCTCTTAGGTTTTGGGCCTTCATACGTAGTTACTGAAATAGTCCAGTTCACCCCCTATTTCTGACTACTTCTGAAGTTGGGCGAAATTTGTTGTATTGAAATTATATTTTCATAGAAATGGGGTCTTTAAACGTTGTTACTGAAATAGTCCAGGTTACAGTATATAACTTACTGTTTATGAAGTGGGGTTTTGGTTCACCCCCTATTTCTGACTACTTCTGAAGTTGGGCAAATTTGTTGTATTGAAATTATATTTTCATAGAAATGGGGTCATTAAACGTTGTTACTGAAATAGTCCAGTTTACAGTATATATCATACTGCTTGTGACGTGGGTCAACATTTGGTCTAGTTAAAGTATATTCTCTTAGGTTTTGGGCCTTCATACGTAGTTACTGAAATAGTCCAGTTCACCCCCTATTTCTGACTACTTGTGAAGTGGGGCAAAATTTGATCTAGTTAAATAATATTCTCTTAGGTTTTGGGCCTTCATACGTTGTTACTGAAATAGTCCAGTTCACCCCCTATTTCTGACTACTTCTGAAGTTGGGCGAAATTTATTCTAGTGGATTTATATTTTCATAGATTTAGGGTCTTCATACGTAGTTACAGAAATAGTCCAGTTCACCCCTATTTCTGACTACTTGTGAAATGGGCGAAATTTGTTCTAGTGAAGTAACAGTGCAGTGCAAAGAACTGTAACTCTGCGCATTTTCCGGAATCGTCATATTATTGCTTTTAAATTTCATATTTATTTTTTGCCAGTAGTATTACTAAAAAAGCTATTAACGTGAAACTTCACAGGTGGATAGGTCTCAAGGAGGAAAAGTGTCAAGCTCAAGAAATGTAAATCTGCACATCAAATTTTTGAGTTATTGCCGTTTGTTAAATTTCTTACTTAATTTTTGTCTAGTGCATAAATTAAATTGGTTATAGATCTTATTGAGTAGAATTGTCAGGCAAGAGAACCGTAACTTTGTACATCATATTTTTGGGGTTACCGCCCTTTATTAAATTTCAAATTATTTTTGTCTGGAATGTAACTCAAAAATTATAAAAGCTATTTACTTGAAACTTCACAGGTGGATAGACCTCATGATGGAAAAGTGTCATGCACAAGACATAACTCTGTGCATATAAACCTTGAAACTTCATAAGGATAGATCACATGGAGGAGAAGTGCAGTGCACCAGAACCGTAACTTTGCACATCTTTTTGGAGTAACTACATTTTGTTCAATTGCATACTTTTTTATTTTGGAAGCATTACTCATGCACTATGAGACATACAACCTTGAACCCCCCCCCCCCCCCCCCCCCCCCCGGAGAATTGCAGTGCACAAGAACCTTAATTCTGCAAATCATATTTTTTTAGTTATTGCCCGTTGTTTAATTTCATATTCAGTTAAATTTTGTCCGGAGCTCATCATGCGCTATGAGACATATAACCTTGAAGCTTCATAGGTTGGTAGACGTTATGGACAAGAATTGCAGTATACTAGAGCATAATCAATTTCCAGTTTTTCTTGTTGGGAGGTATTTCACTTTTATACAATTTCGTTTCCTTAAGATAATTCCAGTTCGACTCATGCTATTGAAATTAAATTTCATTTATGGAAAGAAATTAATGAGAGAAAGTGTCTTGTATAAGGTTCATAACTTGGCCTCAGTAATTTTGGAGTTATTCCCCCTTTTCACAATTTCTTGACCGCAAGATAACTCTATTTATGCTATTGAAAAAAAGTTCCAGTTACGGAAAGAAATTGATGAGAGGAAGTGTCACACACAAGGTCCATTACCCTGTACGGAGCTTTAACAATATAGTCAGCCCATTAACCTATTTGCTGTGTGCCTTAGTGTATATGTGTGTGTGAGGGGAAGGGGGTAGGGGGAGACATCAGTTTTCTACGAAAACAAATCTCTGTACTTTCATAGATTTGGGGTCCTCATACGCAGTTACTGAAATAATCCAATTCATCTTATTTTTGACCACTTTTGAAGTGGGGCAAAATCTATTCTAGTGAAGTTATATTTTCATAGATTTTGGGGTCTTCATACGTAGTTACTGAAATAGTGCTGTTCACCTCCTAAAAAGGGGGAAAATCTGATTCAGTATTGTTATTTTCAAAAAGATTGTTGTTGACTCTTGGGAAATTCCAAGTTTGTTCAGTTTGTCTTAGTGGGGAAAAACTGTATACCTACTCAGGCACATAAATTGGTGGCAGAGAACAGGGTCATGTACACTGGTTCCACGATTATGGATGACTTTGTGCTCAAGGTGGGTTCAGTGAATAATAATGGAATCATTTACCACAAGATTCTCAATATTTTTTAAACACACACACACACACACACACACACACACACATATTCTGTCACAGGAAATTTTAAATATGTTATGGCCCTTAAATGATAAAAGAATGCAATATTTCACTTTGTGCACACACTAGCATCTTTATTTCAACACTAGCTTCTTCATTATTAAGCAGTCCTTTTCAAACTTCATTATAATGTTAATGGATATAATCTCTCGGCTGAGTTATATTATGGCCGATATCGGCATATTCGGTCAGGAGTTACGGCCAATGTACAGACTTACACAGGAAAACACTAAAACAATTTTCGCGTCAGAAACCACAGGAGCCTGGAATTAAAATATTTGGTGTGTTACATGGCCTAGCGGACCTCTTCCAAGTTTGTTAAAATCATGGCCCTGGCATCAAATTGGCCTGGCCAGCAAATTTGAATTTTCTTTCTTTAAAATTTACCTTTTTAAATATGATTTATGGAATCTTACAATGGTGTTTGGATTATTGGGATGATTCAGGTTGTCTGATGCGTTGTTTGGATGGTATCCTGCATGGTACAGACGAAATACGATGTCGTGTTCCAATATAACGCCATGTAAGTTAATTTGATATTGTTTTCCATTTTCATGTAAAAGGCTTTTTTTCACGATAATGTATATTGTTTCCTTTTTTTAACTTTTTTCATTACATTAATTAATGTTTATTTCTTAAATTATGTTTTCCATTATAAAATATAAACTTTCTTATTTCTTTGTTTTTCATTATATGTTTTTCTTCAGCTATTTAATAGACCTGCCAATGTCTGAAAAAGTGGCACACAATGTTCAGAAACTAAAGTTCAAGAGTTCTCTGTGTTTAGGGTTCACAGATATCAATTTCGATTGATAACGTCCCCCCAGTTTCTGAGCTATTGTGTGTGTGTCAAAATGGGCCATGTGATGCGTCTAGTGTGGTGTGCTTCAGCCTCCACCGCTGGCTAGCCAGTTTCTGGTAAAAAGGGAGCATTAGTCTCCCCTGCCAGTATAAAGCCTCTCCATGGTCAAGCCCTATACGTGCCTCCTCGTGGTGACACACGTCAACTGAGGACATTGTGTCCTCAGGCTGAACTGTAGGGGACGATCTACATAAATTAAATGATAAACATTTGTCTATTAATTTTGGATAAGGTATCAACTTGAAAATGGTTGTCCTTCAACTTTGACATTATTTATCATGTTTACAAACTCTTTCAGACATATTGCAAAGAATTCCAAAATCAATAAAATTCAAGGAATGATACAATAAACATTCTTCGCAGATTACTCAACCTTTTTTCAAAAATGGTTAAAGAATATTCCTCTAAAAATCTAGTGAAAACCATATAAAAATGTTTTACCTGAGCTAGGATCCATTAAGAGTACAGATTAATATCAAAAGTCGTGTTTCTATGTAACATATTATTTTGATATCCAAAAAAGCATATACTCCTGGAATTACTTTTAATTACTAATAATGAATAAATCTGCATCATAAAATAGAAAGTAAAGAATTATAAACATCCTAAAATTTTAATTAAGGGAAAAAGTAATAGAGAAAAAGGGGTTGTCTACTCATTAACGTCAGTGTTGGTTAAGGTTTAGCATATTCATTTTAAACTTGGTAAACTAAATCTTATTTACTATTAAAAAAGAAACTCATTTCATAAGGGCAGGAAACTCTAAATATAATTTTGTCACAGGTATAGTCCTCTTTCTTTTCTGGTTATGTTTTGTTGTTGTTGTTTTTTTGTTTTTTTTGTTTTTTCTGGGGGTTTTTTTCGTGTGTTTTTTTGCTCATGTCTACGCTCAATGCCTTATGTTACATTTGTTTTTGTTAATACTGAAAGGTATAATAGTAACAACTAACATTATACTATCCTCCATTCAGAAAAGTGGATCGCGCTGTCTTGGGACAGTCCTTGCTTAATGTTGGATGGCAATCGGATAAAATGAAAGTAATTTACTTGATCAAATGTACAAACATGGTTGTCTTAAGCTAAAAGACATGCATTTATTAAACGCATTATGGGTAGAACATTTCAAGAACATACAGATTGTGGAGACTTGAAAATATTACTGTTTGTAGAAAATTGAACAGATATCAGCCTTTATGATCATGTATATAAGGTGCCTTAATGTTACATTATTAATTCCAAATTAATACATCAAACTTTGTTTTAAATGCTTATATTGATCAGAAACGTGGTTTTCCCCTATTGGCATTTTATAACACTGCTACACACAGGAATTAAGTCGCGTGAAGACAAGATTGGGTGCGGGGGGTTTCATCACCTTGATTTATATCTAATTTCCTTCTTAACCTATCACAAAAGGTTATCTTTTGAAATTGATTCAAATTCTGTGGATACAAAGTTGTTTGTTTGATGGAGCCTTTTGGTGTTCTTCCAAGAGGACTGGGTTCAACTCGCAGGGGACAATATCCTATCCTATGTTCCTAATAAATCATCATTTATTATTTATCTTTTAATTTATTTGTTCTTTTAGCTTACCAATGCACAAATTTTTTTAAATTGAATTAAATTTCTTCGCTTGGTACAAATATTCACCTCAAGGCTGTCTACCATAATTGTTTCATCAAAGTTCATCCCTTGGAAAATGAGACTGCTTGGGTTAGGATAGTTTCCTGGCTCGAATTCCACCAATAATACTTAGCGCTAAGTAATAACTAAATTCTTAAACTAGGTAGATACACATTCCACCATTGCTGTTTTATGAAATATTCAAGTACATGACTAAGCTGAAATGAATTATCACCTAAATAACTAACAATTTTTTTAAAAAATTCGCCTTTTTTTTTTTCAAAATTGGAGACAGAAATTTAAAACCGTATTTTACAACAATTGGATAGAAAGGGGCATGGCTTATGAAAATATCCTCGTTTGCACTAATTTTGACATATAATTCCTTCATGTCATATTTAAATTTCAAATACACTCATGAATATTTTAATGAGTTGCTGAAGATGCAAAAAATGAATATGAATATTATTTTGGAAACAACCCATTCCGCAGAGTGTATATTCAGCGCGCACTGTGATGATTTTTTTTTATAGATAAGAGGGCCAAGATTGCTCTGAAGTCGCTCACCTGAGAAATTGCCTTCATTGCCTGCATTGATCAAGAAGTATAAAACGGCAAATTTGTGTGATGCTCTGATATCTCAAAGTCCTAAAATGTTGATATATCAGTCAAATATCAGCCATAATTGAACTCATCTGAGATATCGTTGCCATTATCACTGTGTATAAGTTAAATGATGATTGCTCAATAATTGCAGATGCTAGAGTGTAAACAAAGTACAATTCCGGCATTCTTTTTATAATTCGAGGTCCATAACTCCTGCACTAATTTGACTTTAACAGCCATTATCAAACTTGAGATTATGACATTATTATAAATTTACATTGTCATAGAGTTTGAAAATGATTGCTTAAGAATTGAAGATGCTAGAGTTTAAACAAAGTAAAATCGGCATTTTTATATAAAAATGGGGATACTATTGACATAATTTGTCCATATCAGCCATAATCGAATTGGTCGAAATTATATGCCTTAAACATTGCCATGATATTTTAAGATGATTGTCAAATATGCCAGATATCACCTTGTTTGCATTCTAGCATCTTCATTGCTAAAGTAATCTTCTTATTCAAACTTGATAACAATGTTTATAGAATTAATTTTTCGGCAAAGTTCAATAATAGCTTATATGGGCCAATTAGAGCAGAAGTTATGGCCTTTTGAATATAAACAAATGCCAGATTTTACCTTGTTTACACTCTAGCATCTTCATTTCTTAACGTCCCAACCACAGTTTTCAGTCATTTGGAGACGATGTCTACTTGAGACAGATATAGTTCAGCCGCACTGATGATGATGTGTCGCGAACAAGAACCAGATTGCTAGCTTACAGGTCAAGGTCACATCACTCAGTTAAACTTAAAATTGTATCCCAGCATTAACTTTGGTCTTGATAGGTTGTTTTTCAAATAACTTGGCACAACTGATCCTTAGGACAAGACAGTGTGTCATGATTAATAGCCAGGTCTCTAACGTGCTCATGGTGAGCTGTTAAATGGGTCTGTGTCCGGCGTCCGTCGTCAACAATTACCTTTAAACAATATCTCCTTTTAAACTTCTGAATTGATTTTTAACCAAACCTCACAGAATTGATCCTTATGAAGCCCTATATCAAAATTATATAAATTCGTTTGATTGGTTGAAAAAGTAGGTCACAGGAGCTTAAAATAGATTTTGAAAAAGCAAACTTTGAACATCTTCTTCTGTAAAACTGCAGGGCTTAGAGCTTAGATATTTGGTGTGTAGCAATGTTGAGTGAACCTCTACCGTGTTTGTTCAAATCATGACTCCGAGGTAAACATTGGCCCCGCCCCAGCGGCACTGGATGTTACATAGACTTAAACATGGATAGGAAAACCTAGAAAATTCTTCTTGTCAGAAACCACAAGGCCTGCAGTTAAGATATTCTTTGTGTAACATGGCCTAATTGTCACCTACCAAAATTGTTCAAATCATGGACTGGGGTCAAAATTGGCCTCGCCCCATGGGTCATTTTATATTACATAGACTTATATGGGAAAGACTTGCCAGAAACCACAAGATCATGGGTTTAGATATTTAGTATGTAAACCTGTAAATGTACTAAATGTAGTATACCTTGTGGACCTGAATCAAGTTTTCAAATCACGGCCCTGGAGTCAAAATTGGTCCCACCCTAGGGGTAACTTAATTTCTTGCTATGTGTTGAATTACGATTTTGCATGGATTTGGTATTCACAGCATGACTATGTTATAAAGAGCAATGAAGACGATCTCTCTCAGGTGAGCGATTCAGGGTCATCTTGGCCCTCTTGTTTGTATTCTTATAGCTAAACATGGGTTTCTTTTAGTTATGTTTATAAACATATTTAATCTTTAAAAGCATTCTGTCTCTAACATATTGTGAATACAGGATTTTCTTTAAAATTTGTAGTATTTTATTGTTGTATAAATATGTTAAAAGTTTAGAATTTAATAATTGGGCAGTAAGTGAAGAAAATGCTATTTTACATTGGTACATGAAACTAAAATACAACAGAGCAAAAAATCTAAAACCATGTTTCATAGATAATGCTAACATTAATTTTGGTAACAATTTTCTGCCGTCTTGTGGAAAATGTATTAGGTTTATGTTTATTCTTTTTCCAACAAATTTGATGTAAGGCGTTCACAAAGTTATCCTTAAGATATCTCCTTTAAATTCACATCAAACATGAGTCCTAAATCAATATATCAAATGACTTCAATTGAACGACACTTGACGTTTAAAAAAAGAAATTAAGATAGAGAGAGAGAGGTATTAACATAGATATTTTCCAACTAATTTCAAACAAGATTGTTAATAAAACGACATGCAGCTGGATAATAGACTCATGTGTCGAAAAAAAAAATCTTTTAGTGTGATGGAGATGCACTCTGGGTTTATACAGTCGTACACCCTAATGCACTGCATTACCTCCAGTTGAAGAACAGTCATCGACGTCAATTCCCAGATGTGACATGTACAGGCCTCCGTGTTTATGTGAGGTTCCGGTCTAGTATTAGCACAATGTCCAAATTAACCGATTGTCCTGGAGAGTCTTGAAGTCTGTGGCGTGATATTCCCTCGTACTGCAGATGGTCCTACGATGTTCTAAAAATCTAGTTTTCAGGATTCATTCCGTTTCTCCGATATATATTGCCCATTATTGCACTCATCGTGTCCTTCGCGTTTTGTCATGTGATGTACCAGAATTTATCCTAATGTTTGATATGGTTTAAAACACTTGAAACTAACCTAAGTGAATGTGTGTTTGCAGTAGTGGTTCTACTTGTCAGATAGTAACTGAATATGCGACAATATTTCGGAAAAGTTTCGACATAGCTAAGTGGAAAAGTGGCTGGCAGAAATATGCCACCATGCATATCATATAAATTTTGCGGTACATTCTCAAATATATGTAACTAAAGTTATGAAAAAGTATATTGTATTTCACAATACGTTAAAGTAGAATTGTGTTTTACAGATCAGAACAGGATATAAACATTTGTTAAGAATTATTCAATGAAAGCATTAGTGAAAAATCACTATAATTTATATCTATAAGTGTACATACGCACTGAGTTGATATGTTTGATGCATAAATAAGTTAATTAATTGTTCTTTTGCCGTCATATACATAGGTAAGCTAGAAGGGGATTTAAAAAGTTCGCGGAAAAGTGCTTACGTTTCTTTACTACACGAACGAAATATCTGAGCATTCTGACCAGTAAAATTTAATAAAATAGCAGTTAGATTATAAAATTTCATATGAATAGCTTGTAAACACGCCGTACAGTTGTAACAATAGTAACATTATCAAACGAATCTCGGCCCAACACAAAACGACGCAATACAGTCAATACATGTATACATACAAATCCACAACGAATCAAGAACACTGCTAAATCCTATTCAAAACTAGAACTATCACTGAAGGTGATTCATACCCCCGCCCCCATCTTTGACACAGGATATATTCACATGACACATAAAACGAATGTTCACACATAGGATTTGGGCTTATAAGCATACCCAAAAAAAATATTATCACTAAAGGTGATCAATACCCACACCGGAAGTCTGTCATGTGTAGGAATACAGTTTCAAAAGTTTGCGTGAGTGAAAGACTACATGTATGTAAGGTTTAAAATTAGTGTGAGCAATGGTTCAAAAGTTTTGGACAATGCTAAAAAGTTTTGACAGACAGACAGATAGACAGAGAGACACACATACAGACACACAGAAGAAAACAATTTGCCCCCAAAATCTGTAGCTGAGGAGAATAAAAATGCAGTCTAATTATGGTTCACATCCATATTTATTGTTTGCAAAAACCTGTCTTTAAGAATTTACATTGTGGTTTTCTTATGCACTGCACTTCCTCTCATCAAGATCAATCTACATATGAAGTTTCATCAACCTAGCTACTTTAGTATTGGAGTTATGCTAAAAAATTTTCTTTGCACTGCACTTCCTCTCATCAAGATCAATCTACATATGAAGTTTCATCAACTTAGCTACTTTAGTATTGGAGTTATGGTCCGGACAAAATCAAAAGATTAAAAATGACAAAGGGCAATAACTCCTTTCAAAATACATGCAGAGTTATGGTTCTTAGGCACTGCACTTCCTCTCATGAAGGTCTATTTCTAAAAAAAACAAAGGGGAATAACTCCTTTAAAAACATGAGAGTTATGGTTCTTATGCACTGCACTTCCTCTCATCAAGATCAATCTACATATGAAGTTTCATCAACCTAGCTACTTTAGTATTGGAGTTATGCTCCGGACAAAATCAAAAGATTAAAAATGACAAAGGGCAATAACTCCTTTCAAAATACATGCAGAGTTATGGTTCTTATGCACTGCACTTCCTCTCATCAAGATCAATCTACATATGAAGTTTCATCAACCTAGCTACTTTAGTATTGGAGTTATGTCCGGACAAAATCAAAAGATTAAAAATGACAAAGGGCAATAACTCCTTTCAAAATACACGCAGAGTTATGGTTCTTATGCACTGCACTTCCTCTCATCAAGGTCTATCTACCTATGAAGTTTCATCAACATAGGTACAGTAGTTTTGGAGAAATGCTCCGGACAAATATTTGTAGACCAACCGCCGGACCGACCGACCGACAGGGTGACTCCTATATACCCCCCCCCAAATTTCATTTGTGGGGGTATAATAAACAAACTGACTATATACATCAGATGAATAGGACCATTTCACTTATAATGATATTAGAAATGGTATCTTTGTAAAAGGTAAAAGTTGACACTGTTTTAATCACTAAGAAAGATATTGAGAAATTTGTTTTTATATTTTCAAACGCACTCTTGCAAAATCCTGCCACCTTATTTTAAACAGACGCAGAAGTCTGCTTTATTACAATATATTAAGTGTGTTTATATATGTAAAGGAAATTCATACAATAAAGGAAGATAACTGATCGGAGAGCATTTTATATTTAATCTTGTTTTAGTCTTCATTTAGGTTCAACAATACTCCTGTGATTGAAGCCTTGAGCGATATAGGCCCTAATGATATTGCTGGGGTCGAATTTTTTGCTTTAGCGTATAACTGAGCAATGTCGTGTTATTGAATAACTGCTTGGTAATAGATTGTCTTTGAACCATTTTCGGCACTACGATTGTATATAATAATAATAATAATAATAATAATAATAATAATAATAATAAAAAGAACACATCCGGGTCCATGCTAGGCCTATCGACACTCTTATAGATGCAGTACTTTGCAAGGCTGGCTTGCGAGTTCGAATCTAGCTGGGGAACTTTTTTATAATCAAATCTCATTTCAATTTACCTATAAAATAAACAGAAGGTCGTACATGAACAATATATTATATAACAAATAATAAGACGTAACAAAAAAAAAAGTTACTTGTTTTCACTAACCCGACCGACTCTATGTTTTGGTACCGACCCTAGACTTTTTTTCGTAATTTTCGGGCTATTACGTTTGGAAAACACCGTTTTTCGCCAATTTCTATCAAAAATAAGGTAAAAATGGGAAAAAATAAAAATAAAAAAAAAGTTTAACCGACCCTATTTTTCTATTCTTTCGGAGATGTTAGTGGAAACAAACAACTTTTTTTTCACCTAACGAAAATAAAACCGTTGTGGTTGACCTTTAATTTGAATAAAGTCATCAGGCAAGGTCACTTTATATATGTATAAGGGAAAAAAAACATGCTTGCGTACAGAAAAAGAGAGTTTGTCTATGTATATACATTTAGATCGAAGCTTGTTTTCCTTTTGTGAGTAAAACATTAATTTTTGCAT
The DNA here is from genome assembly GCA_021229015.1 of Solen grandis. NCBI lineage: Eukaryota > Metazoa > Mollusca > Bivalvia > Adapedonta > Solenidae > Solen > Solen grandis. Next base: position 9,044,875 of record CM037783.1, read on the forward strand.
TCTCACAACACGTACATACTTACCGCCATTCACCCGGTGCTACTGGGCAAGTGTCACAAATGCAGCATTTATAAGTTTAATGTCACTTCTGTATAATTTTATTGTTTATTCCTAATAAAAAGGGTTTTATTGAATAACAAAGATGTATTATGTATAATATATTCTGATTTCTTCAAATTTCGTAAATATTGTGTACGGCATTGATCCACTGTTTCCAGTATTCATGAAGAGGAATCTATTGAATCAAATTTATGTATGTATTTAAAGTAAATTCACTCTTCTTTAACACGGTGTTTTTACTTTTTCAATGCGATGTGAAATAAAAAGTTATAATATAATCCATGGCCAATATGTATAAATATTCTTTCTTTTTTTTTAATTTGGTTCAGATTCCGGAGTGTTCAGCATAAATTTACAAGGAATTGATTGAATCAAAAAAAAAAAAATATATATATATATATGTATTCAGAAGAAATTTACTCTTCTTTAAACGGCCGTTTTTGCTTTTTCAATGTGACATAAAAAAAATATAATGGGGTCCGTAGCCCATATGTCATATATTCAATCATTTTTTCAAATATAGGGTCCAGATCCGACGCTTTCAAAATAAATTTTGAAGGAATCGATAAAATCAAAATAACAAAATTATACACTTTATATAAAGATCATTCGCTCTTCTTCAATATGGTGTTTTTTACTTTTTTTAATGTGGCGTGAAATAAAAAATGTATACCGTATGTATTCGTCCATGTTATTGGATCCCGATTAGGATCCGGCGGATCCGCGGATTACACCTGGCCACGGTGTACCATTAAATTTACATTTACATACTAATGACGTTTGTTTACAATCGTAAATGCAAGTAAGTTTGTTTCTAATTTTTCTCTGTTTATTATATTCCAAAATTCTTTAATGAGTTCATAGCTTTTGTATGTAATTTTTGAATGAAATGATACACAGTTATTGAGACAATTGTGTTTGTCACTTAACAAGCTCAATTAAAATCGACTTTATATCGACTTAAAATTATGTGGTCATCAGTAACTTTCAGTTTCAGAAGACTGTTTAAACCAATTTATTTTCACTAACTTCAACTGACTCTCAAAGATTAAACGCCAACTGATTCTCAAATACGTACATGTTCAATAAGGTTTTCAATGTATATTGCAAGTTCAGTTAGTTAATAAGCTGCTTTCAAACCTAATTAATTTATGAATCCTTGATTAATGAAGATTGTTTAATGCTTACAGAAAAGATTAAAGATGATAAGCTTGGCTTATTTGGCTTGGTTACTAATATTATTTGAGTAAGTACTTTAGTAATTACCTCAAAATCAATAGACTTGAAGATATATGGACTACACATGATATGCTATCATCATTTATTATATGCAGCTCCCTTTACTTACATTATTTCAATACACTTCTCTAATAAACCTTACAATATCTTAACTAATGGCATTAAAAATGAAAGGAGCTAAAAAAAGTTAATGCTCATTAAATTGTTAACAGATTTAATATTTACCTGTAATTTATCGGTTTCAGTACTATTTTCAGTTTCTATTTTGAATGAATTTTAAGTATATTTTTGATGTTTTTAATAGGTTTGTCCGTTATTCATTGAAACAGTAGCAGAATGGAACAAATCACACTCATATCACTACAGTTAGGCAAATAGCAAATGTACATCCCACTGACAGTATTTCAGTCATTTAGGGAATGCTTACATGTAATAGTTGTAGTGCTACCATACTACACAGGGCTGGATCGAGGAATTCAGCTTGGTGGGGGAGGGGGCTGTATTGAGAAAAGTAGGCAGTGACAATGCAAGCAGCTTGCTGCTTGCCGGGGCTGTGAAATGGCAAGAGTGGGGCAGGTGTTGGAGGTGTTTTGGGGGTCTCTTGGAACTCCGCCATGAATTTTATTTAAAGATGTAAAATGGTGTGTTCTGATGAGTTTTTGGATCGTTTACCTATTGGTGAGTAATTTTAAGGGGTTGCATGCTCAGGGAGCAACACCCCCTGAATCTGCTAGTGCTGCAGTATTTTGCTGTAGACAATATGGTGTCAGGATATTGTCTGAATGTGATATCCTGGTATTTTAACAGCTTTGTTTTGTCTCAGTAAGGGAATGAATCCACAGCTTCCTGCTTCCAATGCGGATGCTTTAGCCCCTCTGTTTAGGGATGGTATCATCATCGTCTGTAACGTTTTTGTATACCCCACTATACCAACATTTCTGGACTGGTATTTTCATACTATCAAATGGACTAGTGTGATAATTCAACAGGAATAGAAATCCATAGTATAAAACACGTCTAGTGTAAAATGGGTATACCTGTCAAGTGTAACAGATTTACCTGTCTTTATACTCTTATATATCCCTTTGTATATCAAAAGAAAAGTGTTCCACAAATACTGGTACATGTACCATAGAAATGTTTTAAACGTGAAATATGCTAGTTTTCATGCATTGTCTTCATTTAAACCAAACCTGTCAAACTGTTCTGATAACATATTTATTTGCATTTTATTTGTTGAAGCAACATTTTACTCTATGCTAGATCATAAAACCCCATATTAGACTGAGAGGACAGGTTTATTTTTTCAATGTAACCTTTCCAATTTAGTGACTGTGATGTTATGACTGTGAAATTAGCAGGCTTATTTTGTTTTAATACTGAAAGGCTGCTTTATAAGAGAGGGATACGTTAGCACACCTGTTGCTAGGACTGACCTGTGTCTTTATTTGGATTTATTGGACTGTGAAAATACCTTGTTTATCATAATTGGCATCATTTCAGAAGTCAGCATCTATATACGACAAAGATTATGTGTGAGACTTCAAATGTTGTTTAAACAAGTAGTAGTAGCAACTAGTAATGTTCCGATTGTCGCTAGTCACAAACGATCAGTTACTTTACTGAAATGTGACAATAATCAATTTACATATATCTGTTCCGCGACGTCATTGCAAAATTACCATACCATATCGTGTTGTCTGTCCACTGTACATCATTCTGGAATCTCTCGACTTTACCCTGGTTTCTATAGGAAAACCTTTCAATATCCCCTTTTAACCAATAAGGCCCAAAACTAAGCATTGCTTACCCATTAACTGCCCCAGCATTATAAAGCTAAAATGTGTCAAAAACTAATTCATAAAGTTCATGTGACTGTGTATAATTAAGCACAGTGCTTGAATGTTACTTTTGGTTCAAGCGATTATTAATCAGAAAGTTATTGATTATACCCCACCCAATTCAACCAATAATTGATTGTGACAAATATCAACCAGTTTCTATCACTAGTAGCATCACAATAATTTAAGTTTCATCTGTCCCAAACATTCCACTCATATTTTGTTCATCCAATTAAGATGATCAGCCAGTAAGGCTTGAATGTTGCTATGTATGTGTGCCCTTAACTCTGTACCATGTTAAATATCTTACTTAGACTGGCCCTTTCTTCATTTTGACTGTACCATTAGTTGTTTATAGGGTGCTTGCTGAAAAATTATGGACTAGTGTTGACCATGATCAGCATATGTGGAGGCTGATCTGGGTCTGCGCTGGTCACACAGGCAGTCACAAGTGCCTACAGCATTAACACAATTGTGAATAAAATTATATTGATTATCTCTCTAAATTACGTTCATATTAATATCAGAAGTCATTCAGAAGAGTTGATTGGTGTTGCAGTAGAGATGATTGCAGAATCATTACAGAGTTCATAATGAATGCCTGTAGCATTACTAATTGCCACAGTGGGAGACATATACCTTCTTGTGAATATTCATCATTTTGACTAGCATAATTATGACTGATGCTGGTGGCTTTGTAATAAATCATTCACTATTACTCTTAATTAGCAAGACACACACATGCAAACCAATTATTGAAGATCACAAGGTACGAGTCTGACCTCATTTTGTGGTTCTCTGTTCTGACTATTAATTACAATCATGAAGCACATATTAATGGTGTTTTCTTATTTGATATTTAGAAATTGATATCATAGATATTTCAATTAACAATAAAAAAAACAACCTTCTGATAATTTTGTCATTATGTTTGACAAAGTATTTTTCAAATAAATTTTTGAGTGTTTTATTTTTCATGCAAGCTGCATTCCTTTACCAGCCAGTTATTCTAATTATATGAAATGCGTATTAATTTTAAGTGCTTTTAGTATTTTCTTTTTTGTTCTTTCAACTTTTTGATATTACAGAAGATGATTAAAAAAAATAATGTAGTCACTACTTCACTATATAATTATCATTTTGAGGACTTGGAGCAAAACTATGGAAGTTGAAGTGACAGGAAACTAAAAAAAACAACAACAATATATGATAATTATATACTATGAATATGATGTTTTGAGATATGTATTTTTTTTGTCAGAATCAACCTAAATTAACAAATAGCAGGATTATGTTGTAATTCATTTCAGTCTAAGCCTGGCTAGGCTAGGTTTTTGTGGCTAGAAACGCTAAACAGGCATCGCTGACCTTGCTAATTTGCATATTTTCCATGACAAGTTTAATTAACTGTATCTCTCTGTGCTTTGTGCGGATCCACGCAATGCGATTCTGCACTTATGAATACAAATGGAATATGTTACGCAGACCTTTTATTCATAACCGTAACCACTGTTCATGTGATGTTGTTTGTAAACGTGTTATTTTGCTCTGTAAATCAAGTCAAAACAGCAACTCATTTTACATACTTTAAGATCTATCTACTCCTGTAAAAAGAAAAAAGTAGCGCTTCGAATGTCTGCAATTAACCTAAAGTAGTTCACGCGTAATTTTGCATGAAAGCGAGTTAGGTTTCTCCCAGAGCATTTCTTAACTTTGAAATAGAAACAAACATTCAAGTATCTAAAACATCAAGTACCTTGTTCTATACTTAAGTAACAGTAGATAGTGTATAAGAATCAGGTCCTAGGGGATGACCTACTTTTGAAGTTCATACAGTCATTCATGACCCTAATTCCGGATTGTTTTGTAACAAACAGTGCAAATTCGATTGTCTTACTACTGACTATAGTTGCAGGAGAGTGTGTGGAGTTTTTGAGTCATGTGGCTTTTGCCTCTATTCAGACTATTGTATCAATAATTAAGAATCACAGCTTTTTTCCTATTAATCCGGCTGCCATCTCTCAGCTCATTGAGCATTTTGATTTCTATAGAAGTGTTCCAGTCCTTATTAGGTGCAACTATTGCAGAGAAACACAGCCTAAAGTACAAAACACACCTTATAAGACAGGAGATATACAAACAAGACTATAATTGTCTTCAAACTAACAACTTTACTCAATGGTTTGAGACAGGTTGTATAGTATTCAGACACATTTAAATGGTATGTTTCGAGCACAGAATAATAGCAGTTTTATCTTTCTTTCTTTTTTTTTATTAAATAAGATTATACTTTATGATTTGTACCAATAAAGATTAAAAGGGTAAACCTAGGTATAGACAGATTTATAGTTAAAGGGAAGTAACCCAATTACATTGACTGGCTAATACAACTGCAAGAAGACAAAGGGAGGTGATCCATTGTCTGACTAAAAGAACTGTAAGTAATCCAATTGCAAAGACTGGCTAATACAACTATGTTAATCACTTACTGTTTAATCATCAGGGCCAAGGAATAATTATAGACATATCTGATGAAGTTTATCTTACTTGACATGCTTAACACCCATTGGCAGATGATCAATAGAGCCAAAGTTTATACTGCTGATTTTGTACATTTGTTATTACAAGATACCATGATATTAAAAATGTGTTCATTTTTCCTTTTTTTCATAAATCTAGTACACAAATTTAAACAATAAAGGTTAAAATATCATGTTCTAGTTACTTTGCCTAATCTGTTTACCCACTGCACTGGCAGATTCAAGGTGTGTGCACCCAGTGCGCGCCCCCTCTAAAATTTCCGACCATACATAATGTAGACACACAATTCCCAAAAACTCACAAGAATGCTCTATTTCACAGCTTTGAATTTAAAAAGTTTTGTGAGTGAGTTCCCCCAGATCCCCAGTCAAACTGGAACTACACCCTTCTCAAGCTGCTTGCATAATGTCACTGCCTACATTTTATTTAATGTAGCGCCCCCCTAACCTGAACTCCTGGATTCGGCTCTGTACTGGTAAAATATGTCCATAGCATTTTCTATATACTTCTGTGATGGTACCTAAGATCTATTTCCTTGTCCCAGTTTTTGGCCATCTTTGTGTTTGTCATCCTCTAGGTATCTTGCCTCTATTTTCTTGTCCCAGTTTTCGGCCATCTTCAAGTTTGTGTCCTTTCCTCTATTTTCTTGTCCCAGTTATTGGCCATCTTTGTTTTTGTCATCCTCTAGGCATCTTGCCTCTATTTTCTTGTCCCAGTTTTCGGCCATCTTCAAGTTTGTCGTCCTCTAGGTACTTTGCCTCTATTTTCTTGTCCCAGTTTTTGGCCATCTTTGTGTTTGTAATCCTCTAGGTACCTTGCCTCTATTATCTTGTCCCAGTTTTTGGCCATCTTTGTGTTTGTCATCCTCTAGGTACCTTGCCTCTATTTATTTGTTTGTATACAGTGTTTTTTTTTCATGTTTTGGGAAAAGGGGTCTTGACCATAGTTTCAATGTTTGATATTCGCATCACTATAATCTTTTCTTGTTGCACATTAGTAATTTGTCCTTAGAGCTGTATTAAGTTTTTAAACGCCGGTTTGATACTTTTGATTCTTTTGTGCTCGTAGAGGTGGAATTTTTTTGTTAAAAATGGGAGAAAAACCTAATACTTTAGAAGGGAATATGTCTAAATACCAGCCAAGAAATGGGCCATGAAAAAAAACCCCTGGTATATTGTATAATCATGATACAAACTAGGTATACATATACTTGACATTAAAGCAATTATGGCTGAAACACAGTAGTCATGGTTGACTATTTATTTTATTTATTCATGGTTTACATTCTAAATTGTGTAACTGGATGAGAAAATTGAGTATAAAGTATGTCTGTGGATAATCAGGTTTAAAAGTACAATGGTAATAAAGAAGGTTGAATATAAACTGAATAATAAAGCTGAAGCTTTGATACCTATGGTGTCATATGAGATACCTAATTATTAGATTCAGTAGAATAAAGCTGACTTGAATGTTTTTCAGTCAAACAGAAAAAGTACTTGAGCTGACCATCCTGCCTACCAAATGATAGGTGTTACTGTGTTAACAGGTAATACTGAGGAAGTTACTTTCTTTACCAAGCATACTGAAAAATTCCTTGTCCCACCATACCTAATTTTTTGTGGCTAACACTACTTTACAATGCAGGTGTGACAGCGCTGTCTGCAGATTCCTGTTCAAAATTTGTATCTGTCAAAGGTGAAATGTATCAGAGTTCATTGGGTAAGATAAAAAGAAAGAAAGGTACAATATTGAGGGGTTGTTTATCTGCTAGGGTTTATTGTCCCTCTGAAAGTATTAAAGTCATTCGGAGACTTAGATTTGTCTACTTGATAAGATATAGTGCTTTAGAGGAGTAGCATCAAACTTAACTGGATATCCCAGTACCCCCTGTTTACTGTGTACTAAGCAGAGGTGTCCCATTTTTATTGACTTTGATATATCATTGGAGGAGTATGACCCTTGACCTCCTGGTTAAAGAGAGGACAAATCAGGACCAGTTCATGGGAGACTGATCAAGGCTTGAATGCTTAGTCACTATATTGTACACCACTTTCTTTAAAACTTAATATGATCTTGCACTCTTTCTGAAGTTTGTGTCTCAACCAGAACCATGATGTTTTACAAGTTTTAGCCTACCAAAAGTTCCTTCCAGGGCATTTCTAAACTATGAAGTATGAAGTGAAAGCTGTTTTTTAGCATTGGATAACCTTAGAGTACGAAAAGGACAAACTGTATTGGTGTCTTGGTGTCTGGTTGAACATTTCTCTCCAAGTCAAAAAAGTTTTTTTTTTTCTTTAAATCATGGTAGCACAGGAAATGAAGCAAGAAATTCAAGGACTTTAATAGGGCTAAGTTCAATTTAGGCTGACATCGTGTTTTCTTAATTGGGACAACACAAAGCCATAATTTAAACCTACATGCACCTGCTAAACTGACTAAAATGCCATAAAATGGCGGATAAATGGCGGACATCAGGTGATATCACATTGATAGTTAATATCACCAGACTTCAGACTGGATCCCATCTCATCATAAGAATCATGAAGCACACATAATACTGAGCGGGCAAACATCCCATCAGGTGCTAATCTTATATTCGGCAAGTAGTGAGGAACGACTATAGATGTTCCTTCCCATGGGATTTGGATGATAAAAATAATAATTCATTGGCATGTTAAGTGCAGTAATTGACTCTCTATTGAACCACTTGTGTTGGTTGATGTTACTATCAAAATAAAATGGGATGTCTACCAATTTTAATTACTGGTCAATCAATCAACCAATTTAAAGAACTGGTCAACCAGTTTTAATGAATGATCTATAAATTAGCCAATTTTGATAACTGGTCAAACAATTTTGATAACTTGTCAAACAATATTGATACCAGCAAGTTTTGATTTGTAGCCTGTTAATTACTGTAAATTTGATGCATTGGCAAGCAGTAGTCGAACTTGATTACAAAACCCAAGTATACCCAAGAAATTTTGTTACCTATTCAATGAACCACGATCAAACAACGCCCTGGCAGTTATTGTATATTTATTTTTAGATAGGTGTTGTCACACATTCATACACTGGGTTAAAATATGTGTCTTAAAATTTCATACCTGCGACATTTGATTTGATACATTTACACACAAAAAAAATGGCTGCTAAAATAAACTTATTGGAAAAGGAGTAGAATTACATGCTTGTGTATCCCTTAAAGCTGTTTTAAAGGTCTGAATATTTAAAATGAAATATAAAAGTGTTTTCTGTTCTCTTTTCACTTTGCTCCTAATGTCAACTTAAGCTGGACTATCAGATAATATTGGTAACACCTCTGTTCAGTTTTTACCTGGAAGATGTGGACCAGAGTAACAAGATGATCGTTTAACTAAGCACAATTTTGGCGCAACCCAAATTTCTCCTCATAGTGCCTAAACTCAGTCACTTGTCAAGGGTTGAATTCCACCAACAATTCTTAGCACTATGTAAAACTTAAATACTAAAGGTCGAATTTCATAACTATCGATTCTCTATTAAAAAAAATCAAATGTTTCATTTCTTATTAATTATTGTTAGTTATTAAGGTAATTATTCAAATCAACTTAGTTGTGTTTTTAAATATTTCATAAAATAGTATTAGTGGAATGTGTATCTACCTAGTTTAAGAATTTGAGTATCACTTAGCGCTAACTATTGTTGGTAGAATTCGAGCCAGCTACTGTAAAGTAGGCATTTGTGTCTCAGTAAATGGAGAATCAAGGGTAAGTGACTGTCCTTTGCTCAAGTCCTGTCTGGCCATGTGACACATCATATTTCTTGAACAGAATTTGACAAAAGGAATGATTTTATTAAAATTATGTACATAGGAATGCAGAGACTATATCTTGTTTACTCAGTGTCTAATTTCAGGCAATTTGAAGGTCTACTTATAGTTTATATGAGGAAGCCTTCAAACTGGCTTTCAGTAGATCAGTGGTTCTACTTGGATGCCTCAGTGTATTCAGGGTCTTCCGCCACCTGTAATAAGCTGGACGTCGCTATATGACTGAAATACTGTCGCAGCGACGGTAAACTCAAAAAATAAAAAATCATTCGATCTGAATGTTTGAATAAGAGAGGCTCTGGTTAATTTTTTCATACTAAATTTTTGTCCAGGCAGTAACTCGAAAAATTTAAAAGGTATCAAGATGAAATTTCATATGTGGTTAGATCTTATTAAGTGGAAGTGCAGTGACCAAAAACCATAACTCTCTGTTGCATAATTTTGAAGTAATTGCCCTTTGTAAATTATCATACTGAATATTTTGTCCGCACCATAACTCAAAAAGTATGAAAGGTATCAAGATAAAACTTCATATGTGGATAGATCTCATTGAGAAGGAGTGCAGTGACCAAGAACCATAACTCTCTTTTGCATAATTTGGAGTTATCGCCCTTTGTAAATTGTTATCCTTAATTTTTGTCCAGACAAGATGAAACTTCATATGTGGATAAATATCATTAAAGGGAAGTGTGGATAAATAACATTGAAGGGAAGTGCAGTGCCCAAGAACTGTAACCCGCATTTGCGTCATTTTAAAATCCCTGTGACAAAGCTGCGTGCAAGGGGTATTCGCACCATGACAATGGCAGCTCTAGTTAATCTTGAACAGGTGATGATAACTTTATATATAAAGCAAAAGTCTCCAGGATCAACAGTGCTGTAAAATGATTAATTTTTGTGGGACACTAATTTTCGTCAATTTCGTGGAGGGTTATATTCATGAATATAAATCCTCATGAAAACTTGTCTCTTATATAGACTTCATGTTTTCTAGAACATAGATCCACGAATAAATGTACCTACAAAACTCCCTAAGTCGTAAAAAATGATACTGCTATAGCTCCCTTGTATGGTGCTCATCATATAAGGGTAGTTCCAGGACTTGCTGGCCTGGTGTCAGGATAATGTGACTGGGTGTGGTATCATGCCACATATCTATGGCGTGATACTGCAGTGTGGCAGCACTATGACTTGTCTTCAAATGACTGAAATACTGTTGCTGGGACATTATTCAATAAACAAACAAACAAAATTCCCTTATGTATATAATCAATGAAATTTAATGTCAACAAAAAATAATGATTTTACAATATTCTAAATCTCTGTCAGATAATTAACTTTTAGGAGATATTTATGCAATATGAAACAGACATCAGCTCTTTTGCAAAAAGTCTAAATTAACTACCTTGTTAAAAATACATTCTGAACAAACGGAAAATTGACAGCCATCCTCAAGGTTTTAATTCTGTATCAGTTTACATATTTAAGCTACACAGAAAATCATGTTGTTTACCCTTGATAAATATACCAGAACATGATGAACATTATGTCCTTGTCATATAAAGCTGTCAAAATCAGGGATATCACAACAAATGTACTTACTTCATGGAGACTCATATTGATGCAATGGCAAACAGAGCAGACCCAGATCAGACAGCTCCTCTTGGAAGTTGTCTGATCAGGGTCTCCTCTGTTTGCTCATACATTATTGAAGCTCATTTTCTACAATTTCTGCATGGCAAAGAAAAACAAACATTGTTTTATATACCATTTGAAATTTGGTAAATGAATAATCATCAAGTGATAAATTTAGACATAAATTATTCATAAAGAAATTAGGATTTCAACACAGTTCAAACCATATGGACCCTTAATCTTTGATTGCCACAACACGGTCCTTCATTAATGCAGTCCTAAAGTCAGTTTTATAAAGATCTGCACTGTATCCCAGCTTGAATTCATAAAAGATCTGCACTGTATCCCGGCTTGAATTCATAAAGGATCTGCACTGTATCCCGGCTTGAATTCATAAAAGATCTGCACTGCATCCCGTCTTGAATTAATAAAAGATCTACACTGTATCCCGGCTTGAATTCATAAAAGATCTGAACTGTATCCCGGCTTAAATTCCACCAACCATACTTAACACTAAATGGTACTTAAATACTTTAGTGCATTTCATTATTCTTGTTTCTTTAATATAAATGCACAAATATTTTATTTCTTAACAATGTTGCTAGTTTTGAAGGTAATTTAGACTTTATGTCAACTGAAATTACTAGTCATCTTCTTGACTATTTTGTAAAACAAGAATTATGGAATATTTTTTCACTTAGATTAAGAATATAAGGTAAATTGTATTATTTCAGGTTAAATAATTGATGGGATTTAAGCCTGTTTTTTGACATATTAGAGTGAAATCAATACTCAGTCAGGTTTAACCAAGTTTCTTTCTCATCAAATAAGTCCAAGTAAGCAGTAAATAGAATAAAACCAATGATACGCTACTTGCATGCTGATCTGGTTTTTATGCTAATGTTAACCCTTTCCCTCATATAGACTCATTTTGATGCACTCAATAGGTACCACATAAAGCCTGATCTGCAGAAAACCACAGTTAAACCTTACCAAATTTAATTATAAAGTCCTCATTTCCAGACCACTGAGGAGCAGCGAACAGCATAAAACCTGATCAGCCTGCGAGTTACTCGCAGGCTGATCTGGTTTTATGTTGTTCGCATAGGTCTTTTCGTGGTTTCCTCTATGAGGGAAAGGGTTAAAGTCAAAGTTGCCCACAACATTCTTTGGATGATAGATATACACGTTTTAGTTATTTTCTGGTGTTTGAATATTGAATAGAAGTACTTTGGATCGATGGCTTTGAGTGCGATGCAAATGCATGATAGTATCATAATAATAACTCTTCAGGTAAAGATAATTTATTTCAGGTAGGAAAAGATTGAATATTTGATATGCGTAACATTGTGAATAGGCATGATGCACAACTGAATGTTTGATCGGCATCTCCCTCCATGTAGATAAGGATTATAAACGTCTTCATTATCTGTAGCTTTAAATAAATAAAATGAGGGAGTATGAGTTTGAGATGTAATTGTAAAGATGAATTGCATGACTGGTGCTTTAAGTTTAAATTTAGAAAGTGTGAAGGCTTATTTGCATAAGTTCATAGGTAATTTGTTTGTATTAGACATCTAGAAATGGGACTGAGTGGTACACACGTCATGCCTGTGGGTGGAGTGTAGGGAAATTGTTTTGCAATGCAAAAGCCAGGGCCATGTGGTACTGACATTCATCCTGTACTTCATCAGGATAGTCAGAGCTTTCATGTTAACTAGAATCATTTCACTTTTTGTGCTTAGATAACCCTCATTTCTTATTACATTGACTTGGAGAACAAGTTGTTACAACTGACACAAATCCCTCTCAGAGGTTCCTTGGTTGGACCAGTACTTTGTGCCTTGTAATATTATAAGCCTTGCCTTGATCTGGGCTCAAACGCACAACCTCCAGATCTGCAATCTAAAATGTATGTTACCACTGTACCACAGTGCCTTTGTATATAAATTATCATTTTTGATTATCGGTTAATGATTATTTGTTGGTACATTTACCCCGAAGAAACTTGAGGTAGGTACATTATTTCTATATATTAAAATCATATTTAATAAGAGGTCATATAAATTGTACTAATTTTGTCTGTTTAACCATCATATTGTTTAAAGACTAACTTTACACCTTGGCAAACAGAGTAGACCCAGATCAGACAGTTCCTCCTAGGAGTTGTCTGATCAGGGTCTCCTCTGTTTACTCATACAATACTGTAGCTCAGATGATACACAGTCTGCATGGCAAAGAAAAATTAACCCACTGGTTAATATACCATACATTAAAATTTAGAAAATGAATTCATGAATATTCATGAGGTTAGGGGTTAAGTGTGTCTGTCATTTGTTCAAGCAATTTGGAAATACTTTCAATGACACATAAAAATGTTTGTTCAGTATAATGTTAATTCTAGATTTAAAGAAACATATCAAATGATTCATAACTTGTTTCAAGAGTTAATTTCAATATGTTGCTGATGTAAAAGCTACATGAAAATTAAATTGCCTAGACAAAAAAAAATTAAATTCTTAAATTCAGTTACTTTAAATTGTCAAAGACGTCAAATGACGTCAGATTTGATGTCAGCTTCGAAAGATATATCGTGCTCTAGAGCCTTCAATTCTTGACGGATTATCATGATATTTTTTTTACAGAAGATGTATGTTAGGATGTAGATGTGCACCTTGGCATTCAGATTTCAAATTCAAAAAGATTAAGATCTCATGGTAAAAACTGAGTTTCGAACTTTGGTCTTAAAAATATATTTTAATGTAACAAAGCCATCTGATGTGTTTAAAGCATAAAAATTGGAAAGCTTACTTTTTATTTTTCTCTTAATCACATGGCTATGACATTATTAAAAATACAAAAAGCAATTTTTTCAAAGGTTTCTCTCACTCTGGTATCATGATTTTTTAGTTAGTCTTAATGAGAATTAACTTGCAGCGATGAAAAAGTTTTAATTCATATCTTCAATCATTTTTAATTTTCCATGATGTCAAATGCCTTCATTTCTGGTGGGGCCTCCATGGCTGAGAGGGTAAAGTTGCTGACTTTAACACTGACTCATTCCCTCACCGCGTGGGTTTGAATCCCGGCAGTTAGGATTTTTATGTGAGGAAGCCTTCCAGCTGGCTTGTGGTAGGTCGGTGGTTCTACACGGATGCCTTTGTGCTTTCGGGATTTTACCCTGCCTGTAATTAGCTGGACATTGCTATATGACTGAAATACTGTCAAAGCGATGGTAAACTCAAATAGTCAAGTCAAGTCAAGTCTGGTCTGATTGTCATGATATTTTCACAGGAGATATATGTTAGGATATAGATGTGCACCTTGGTATTCAAATTTCCACATTTGAAAAAATAAAGATTTCACGGTAAAACTGAGTTTCAAACTTTGGTCCCAAATAAATATTTTAATAGCATAAATACGTTACCTGTTATTACTTCAGGTATGTGTCTATTTGTGCACAGCTTCCAAAACAGAGTCCGCAAAATAAACCATTCCCTAAACCCCCTAGTTACCGGAAGTGTAACCCCCGTTCTCCAATTGTGTTTTGGAAGCCATCGAGTTTCAGTGGGTAACCTAGCGTGTCCCTTTCTTGATAGCTTCTGTGCGCTACAGCTCTC